>OU426980.1:61312445-61835714 GCA_911387785.2 Aelia acuminata | reverse complement strand
ATTCGAGTATTTTTCGCTTAGCCCACGAATCTGATTTATGGAGAATTTTGACATTGCCAAAATCTATTTCATGTTGTAATGTGTTTGCATGATTAGACAGTGCCGTTTTAGTTTTAGAATTAGGTTTTAAGTTACTCTTGTGATTATATATTCTGGTTATAACGATAACAATAGTTGATAAAGCAGAACCAGTCCGCGTACCTTCTACCGACACATCAACTACAAAAACTAACCGCCCATATAAACCCCTCAAATATATAAATAGTTTAACCTATAATATTATAAATACATTTCATAAATTTGATGTTGAAGAATATAATTTTGCTCTCAAACCAGGACACCCGATATGTAATATAATAACAAAAATAAAAGACCAAACACCTTTAGAAAACAATAGAAATGTAATATATAATATACCATGTAAAAATTGTGATAAATCATATGTTGGTCTCACATCTACAGATATAAAAACCAGAATATATAATCACAAGAGTAACTTAAAACCTAATTCTAAAACTAAAACGGCACTGTCTAATCATGCAAACACATTACAACATGAAATAGATTTTGGCAATGTCAAAATTCTCCATAAATCAGATTCGTGGGCTAAGCGAAAAATACTCGAATCCATATATATCGCGGCGAATCAAAATAAGCTTATGAATGAAAAACAAGAAGCTGCGCACATCCCTTTACATTATTCACACATTCTGGATAAAATTAAAAAATTTTAACATATACAAGCTCTTATCTATATAAGTTTCTAATTCCGGACCTAGGGGGCGCCTTGTTCGTCGGAAATAGGGTAGAGAACAAGTGGCAGCTATGCCGAGTGCATGTCTCTCCCCACGACGAGTAGGTAAATTATATATAAAAAACCTATTTTAGACATTTATATATCTATTATTAATATCATTGGGCATTATTAATATCATATACATATTCCTACTTTAGGTATTTAAACTGATGATGACACAACTGATGTAACACACAGTTATACAAAGACTCTCCCTTAAGGGAACGAGAAAAAAGGGTAAGAGATTGGGCATATGCAAGACATATTTTAAATTTTAGATAAAATAATAATATATGTACTAATGTATTGTTAATTGATTTTATACAGATGAATATGGTGCTATGAGCACCGAAAGCTCCTGTTACATTTAAAAATATATTGAATATTTGAGACCGTCGTGAGGTGTTTATTTTATGGTAATATTCAGCTGTAATTTTTGCTTCCTATAATTTTCCCGTTTTTGTAGTAGTCGAATTGATATGGTAACATCTCTATGAATAGGTGAGTTGGGGTAATTGAGAACAAAGAGCTAAAAAGTTCTATGTAGGTTAGATATATAACAGGGTATGGAAATAATTCTAACTGAGGGTTTGGATTCATTTAATAGCCACTGTTAAAAAAGTAGCCGTTCCCAATTACCCCCTACCTTATGGGGTAATTGGTAATTTTTGGGGTAATTGTGAACGCGTCAAATAAGGCCACCAGAAAAACGGATTTCTATGTTAGACGTGTAGGAAAGTTTAATAACATGTTCATAAACAAGTTAAGGCATAAACATTTGAGTATGAATGCTTTGCACGATCCAAGTGGTAATAAGAAGGTACAAAAATTTGAAACCAACAAATTTCGTTCCCAATTACCCCACCTGACTCTAATACTATACGGCTCTCAGACATGGTCAGCAACAGAAAACTGTTACAAAAAATTAGAGAGGACACAGATGCAATTTTCAAGAAGCATGATTGGTATCAAAAGAAAAGACCGCATCAGTAACAGAAAGGTACAGTCCAAGATTAAGGTTAAAAGCCTAATAAAGGAAGCACAAAATTGAAATGGAGGTGGGCCGGACATGTTGCTAGGCTTGATACGAGAAGATGGTCAAAAAAAGCAACAGAATGGATACCAAGAGACCATAAGAGAAGGAAAGGAAGCCCAGTTTCAAGATGGCGAGATGAAATCGTTCAAAGAGTTGGAGACTGCTGGGCTACTTACTGTGGCTAGGAATAGGGACACATGGACCAAAGTTATAAATAATTTGTAAAAACAATTCAGCATAAAGTTTTATTTTAATTAAAAGCAAATTGTTAATAATTGTTAATGTTTAAAAAAAAAATTAATTAAGAAGAAGAAATTATATAATTTGTATATTAAACCAGACTACTACCTCCCAAGGGAGAGGCTTTTTGTTCTGTAAAGGATGTAAATAAAAGCTGTTATTATTATTATTATTAATACACACGAAAAAAAACAATTTAATAGTTAATTATTAAATAGACCGAGACTAGGACGGCAACATTGGGTTAAGCGATGACCATAAATGTCCTTCTTTTTTCTATTTTCAGGCTGGATATTTAGTCCAATTCCTTAAATTACTACATTTTTGAAAATATTGATAAATAAAAAAATTGTTTTTATATGCAATCAGTCATTTAAGACCACAAAACAGCGCTCTGATAAAGCGAAAATCAAAATGCGGTATTTTATTTCCACCTGCAGACGGACCGTTTTCTCTTAAAGTGAAATATCATTTCTTCAATAAATTAAAAATTATAAAAAGATATCTCCACATCATAAACTGGATTTAAAAAAACAAAGTAGGCCGAATACTCAATTTTTCGTTGCATGTCGAAATGTCATTGTTGCTTCATTGCATGAAATTACAATGTTAGAGTGATGTTGACAGCGGAAGGACTACAATACTCTTAGTACACATTTTCGTTTCCAGAGCATGTACTCCAATTAATGAGACTTCTACGAAAACAATTTTCTAAACCTCTCCCTTATATAATTACTTTTCTGCCGGAATTAAAGAGGAAAGTTGGTGAATATGGAATTATTATTGATTAGAATATGGAATTATGAAGTTATCATAATGAAGTGAGATATTTTTTATCATTGTTGATTCGGTTGTAGCAAGCTTTGAAATGTTGTTCATATGTTTCGAGATTTTATGGTAAAAAAAAAATTTTAGATGCAAAATTTGTTGTTTACTAAAAAATAAAAAATAGTTTTGGAGACTAATTTGGACCAAGCGGGTAATTTGAAATAGTTATGGAGAGAAATATGGAATACCTATTACCATGTGGGATAACATAAAGTAGGATTAAATAAATAAAAGCTTTTTATTTTGAAAACACTGAAAGATAGGAACGTAAAGTTGTTAGTTATATGTTGGTTATTACTAGAGACCGGATTCTCGTGCAATTGCACTTTTTTTTCGGTTGCTTGAAATCGATCGGGGACAAGTTATTTACACGAATTAAGGCTTCCTGATTAACATATGTAAGTTTTATTTTGCACGAAATTGCACATTTTGAGGGTTGCTGCACAAATTAGCACATTTTAGGTTTCAGTGCACGAAAGTGCATTTTTTGATATTTCATTAAAAATATTGATTTTTTTTAATTTTTATTATAGAGAATAGTTATGATTTATTTTAAAATCACCAACAATAATACCGATATATGCATGTATTTATAATTTATTTTTCTACCTAATTTTCTAAGAAAGAAAAAATTATTCACGATTTCAAAATATTTCTTCGAACTCGTTACGGAAATGGTATTATGTCGAACAACGTTCCTTTGTATTAACTTTCTTAGAAGTTCTAACTGGATTTGACTCAACCTTCCCACCTGCTCCTTTATTTCCATATCATTCTGAAGTTGAGTTTAGTTCGGTAAACAAGTACAAAAATTTTCACTATTGACCTATGGCCTAAAGTGACAGCCAGCCAATCTTCCAAAATCAAATGGATAAAACCATACCCAGAATTGAAAGAAGACGGGAAAACACGCAGTTAACTGCAGCACAAAAATCCAAGCGAACTCCAATTCAACAATTACAACAAACAAAGCTGCTCGTCGTTAGACAATAACAAACAGTGTTTACCGATTTATGTTACACCATGGTCGCTTCCAATATTCCATTCAATAAACTGCAGTCCAAGCCCTTTAAAAAAATTACCTCAAAAACTGTTTTAAACATTCTGTTGAAGAAATACGAAAAATAGTTGAAAATAATTATATTTACATCATGGTAGATGAAACAACAGACCCACGGGGACTTAATATTTGCAGTATAATTGTTGGAATCCTACACCTGGAGATTGAACCCAAACCATACTTCATTTCATGTAAGCAGCTTCCAAAAACGACAAGTTAGCAAATTTTTTCTGTCAAACATCCTACCAAGATAAAATCCTTTTATTTTTTAGCGATGCCGCTCCGTATATGGTAAAAGCTGGAGAAGCATTAAAAGTTTTTTATTCAAATATGGTACATGTAACTTGTGTAGTGCATGATTTAAACCGTGTTGCTGAAAAAGTTAGGGAAATTTGCCGAAATATGAACACACTTGTTAATAATGGGAAAAAATATATTTAAAAGCTCCTCACCGCGTTACAGCTTATAGAAATAGTATGGACTGCTCCCTTCCCCCAGAACCTGTGATAACTAGATGGGGAACATGGATCGAAGCAGCCCTATTTTATTCAGATCATTTTAATAATTTTAAAGAGTTTGTTTCTACTCTTGAAGATGATGCAGTAAGTATCTGTGCAAAAAGTAAAATCTTTTTTTAAATTTTACATCTGTTGCATCAGATCTAGCATTTATAAGATCCCATTTATCGGTTCTACCTTCGCAAATAACAAAGCTTGAAGAGCAAACCTTAACGTTGAGATCACAGATTAATATTATCGAGAAAGTTGGAGATGAATTTACGAAGCATAATATGGAAATGTACATTATTGTAAATTTAATACGATAAAATTTTAGAAATTTCTATTTGATAAATTAATATAGTTAGTAGAAAATTACGAAAATTTATGTTTTACTATATATATATTATTAGTTTTGTTTAATTATGATTCCTAGCAAACATTTTTTTTTTGTTGGTTTTGTAAGCACATATGTATATAACAATAATTATATAAATATGTTAAATTAATATTTGATTTTTTAATTATACACCGCCTCTTCACACAGCAGAAGGTTGAATTGCACGTTTGTCAGTGTTTTTTATTTTTATTGCACGCTTGTCAGTGTTTTTTATTTTTATTGCACGTTTTTGCACGATTGGCTAATTTTTATTGCACGTTTTTAAAATTTTTACTGCACGAAATCCGGCCTTTAGTTATTACTGATTGAAGTAGTCATGCAGGTACATAGTTCAAATTATCAAAATTAGAACAAAACGAAAAATACATATTCAGAATGCAATTATAAATTGAAAATGTTAGTTATAAACTGCCTAGTTATTAACAATTTTTTTTAAAAGTTGATATTCTATGGAAGTTTTATATTATTAAAGCTGGTATGTTGCCCGAATCGCCATCTGGGAGAGTACACTAATTTCAACAACCTGTTGGTTAAAATTAGTCCATGGAAATCAGATTACTAACTACCTCAAATCCCCTCATTTGGATGATACATACTAGTTTTTACTGACTTTGCAAGTTTGGAAAGTTTGGCTAAAAAAAAAGAAGTTGAATGACTGCTATTCTCATTGACATATGGTGAACTACTGTTCTTCTCTGAGGCTTCATCGCCGCGATAAAAATTGGTTAGTTGTTTGTACAGTTGTACAGTTGTTTTATAAATGTGAAGTGTTCTAACTTCATTAAACCCCCGCCTCCCGTGGTTTCTCTGATGTTATTTTAACTCACATCGAATCTGTACCTTCGACTTCACTATCTAGTTTCCGTTTTCTTATCAAAATGAAAGATGGGCGAATATATTCTTCCCAGCAGTTTATATGTGCAAATTGTAGAGTCATTACCGTGCTTTCAGATCAAATTTTCCATCTATCGTCTCCAAGCTCTCTACCGCATGTACTTATACTATATAAACGCTCCTCTCCTTCTAATACACCCTCACGGGGAACGACTGTTTCCTAAGAAATTAAAGAATTTTTCAACTTTATACTGCAAAAAATAAAACCGAAAATAAGAACTGTCTCGTGACAAAGGTATTTCTCTACTAAACAAACAATGGACGAATATTATTCGTCGAAAACAATAGTTTTATTTACATGTTCGCTGTCTTTTTGATTTGGACAGTATCCCGAAAAAAACCTCTGACAAATTAAATATAGTCACTAATTGTTATTATAGTTGAGGTTTGTAAATAGAAAAAATAAACTAAACTATTATCTGAGCTCAAATTTGGTTCTAAAAATATCAGGAACATCAGGTTCCTGCTGAATAACTTCGACATTAATTTATTTTTATAATGATTACCTGGAAAATGTTGTATGTACCTGCGGAATAATCGGAATAATTGTTAACAACATTTAATTATATTATCATTAACTATTATTAGTTCAACTGTTTTAACAAGTAATATTTTTCTTTTGTAGTAACTCTTTTTCGAGTTGCAAGCATTGAAAAATAAGCATAAATAACCTTATTATATTAGCCTATTTTTCACCAAAGAGGTAAAAATCGCGGCTTTTCGGAAGTCGATTTTAGGGAAACGTCTTAACTTATTTTAACTTTTATTAACTAATTCGCGTTTTCTAGTCATACAGCCATAGTCATACATCTCTTGGGTTTTCTAGATCCTAAAATAATCAGGATTGGCTCTTACTACTATTTCTATTGGGAATGGAATTCACTTAATGTTTTTAATTACTTTTATATTTTTTTTCTTTTGATTTTTGGCACTTTCAGCCTTTCCCATTTACATGCCTCAATCATCAAGCTGAGGTAGAATTTAAGTGTGAATGCATTTGATAAACAGGAAATGAGTGGCGGATACAGACATTTTTTGTTCAAGAAGTTACACTTTTTCTGGTTTTTAACTTCCTGAATTCTTTCTTCAGAAAATTTAAAACATCTGTTAAATTTTAATTTATGAGATAGGTTTTTATCATGGGCGTCCGCAGGATTTCATCTAAGGGGGTCAGGCCGATAAAATGTTTGGCTGGTGGGGCAGGCTGGTAAAATTCTTATACCTCGGGGAATGTTTTGAGGTATTTTGACCTTGTTAGGTTCAATTAAGCTTTCAAATAAAACGTATTTATATTTAAAAGTTAAAGCATTTGTTTATATAATGCTTAATAAATATAGTAAATGAATACGAATTTATTTTATTTATAGTTTTTGATTCTCAAAATTTCTAGGATGGGCAGCTTCCCTACCCAGCCATCCCCCTGCGGGCGCCCATGGTGTTTATTGTTTAAGATGAAGGGGTCTAGGGCATCTAATTCAACAAATAAAATTACTTGCATTTCATAGGTTGCTATTGAAATAAATATTTGTTTTCTGTATTTAGAACATAATCTAGTTCT
Organism: Aelia acuminata; assembly: GCA_911387785.2. Lineage (NCBI taxonomy): Eukaryota > Metazoa > Arthropoda > Insecta > Hemiptera > Pentatomidae > Aelia > Aelia acuminata. Next base: position 61,828,405 of record OU426980.1, on the reverse strand, counting down.
TAATAAACACGCGTTCAATATTTTAATAGGTTCAAAGCAAATTTTATTAGCCCCTCAGGAAAGTGTGCGACCCTCCGTTGGAACCACTGAGGTAGAAGATATTACATCTTTTATAAACTATTTAACTATTTTTTACTTGAAATGAATTTCAATAGTATATATAAAGTGTAAATGCTAGGGTCGGACGGCTTTGTTGGCTGTATCTATCAATTCCGCAATGTCGGCCAAAGTTTCGAGTTCTTTAACAAATAACTGGCGAAATGAAACTTCATCGGTAGTGATAAAATATTTATAGGTAGGTTTTCGCACGAAATTCATAGGTCACCATTCAAAATTACCATTTAAAATTCATGAATTATTCTTGCCGTTTTTTTTTTTTCACTTTTTGACAAAGAAGTACGAGTTTCAAATAAAAGCTGGAGATATTTTATTTGGAAAGTTGGAGATTATTTTATTTGGAGATATTTGATACTTTGTTTAGAAAAAGTTTCATGTTTCCGTTCTCCCTCTACGAAAAACATATTTACAGCGTTTTCAAAAAATATCCCCCACCGCTACTTCAAGCGCCATTTTAACGTGTTTGCCGCTAGGATTCTCGAGGAATTTTTAGGAAATGTATGTTTTAATAACTTTCATAACAAACGTGAAATTCTCCTTGCCCCAATGATATATACAATTATAGAATCAATCAAAATCGTACATTTTGTCAAGGGACTCCAGAATGCAAGCTATAAATCTAATCTGAGAAAGTTTTCCTAATTGAGGAGAACTTTTGACTTCGACAGGCGAAACTTGACGAGTGTTTTTTTTTACCTTTAATATACAAAACTCAAGATTTGTCTAGGAAATTTCCCAAAAGTGCACTTATATTTGATTTATTTTTATTTTTGTAGTAGCAGCTTTCATATCTACCTTATTCGTGTATTTAGATAGATATATCCTACCCACGCTATTATTTATTATTTTTAGTGCCCGTTTAAAATATAGTTGAAAATTGTTTGGAAAGAATAATATCATTTGCAGTTTTATTTAAAAATAATTACTCTGACACAGCCACGACAAATTGACTTTAAGTACTCATTTAGTTTTCTCTCAGATATCTATGTACGAGGGGATATATGTACGTTTCTATGTGTGTCATGAGAGACCCAGCGCCTACGTACGTGTATATCTCTTCCATTATTCATAGTAATAAACGATCTAATCCGGGTAACGACAGGCTCTTATCTCTTAAAAGACGACTGCATCCACACTACGGTAATTCTAATATAATTTCAAAAAGATTTATCTTTCATATCTTCTCATTGTGACATTACATGTGTTGTTCAGTGCACTCTGGATAAATAAGGTAACTAGACTGCCCAATACTAGGAGGTTCATTACAGTGCCATCTGGTGGGCCATCAGACAAGTAGCAATTACTAATTGACCCCCAAGGTGACCACTACCACCAAGCGCCCTTTCTTTTTACTCAGGCATCATAAGTGAAAAAATGTGCGCAGCAGGGGACCAAGGTGGCCAGAATGGAGGGCGGAGAACAGGCTGCACTTCTATTGACTTTCGCCAGGACATTGCCCAAATCCACGATTTCCTATTTAGTTATTGATCATTGTAATTTATGATAAATTATTTTAAACCAGAAAATACAACTCTTTTCTTTTGTCAAACCTGTGTTTATCACTGAACTCATTCCTTAAAACTAACAACTAATTGCGGAGGGCACACTCCCTCCTGCTTGGGAATAGGGACTACCCGACGCAAACATATGTCGACAACGACCATTAGTGAGATCCCAAATGGGTGCAGCAGAGATAAAAAGTTGTTTTTTTTTCCTGGCCCCTTAAGCAATTCGGCTACAGACTCTCTATTGAAATTTTATTCTACCGTGTAAACCGAGCAAGTAGGTACAGGTAAGCACAGTTTTTGTATTTTTAAATGATTAACGCAATTAGGTAGTTACTATACCCTAAAAATAACACTTTTGGTTGTTTAGATTGCACTCCTTTTTAATACAAGGTAATAATCTCATTAAAAAATGGTGCTGTCATCCACATGATTATAAGGTGGTGCCCCCCCCCCCCAAATTTCGTGCTGAATCCGCCCCTGTCTAGAATCCTGTAATAACAATGAATGCATCAAGAGTAAGTTTTGTTATATAAGTTCGAATGCCACTTATAGATAGAGTATTGTAAAATTTCCACACCTGTTTCGCTAATTGATTTCTCAGGTATATATACAGAAAAAAAATGTGGCTATGCAATAGTCAGGATGAGCAGCTGTTTTATAACAGGAAATTTTTTTGGAACAATTAGAATTGGTCGGGATACGAAGCAGGGGAGGAAACATTAATTGTCTTAAGTGGCTACAAGCTTTCTCTTTGCTGAACCTTTCAAGATGTATCTCATAGTCTTACTAATAGCTTTTCTTACCTGTAACATGAGCGCATCTAGGTGGTCTCTGGGGGCTGCAGACAATAGTGAAAAATGGTAGTGATACGTTAATCGAATTATTTATGTTATTTATAAACACAATAAAGTAAAATTTGTGGAAATCGAGATAAAAGATTTCTGTTTTTAACATTAAAAGAGCCACGAATATTAATTGTGGTAAGTTAGTTTGTAGAAAACCATATATGTATTTATAAATTATCTAATAATATTGGGCGTTAATAATTATTAGTAAATAAAAAAAATATATTTAAAATTTCATAGGATTATAATAGTTTAACTCACGTATTAATTTTTTTATTTGATATAATATATAAATATTATATTTTTTTATTTTATTTAATGAAAAAGAAAAGCCTAGGCTAGAACTCTCCCGCAAAACTAGCGCTTTGTATTCCATTACAATACCTTCAGCACGAGTCTAAGTCATGTCAATCGCCTCGCTTTTCTAATTCCCTTCCCTCGATCTCGCAATTTTCTAGGTTAAATCGCAAATGGAGGATACTTCTTATCCTCCTTGCCCATCTACTAAAAAAAGAAAATGGGCTCAGAGTAGAATAAAATTTCTACCGGACAAAGACTTTTGAAAGAAGAGAAGAAAAGACGGAAAATATAGTACCAGTATATTTAATAATAAAGAGAACGGAGCAAGATGACTGTAAAAAGGTCACCTTTCTTCATCCAACAGTAATTACAAACCTAGTTGGGGATGTTAAGACGGTTAAAAAATTAGGAGACGGAAATTTATTAGCAGCAACATAGAATGGGCAGCAAACTAACATGTTGTTATCTTCTAAAGATTTTGGAGGCTTATTTAACGTAGAGATAGTACACCATAATTCTCTTAACTATAGCGAAAGAGTTATCCGTTGTTATGATTTCCAATATATGAGTATTGAAGAAATAAAAACAATTAAACCCGTAAATCTTAAGAATAAAACCTAGAACAAATGGAAATTAAATTTTGACTTATAATTATATTGTTACATTTCCTTCACCGAAACCATCAGAATCTTTAAAAATCCGGTGCGATACGCGCAACTTTACTGCGAGTAGCTTTTTGTGAATATATTTTCTAGGTGAATCAATAGAAGGAATTTACGTCTCGTTGTAAAGTTTGTCTCTTATATCTTTCTGAAGACCGAGAACGATTACTGTTCCTCTAAAACCACTTTATACTGCATTCAGAAATCTTAAGAAACTAACGTTTCTATACTAAATATAATTATTAAATGTTATCTTATAACATATATTTTCATACATTAAATGCTTTAAATAATTTTTGAGCATCACATATTTACTCTCTAAAGTAAAATAATTTTTTTCATTGTTAAATAAAAGTTTTTGTTTTCATCAGTGATAATACGGAATATGAAATTTTGCTGTCACATCGCGTGCATATACATACTTCAAATACCCAGTTTGATCAAAATCTTTTTTGAGTAAAAAAAAAAAAATCACGTGAAAATGAGACTAAATTTATTAAATGAAGTGCCCCTTCCAACTGATCAATTTTGATGAAATTAAAACCAATATTGCTGTTAAACAAATGGAAATTAATGAAGAAAATAACGGGTCTGCTGTTTTATTTAATATACCGAAATGAGGGGTTAATTTAAAAAGAAATATCGCAAAACTCCCGTGTAAGTGAATCAAGTACCTTCTCCAGAAGTACGCACGTTCCCCTTGAAAACAAAAAATCCAAAGGAGGTAATAAATCTTGACTGTTAACATTTTTCCTAATATCACCGCTAACTATTTATACGAAACGTAAAATTTTTTATCCATGAAGTTCGTATAAATCTTTATATTAGAAATAGAGTATAAATCTTCTATTAAAGTCTTCCAACGTTTTATTTACTTTCATAAATAGTTGTTTATGTTTATGTTTATTTTATATATTATAGATATAAGGATTTTTTTTTTTTTATATTTTAGCTATATTTATTTTTATGCGGAACTTTAACACGTTGACGCCGGCGTGTACCACCGGTGGCCCACACTAGACTGCCGCATCGGACACTTTAGTCAATCACAAAACATTCCACGACGATGTATAACGAGGTAGGATTGTATTGTTTATTTTATTATTGTTGGATTGTCAAGACTGCATAATGCCCTTGAATAACTCCCGTCCGATAGAGCGAAAATCATTAAGTTCAGCCGCCAACGGGCGAGGGGCATGAATTACAGTCCCGGCGTGAACGTGTTAAAATTTAATATTACTTTATTAGATGTAAATATAAATAAAAATCTTATAACTATTCTTATTTTTTTATTGACATGGTGGTTACCGCTTTATCCGTCGTCGGATAATCTGTTTTGGTATTCTTTTTTTTTACTTCCTGGAATCCATCTTTTGTTCGGTCTAGCAATATTATAGAAGAAATAATTCTGTTCATACATTTCATCTATTAGATAGCAATCAAATTCGGTTTTCAATTTTTTAAACGTGACAATTTGATTGTGGAATTTGATTAAATAGCTAGGAGAGGGGGCCTGTTTAGTTTATCTTTGCGAACAGTGAACAATTTTTTTTTTGTGTTTAGTTCGTCATGTCCTGCTGTAAAAGAGAGGATGGGTCGATAAACCCGGAAGAGTGAACTTTCAACTCATTGTCAGTATGATAAGTTACCGAAAAAGACAAAAAAAAGATGTTGCATTAAAATTAGGTATCCCGGTTTCAACACTTTTCGATCTAATCACTCGATCAAATATGGATCGAGATGGCCGTCTCAGAAAATAGGCTAAATAGGAAAACCGTCGAGGAAAATAGATGAGCGAATCACATTTTACTAATTTACTCCGCCTTGAATTTGAATTAACTCGAGCCTTTCATCAAAAACAAAGCTATGTCACGGACTTAAAAAAAATGATTTTAACATAAATATTTGTATGTTTATTAGTATGAATATATATCTCCTTCATATTTAGCCCGATATCTACTTATGAGGAATTAAATATTTTTGGAACAATAAGAGAATATTCATTGAAAAGTTTACCCCAATTTCTTATTTCGTTTAATCTGTTTTTCGATTAATCCGTAGAATTTTACCCTGATCCGATTGCAACGGACTAAGCGTCAGCAACTGTAGTTGATTAGGCTCTTTGGAATGGAAAGACATTTTTGCTCAAGGCATTTTTTTTTTATGACAGAAAATAATATTTGTACTTATGTTTAAGATTTTTTTTCACAATGGAAAATTATCTCTCTAATATTTTTGGTATCATCTCATTTTTTATGGAATGTAGAATAAATAAATAAATTTATTTAGCTCCATTCCACAGAGGAAATTCTTAGCGCAAGACAAGTTGGTTTTGAGCTCAAGTCGCCATCGGAACTTCAAACGATCAAATGACTATAATTCGTAAACTACTTGTTGGAATTGGGTAAATGTTTGCATTTTTAATTACTTTCAAATGTACTGAATAAGTACTAGAGATAAATGCTTTATTTTAACAACAAGCAATGCTGCCCAAATGCATTGGGTTGCTACATGCATACCTACAACTAAAATACATTGTTACATTTTATTTTATCAAAATCTGCAGGGGGATGGTATAATATTGAGCTTCAGCTTCAACATCATCCTTTGAACTATCTATTCCCCCCAAAAAAAACAGCTCCTATCCCAACAACAAGTTTCCTTAAAGAGGAGAACATCCTTTCCAAGCCGTGTTGCAATATCATTACTTGACCCATACCTTGAGAATGTAACGTCTCTGAACCATCCCTTGGGACTACCTACCCCGAAAATCATCCTTTCCCTCACTATGCTAACACATCCCCATAAAAGTACTAACACGAATTTCACAAAATAAAAGACAAACTAGGTGACGCTGACTACATTTATATCGACGGTTCAAAGACCTCTATAAGAGTAGGAGCCTTTATAATAAGCAATGATAGATTGCATCTTATTTCGTTATCTGCTACTTGTAGCAACTTCACAGCAGATATCGTCCCTATCTATAAAAGTTTAAATGTAATACAGCCCACAAAGAAAACCTTAGTTATTTGTAGTGACTCACTTTCCGCTCTACATTCCTATAAAAACTTTTTCTCTTTAAATTATATAGTTCAAAATATCAAATTTCATTAAAGTCAGCAGGGAGAGACAATGGGACTGTATTCGTACAGGGTTCCAAGCCACTGCGTTATAGTTGAGAATGAATTGGCGGATCGGGCCACCAAAAAAGCAATGGCATTCCTTACCGAGGGGTTCTTGCTAGAAGACTTTATATCCCTTACCAATCAAAAAATGAAAGTGGAAAAAGCAGATGGTTAATTTATCTGAAAGTAAATAAAAAGAGAAGTTACCCCATGTAAATCCTCAAACGACTTATAAATTATACTGCAAGACAATATATCCGACAAATTGTACGGCTTTCTAAAATTAATGGAATTATATCATAAGGTATACCGTAATTCGGATTACAGGGCGATGGCCTTAGTGATTGATGCCTTTGGATAAAAAAAAAAAAATACAATTTCTATTACAATATGTTTATTTTATGTTGTATAATTGCTGTATAATAAGGTAATTCTTTGCAACTGTCTGGTATAGGATATATTTATCTTTTACGAACTAGGGATTTTTAAAGAATAAAAAACATTTTAAAAAATTGAAATTTGCAATTTATATGGACTAGGCATATTCCTGACAAGAAAACTACGAGGGTTATTGATAGTTACAAGAAAGGTTGATCGCTCATTGAATTATCATAACCTTTTATGCAATCATGGTAATGGGCTTCGGGCCACGAGATAGTTTGTTCATTTTTTTATTATTTTTCTTGGCAAGTTCGCTTCCAAGTCAGTCTTTCATATGAAGTAATTCTTAAATACTGAATGAATAGGTAATTTTGTTTAAACTATGATTATTGTTTCGCATAGATAAGAAATAAACATATCCTTCAAAATCAAAAGGATCTCCTTCTTTTACTTCTTTATATTTAGAAAAAAGGAAATATTTCGACGTTCTATATGAACTATCGGTTGCTTTGAGGGGTTCCTTAATTTAAACTATTAGTACTGGGATAAAATAAAATAAAGGTATTATGTAAGCTTATATTAATTACATCGAATTAGTGATAAATAATAGGTCTTATTTTGGGTTATACTTGGAAATTCATAATAAATTTGAAATTTCTTATTCAGACAAATTCATAATCGTTATAGGTGTTAAAATAAATAAAGTTGGAAAATCCATAATATTTATAAAGATATTACTTTAAATATCTTATGCATTACCTTATTATTTCATTAAAAAATGTTTTGCCATCCTAAACGGCTGTGATAAGGTATATTAGATCTTTTCGATCCAAACAATATACTACTATTACCATTCACTTTCTGGTGGTGCATATGGAATCTACAACTATGTTCCATTTTGGCTCTTTGAGCTGCCCTTATACACCATCAATATTTAGATGTGATTATATTACTCAGTATAAACATCTTAATATTATTTAAGGAATGAAAAAGTTGATGATCGTTGTTCGCAACTCGGAAAAATGCTTAAATTAAAATCTACTACAGTAAACCCTCGATATAGCGAACTGGTAGGGGGTTTGATTTTCATAGTTCGCTATAACGAGATTCGTTATAACCGAGGATTCTTTTGTTTTAATATTTTTTTTAGCCAATGGCCGCACTAATTTGATCATATTTCGAAGGAAATTCATTCATTAGAACTAGTTAAATTAAAACGCATGTATGTAATTAATTTTTAGATAAACTACATATTAATTAAATAATGAGATTCATTAATTTTCCAGCCAAGTTCACTTGAGAGTTCTTTAGCCTTAGCTTTAATAAGAGGGTCTGAGATTGGTATTTGGGATCTCATTTGTTTAAAGCAATTTATCAATTTTTTTCCAAATATTCATGAGGTTTTCATTTTCAAATATGGGCTGCGGTTGAATCTATTTTATCTTTCTTTTTTATAATGGTTGGCAATGTTCATTTTGGAATTCCATATTTTTCTGCGATGGTTTTCTTACTTAGAATTCCCGATTCAATATCCTGGAGAATTTTTAATTTTTCCTCGATTGATAAGGATTTACGTTTGTGACACACGTTTACCAACGAACTCATTGTGTATTTTCAAAAACACTATAAACGACTACAGAACACTGATTCGAATAATACAGAAGTCGAATCAGAACTGAGCTAGTTTTGAGAAAAAATTCAATGGAATCAGAGAGAGAGAGAGAGAGAGAGCAAAAGGAAATCGGATTAGTTAAGAGTAAAAAAACACGTCAATTCTAGAAACTGGAGCTACTTCGTCTTCCCGTGCTCATTCTGCGTAATACAGTAAAAAAATAAATAAATAAATAAAAATTCTAGCAGTTCGTTATAACAGAATATAATAATTCTCAGGCATCAAATTTAGTTCGTAATTCGCACTAACGTAGGGATATCGCTATAACGAAGAGTCCAGCAGAAATATAATGGTAATTTTTGGGGGATAGTATTTTGGTTCGCTATATCGAGGTGTTCGTTATATCCGAGTTCGTAATAATGAGGGTTTACTGTATACTGCAATCGAAACATGAAAATCAAACGCTAAAATTTACCACCTTAAATTAGATCGGTGAAAATCACTATAGCACATGATCCAATTAACATTTTATCTGCAATCAAAGGTTTGTTTACCCATTGATTCATACTGTTTTTTTGTTATTAGTTTTCTATATAATCAGTTAATGACCCAGAAGTGTTATCAGCATACTGTTATTGTGCGAAATCCAATTTCTATAGGTTTCAACCTACAAAAACTAGTTTTCCAAACTTGTTACAATTGTACTACAATTGTTGAGGTTTTTATCCTCATTGATTCAATACAATAAACGAAAATACTGATTAAATGTTTTCTCCGGTCTTTCGGGTATTTCAATATTTTAGAATCCTCCTTTAATATTTTAGATTCCCACCTCTCAGTTCGACTTCAGCCTAGTATGTTTTTCTACATGTGCAACTTATCTATTGGAAATTCGCCATAATATATAATCTTCTTGGTCGATTATTTTGTACCACGTTTTTACGCTTTTATCTATTTATGCATTAAATCCCTTTGTTGAGCTAAGGCCTGGAGGTGAAATAGGAAAGGAAAAAAATAGGGACCACACCTGATTCGGAACCAACAGGTGGAAAGCCGAGAGAGACAGCACCTGTTACCGTAAAACATGAATGAAATGTTAGAGGTTTTCCTCTAGAATCTGTATATGCTTGCTATATATAGGATATATATATATATATATATATATATATATATATATATATATATGTATGTATATAAACATATATAAATTTGTTTATTTTTCTAGAAAGGTTTTTATTTAATTTATAATACTGTCTGTAATTAAAATTTAATGTGCAATGCTATTATGAACAAAAAGTATGAGAGGGTCAGAGAGGAGGTGGAGAAGATCTACATAGTCTGTATAGCCAGCCTATTATTAAAACAATATAAGAAGATATAAATATAAGATAAAAAATATTATGATAGTTTAGCAAATTATTTAATGTAATCCTATGACTTAAAATATCTGTAATATTGAATACAATATAATAAATTTGTCTATTAAACAATGTTAACAGTAAACAAAGTTGAATGGTTCAATTATTTAACCAATCCTTCAATGAACTTCAACTTATCACCTTCATGTAATCCTATGACTTAAAATATCTGAAATATTGAATACAATATAATAATATTGTATTCAATATTATGCTAGTTTAGCAAATTATTTTATGTAATCCTATGACTTAAAATATCTGAAATATTGAATACAATATAATAAATTTGTATATATTTTGTATATATTTATTTACACCTTTTTCATTATAATAAAAAGGGTGAAATGAAGATAATGGGGTAAAAGACATTGAATGGAGGTTTTAGGATGAAGGAAATTTTCACCTGTTGCTCGTCCTTCTTGATTTTTGCGGCCAGCGGCAAACAATGATGGTTGAAGAGAAAACTTCAAAAATGAATTTCATACCCTGGAGGCAGAAAATCGCAATAAATTGACACCCAAGAGGTACCAACCAAACCATCGGCGGCGGACTCTAAATGAGGAACACACACGATGCTTACTATCCAACATCCAGAGAGCAAGTGCGCGCAAAAAAAATGGCTGAGCCCGGAATTCTAAACCCTTACAAATGCCATCATGATGCCACTGATAACCCAATTGTTGGCCCAGCGATTGCTATCTCCGGTGACAGTTAAGGTGGCAAATTCAAATTGAAATGTTAAAAAAAAGAGAATTACGTATGATGATTAAAATCAAAATACCTAACACCGCCCGGCAATGAACGGTCTAGTTCATTCATGAGAAGAAAAAAAAAATATATATATATATATACATATTTACATAATTTTATGCGATCATAAGGTTGATCAATCTTCCGCTGCCAATGGCAACCGGAAGAGTTTTATGGCAGGCCTGGTAAAGGTTCCCACCTTGGTTGACACTGATGTCTTTCTCACAATTCCATCGGCTCCAGGAAACCTTGACTGCCATGCACACAAAAATGCACAGGTAAACCTTAATTGTTGGGGTCTTTCTAAGCGAGTAAGGCTTGATCAAAAATGGGCCACAATAATCCATGCCGGAGTGTGAAAAGGGTGGGGATGGATTCATTTTCACTGCAGACAAATCGCCCATCAAGGGAAAAACAGGCCGTTGAGAAGCACGAAAACACTTTACACATTGGTGGGTTATTTTTCTAATGACTTGTCTGGCTGAAAGTATCCAATGATTCCACGAAAGTTGAAACTGCACTTGGAGATGGACCTGCATGTCCGAGCCAATTTTGGTAACAATCAAAAGATGCACCAAATGGTGGTGTTTCGGCAGCAATGCGGGGCACAGAGGTTTTGCATAGGTGGAGTTGATCAGTCGCCCTCTAATGCGGAGAATTCCTGCTTCATCTTAAAAAAGGTTCAACCTTTGGATTGCAACTCGGGGCTGCCTGTTATTTGCAATGTCATAAATATCGGAACTAAACAAGGTTGCTTGAACGTGTTTAATTAAATAGTTGATGGTGAGCTTACGCCAATGTACCTATGGAAAATCAACAAACTCCTTGTGAAAACGCCATTTCAATATATATGTCATAATTCGCACTGCCTTGGACCATGAAGAAACAGTTTCGAAAAGATTTTCAGTTGAAGCAATGGTTAAACTGATAGGAAAATACTTATATTCAAGATCAGTTTATGCATAACTTCCTGCGCGGGGCAAGGAAGGCCATTCCTCGGCAGGAAACTTTAAAAACGGAGGACCAGAGAACCACAGAGATGATAAGTGTTCTGAAGGACAAGGAACTCCTCTACTAGCCATATCGGCAGTGTTTAAAACGCCAGGCACATGTCACCAGGACTTGACTTCTGTCCAACCAATAATTTCCGAGACTCGGTTGGCTACAAACATTTTGAGCAAATAAGGCTCTATACGGATCCAGTCCAATACAATGGATGAATCGGTCGAAAGGAAAACATCATCGATGGTGTATTCTGATTTCAAAAGGTTGACATAATGATGACAGAGTCTGGCCAAAAGGTGTGCAGCTAATAATTCCATTCTGGGAATTGAAATAGGTTTTAAAGGCGCTACCTTGGTTTTGGGCGCAATTATGTTAACTCTCACTGATTCAGCATCGTGAGTGCGCAAATAAAGCACGGCTGCATAGGCAGCCTGACTGGCATCACAAAATCCGTGAATTTGGACATTTAATGAAATTCCCAATAAACGGGGGACTGAAATTTGGTTCAAATTGGTTAGAGTTTCCTGGATTTTGATCCATTCAGAATTAAGGTTGAACGGCAGAGGGGTGTCCCAATCTAGATTCAAACGCCAAAGTCCCTGTAAAAACCATTTTGCCTTGAGTACAACAGGTGCTACAAAACCACATGGGTCATACAACTTCGCCAATTGAGCTAGAACTGAACGCTTAGTATGCGTCTGTTCAGCTGATAGGATTAATTCGTCGGTAGGATATTTCAAAGAATCTGAACATTGATCCCAGACCAACCCTAGGATTCGCACCAAGTCATCATCCACGCAATGGGATGGTGGAATATCTTTGATTAGGTCGCGGCAATTGCTCGACCACTTCTTGAGGACAAAACCTCCAGATATTAGCAATGCAATGAGCTTATCCCTCAAAAGCAGGGTGTCGTTAAGTGTGTTTCCGCCAGCACTGATGTCGTCCACAAATATTTTGTTCAAGAGAACTTTTTATGCATTGGGAAAATTCAAACGCTCGTCTGACGCTAACTTCTTTAAGGTCGCAATGGCCAAAAAGGCGGCTGGACCTACGCCGTAGGTAACAGTAGCTAAGGCGTAAACCTTTACAGGCTCCGATGGCTCTTCACGCCATAGAATGCATTGTTATGGCATGTCATCTTCATGAATAATGATTTGACGGTACATTTGTTCAATGTCGCAAACTGAAAAAATTGACACAAACGAAACAAAGTTAAAACATCATATAACAAGTTTAATGCATTCGGGGCTTTAAGCAACACCGAATTTAATGAATGAGAGGTGGATGTAGCAGCACTCGCATCAAACACCACTCTATATCATATATATCACCATGAGTTTTATATATCCCAAGGTGGGGAATAAAATATTGAGGAAATGACGAGTCAGTGATGAGCTTCATGTGACCCTTGGCCAGATAATCGGCCATAAAATCTTTGTAGAGAATTTTAAAGGATGGGTTGGCTGCGAATTTACGTTCCATCGCCCTTAAACGTGTCCAAGCAGTTTTGTGGGAATCACCCAACAACTTGAAATAAATCTTTAATGCAACTTACCAAGCTTACGCTGTACGCTGATTCTGAATTTCGGGCAAGGGTGAAATGAGGATAATCGGGTAAAAGACATTGAAAGGAGGTTTTTGGATGAAGGAAATTTTCACCTGTTGCTCGTCCTTCTTGAATTTTGCGGCCAGCGGCAAACAATGATGGTTGTAGAGAAAACTTCAAAACAATTATGAATTTCATACCGAGAAGGCAGAAAATCGTAATAAATTGATACCCAAGAGGTACCAACCAAACCATCGGCGGCGGACTCTAAACGAGGAACACGCACGATGCTTACTATCCAATCTCCAGAGAGCAAGTGCGCAAAAAAAGTGGCTGAGCCCGGAATTCTAAACCCTAACAAATGCCATCATGATGCCACTGATAACCCAATTGTTGGCCCAGCGATTGCTATCTCCGGTGACAGTTAAGGTGGCAAAATCAAATTGAAATGTAAAAAAAAAAGAGAATTATGTATGATGAATTAAAATCAAAATACCGAACACCTTCAATTAACTTCAACTTCAGTGTCAATGGACATCAGGAAGCTGAAGAAATAATTTGTAGAAAATCCCTGGTTTATCGAGAAATACAAATTCGCGCTGTCTAGAAAGTCTTTTTCATCAATTATCTTTCTAAAGTAAATAAGTGTTTTCTTGAATTTTTTATTTATTTTACCATGATGCACTTGAAATTTTATTATCTTGAACATTTTTCGAGCACTACCTTTATATACAATAAAAAGTGCGACCCACATTAGAAAACACGAATGGACGTTACTACTTTTCTGCTGGGAATCGGACAATGCATAAAATGAACTTATTTGTCAAATGGAACTTTTATCTAGGTGTCTCTCCATTAAATCCTGAATTACACTGTTTATGGTGTGAATGAATAATTATAATTGAACACTCTTATTCAGCCTCTTATTCAGTTTAAAGAAAGGGAATGATCATTCAACAGATCATGTCAAATATAAATCTTCATCTCTTAATTATCCTTGAATGATTTGGTTTACATTAGTAAATTTATGGTTTATAGCAGTAAACTTATGGTTTATAGCAGTAAATTCATGGTTTATATTAGAAAATTTATGGTTTATATTAGAAAATTTATGGTTTATATTAGAAAAATTATGGTTTATATTAGAAAATTTATGGTTTATAGTAGTCAATTTATATTATGATTCCAATTATGTAATTACTGCTTTTAAGAATATTGCATATTTGTCTTTCCGCAAATTAAAACTCAATTCACAAAGAATACATGAAGGAATACAAGAAATACATCCAAAGAAAAAAACTGGGGTTTGCTGTTCAGTCAGGATGTGTTAATAAAATTTTCGGCGGATTTTATGAAATTTGTATTACCAAGCTTTTCATATCAATATCCCACCAAAATGCTTAGGATTTTAACTAACTTTGTACTCGTATTTCCTTGTTTTCTTTTATTAATTTATGGCGCATTAAAAATATTACTGGGTACACGCTCCCAGCAGGACTTCAGGGCCGGATCTAGGGGGGCACTTGAATTTAGGGGGTGGCAAATTTTGGTGTTAAATTATGTTTTGTTTTTTTAATATTTATATTTAATTTTAAATATTAGCTTTTGCTTAATTTAAATCCATGTTAAGGGAAACGAACTTCTACCCAAAGAAAAATCCATGTTTAAAAGAGTTATATTAAATATTTTTCTCCGAAATAGGACACAAAGATATCATAGAAGACAACTAGACTGTTAGTAGGCAGGCAAATTTGGGCAACAACAACAAAATATGCGTACAAGGATAAAGTAAAAGCGGAAATGAGAGAACTAATTATGAATTATCAAACACAATCAAGGAGGTAAACAGTATGAATGAAAAAATCTGCTATACTGTTGAATGGAAACGTGAAGTGACGCTGCATATTTCCAACGCTCTTCAATTCAACTGAGTTTTTATTTTTCTTAAATATAGGTTATACAATCTACAAAATATTGTTGTACCATAAAAAATACAACAATAATTTTAGTAGGAAGGACGACCCGTGGTTCTATTGCCCCTATTGAGGTGGTGTTCAGAAGTAAATAACCCCAAGAAAATACTGGCCTGATATTGTAAGCAATAATTAACAATGTAAGAGGGATTGAAGCAACGTCACAATGGAATTCTTAGTTATGTTAATGCTAATGGAAATGAGAAGAGAATGAAACGCGTTTACTATCACCTCGAAATCTATTTAGTTAACAGGGTCTAATTATAGGTCAGTTTGCGAGCCCCTGGCTAAAGGTAGCACTTGTTAGGAACAAACTGGGAAATAAGTAGTAGCGGATTAACAAATTTTCAGAGGGGGCGCACATTTTTTTGTACATTTCATGAGTAAGGAAGGACCTAATTTAAAATATCTATTAGTACATAGTGACGTTGTAAATTACTATAAAATGTTTAAATACAACCCGTTTTCAATTTGGGGACTTGCAAAATGACTAAAATAGCGCATTTTATATAGAAATAGTAATATTTTATTGGCGTCCTTACCTATCGGGGGGGAGGGGGGCGCCCCCAACAGGTACAATCACAAGTGAACTCTGACTTGTCATCACAAGACACTGATAGAACAGACATATACACACACGGTAGCAAAAGGTTTATTGCTCTTGGGTAGGGAAGGACAGACTAAGCAATGTATTGGAGTACCAATATAAACTTGCGCCCTGGTGCTCTAACAACCAAGGAGAAAAACTAGCTGTTTTGAAGGCCCTGGAACACATCCTTGCGAACCCATCTGACTTCAACTCACAAATAATCATTTATACTGACAACATGAACGTCCTACACTTACTTACTAACACAAACATTCACTATCCACTGACAGAAACTATCAGACATCACATAATTCAGCTACTGACGTACCAAAAATCAGCCACAGTAAAATGGGTAAAGGGGCATCCAGGTATAGAGGGCGACGAAAGAGCTGACCACTTAGCGAAAGAGGCGGCAGCGATGATTTGTTGCCCGCATATACCAAAGCACCCATATCGCACATAAAAAAGCTGATTATTAAGGAATCGGCCATTAAGTGGAACAATATGTGGAGAACATCTCCCAAATCACCCAGTATACATAAATACATCCCACAAATTACACTTACTAATTTCAAACAACTACGCAGTACTGAATACACATTGACACAATTTCTCACAGAACACGGAAACACAAAACACTATCTAAAACGATTTAATATCGTAGATATAGACACTTGCGACGAAGACGGGCAAGTTCACAACTTCAGACACATACTTTACGATTGCAAGCTATATGACAGACAAAGATTTGAACTGATACGAAACATAATACTTAAACGCGGTAACTGGCCAGAAATTGAACACGTACTATTTACTAAATTTAAGACAGACCTAATGAAATTCATAAAACAAATTCACTTTGACCGACTTACTGACAATAGAAGGGCAACCTGATATGCAAAGGGCAATATATAGGGCAATCTTGTTGTGCTTGTAGGAGATTTTTATTTTTATTTTTATTTAGTTTATATTTTTTTTTTTTTTGCATTTGAATTCATAATTTCTTAACGTTTTATATTTAATTGATAGAAAAAACCAAGACACTTTTTAATATATGTACGAGTAGTATGCCTCTAAAGGCATGGGACATGTATATAACAATAAATGATCTCTTTATGGGGTTACCATAAAGGGAAAACAATAAAAAAAAAAAAAAAAAAATAAAATATATATATATACATATATATCCCATATATTTTAAAAGTGATTCGGCACTAATTAGAAAATAACAATGAATAGTTTAAACAAAGTGTGACTTGTCAAGTCAGGTCATTCATATCGTTATGTTTACTTTGAAACCCACATGCTAAGAGAGAGAGAAGCACTTTATTCGTCATAAAATAGATTCTGCCCAACTAAGTTGGGTTGCTAATACATAGCATATATCTATATATCTATATGTCTATCTGAGACTATTTGTAAAATCTTATAGTAATAATATATAATGACAACATCCATGCATATATGTACAAACATAGTTATAATTTTTCTTTTTTCATTTTTATCCTTTCTTTCTTTTACTAAATCCCTTGAGTGCTCTCTCGAATGACTAAAAATAGACAAAAAATATCAACAATTGCGTTAAATTTTGAATAAAATATATCTATCATGCAACAATAATAAAAATAAGAATAAAACTAAATCAATACACTACCCAGGCATATTAAATTAGAAATAAAAACATATTAAAATTTAACAAATCATTAAATAAATAATTAATGCATAAAATAAATAGATAAATGAATAACTTATATATATATATATATATATATATATATATATATATATATATATATATATATATACATATACATATACATGTCCTCTCACTAGTCTCGAATTCAGCCACTACTATGTATGTTTGTTTGTTTGATGTTGTTTAGGGGCGAAAAACAGCTATGGTCATCAACGCCCGTTGGTTTGTATGATTATCTGTTTTGGGGAAACCACCGACCCGAATTCCCTAGAGCCCCGACGAGAGCCGCACCCAGACCGATGGGGGTGTATTATATCTGTATTATATCACCATATATGTGGTGATGTATTATTCCCAGGGATTCCAGGACTATACTCTTATACTACTTGCTATGTCCTTTATCTCGACACCAAGATCCTCCATGAAGCTCCTAGTTGACCTTGGTATAGTTCCGCGGGCTCCGAACCCAAGGCCTCTCTCGTGGAACTCTCTCGCCGGAGCCCTCGCTGAGCAATGGACCAGTGTTGAAGAGGAGCTTCCCATTGGCAGCGGATCAAACCCAATCCACGGTACCTCCTGGGAGCGTACAACATCGCCGTGGAGGTTTCGCAGGAAGACCAATTATGGCCTTCACGCTTCTACGAATCATGGTGTCGATTCCTTTTAATACTTCCGGACGCAGCTTTGGAGAGGGTAACTGAGACCCGGGAACAGATATTGGTTGACAATGTTGAGCTTCTCAACTCATTTTGTCACCGAATCCTCGTTGAACTGTAGTTCTCCCGAGAAGGTGCATCCTAAATATTTAATGATTTCTCCTTGTTTTAATGTCTGTATGCCGCCTCCATTCTCAGGGAGAGCACCGATGCCTCCAGCTCCCCTTATTTAAGACAATGCCCACACTCTTTTGAGGGTTATCACCAAACCAATTTCCGCGAGGTTCCTCTGTATACTGCCTATCACTCTTTCTACCGCACCCTTGTCCCGCGCCGACACAGCCTGATCATCTGCGAAACCTGTGACGTACACAAAATCCTGGTCTCTTTTTAGCTTGTATCCAAACTTTTTGGCGAAATCTTCGTCTAGAATGCAAGACCTCGAAGTCTCGTATATTTCAATAATTCACAATCATGCAGATTACATGCCAAATTTTCGCCTATTCAGGCATCTTCAGGGCTACTACAGTTTCGCAAGCAAGCTAGTTAGCTAATCTAGTAATCTGCATGATTGTGAATTATTGAAATATACGAGACTTTGAGGCCTTGCATTCTAGATCTATAATTCAGTAGTCTCTTCCTAAAAACTTGTTTACGAAATCTTCGTCACACAGGTCACGGTATAGATGATCAATAGCTAAATTGAAGAGGAACAATCTCCGTAATTGTTTTTAAATATGCGAAACATCAAAATTGTGCGGGTTAACTCGGCATCGGGCACCGGCGATGTGTCCATAGACGTACGAGTATACTTTACTGCTTTTTTGTATGCTAATGTTTTTCGATATCCGCCACTTTTAGAGGACTATATAGGCTTAGGAGCGTGAGCATTCATAATATTTTGCACTACATTTTTCCTTTTATTACAATAATTAGACTGTGCTACTTCATATTGATACTGTAACTAACTTTTAATATTGTTTAATATTGTCAAATAACTTTTAATATTGTCAAAATAACTTTTGATATTGTTCTAAAAACAACTCCTCTTTACACTTAATACAAACGTTTCATCAATTTTTATCATGACCTGTCTTTCGTCCCACTGCGCAGTGTAGTGTTCTTCCCAGCCAAAACTATGACAAGCTCCCGTCAAGTCAAAGAAAATATTAAGCGTGACCATTTTATACTCCAAGCTCTTCTCAAATTATATTATTATTAAAGAGAAACTTTGGTCTATCCTGGAGTCTGGTATTTACCAAGATACGTTGGAATGGGCGATTCCGGTAGGAACCAGAACGTAGTTAAACTTGTTCTTTTGTAAAACTGTTCGTAAATTGTTGTACATGGTAATTCTTACTCTTTATTCATGAACGAGAAAGCTGAGAAGGGGGAAGTTGTATTGGGATTAGCGGGGAGGAGGGATGAAAATGAAGGATGATTGTTCAATAGAAAATATTTTTCTCTTCGGGCTTTTATTTCGATTACAAACACTAAATCAATTTACTTAAAAAGCTAACAATAAGTACGAAAACATTCTAATGATAAAACCTATAGAAATAATAGTAGTAACATTGCTTAGTG
This sequence comes from Aelia acuminata, assembly GCA_911387785.2. Classification (NCBI taxonomy): domain Eukaryota; kingdom Metazoa; phylum Arthropoda; class Insecta; order Hemiptera; family Pentatomidae; genus Aelia; species Aelia acuminata. The sequence continues at coordinate 61,808,632 of OU426980.1, read as the reverse complement.
GTCAACAAGGATTCCACCTTTCACCTTTAAGATTCCATTTCAAAAATCTTATTTTCGAATCCCCGGAGTGTAACGGGCATATAACTCCTCAGCGCTTAAATGATAGAGAGCGCCCCGCACTTGTCAAGAAAAGTTGTTATTAATAGTGACATGGTACCCAGCAGTCGCAAAAGGAGCTGACTGGCAAGAATCCACACCTTTGGCGGATATTGCGTAAGGGCTAGATCCAAACAATTAATAAATCTTATTATTGATATTATTCAAATGAGGGCGCTAGGAAAAAACAAATTAATTAGCTCGGGTTATTAGAGGCGCTTTATTCAACCTTGGCTCCCACTCTAGGACACCCACCGCCGCCCGCGCTACGCTGCCCCCGCCCGCTCCTCCAACACAAAAACACTTTAAACACTATTATCCAGCTCTTAAACCTTTATATTTGCTTCTAACATCATTACCGTACCCTCAGTGGCGCGGGATATAGCTTTACAATTCATGTACTCCGGGCATCGGGAGGGCAACGCCTGTTCTGCATTCATTTGCGACTGAGCAAACGTAATCCTCTTGGAATTATTGAATACGCCGATCCAGATGACTAATAATTCCAAGCCCGGGGGGGGGGGGGGGATTCTATGAAACAAGATAAAAAAAGGCGATATATAGGAGCTCATTTTCTGAAATACATCCCTGTTTTAACAAAAAAATAACTTTTGACGGAAGCTATCCAAGGGGAGGGGAACTGGATCGATACACTCTTCGCAATTAAAAAATACATTATTGCATAATATTTACGCGGCTAATTGTTGCATGTTTTCTGTTGTACTAGTATATTATGCTACTGTATGACTTTGATGAAGTTCCTATTTATTTTTTATGTAAATAAATATACCGTTTTAACGCTATATATATAGTACTGCGCTAGATGTATTATCCGATAGGTGGTTTCATTTACACAGTACCAAAGACCTTCAATTTAATAGAAAAATAAGGAGTTGTCTTATTTTTGAAAATAAGAAATTAAAAAATTTTTACCCTTTTTTAGTTGAACCAATTTCAGAAGCCATCCATCATCTCCAAAGAAACGACTCTAGTAAAAGCTCAAATGTATGGAGGTGGGCAATATTGACAAAGCAGACGAAAATATAATATTTAACAATGAAACAGGAGCGCATAAAGCCCATTCGAGGAAAGGTTGCTGAGGAAAACTACCCCTGTTCGAGAACTTTTCACAAAAGAAAATAAGTAAATATGATTTCTAATGATTATAGCTTTACGTGATTCTTTTTTGTTGAAAAATAATACGGAGTGCGGTGTTATTACTAAACCTGTTTAAATTTGCATAACTAGTGTTATTTTATTTTAATAGAAGAAAAACTGGCGTGTTTGGCCTTGCTTAGAAGAAATTGGTAGACTCTATCTTGTTTTAAATACTGTCCTGCTTGGGTAGATGCAGAAGGTAATTAAATAAATAACTGAAAAGACTCAACAAATCCTCCGTAAAATAATCGAACTGTAAAAAAACAAAATATCAAATTCACGATCTTAAAGTTTAAATTGTTTAAAAAATTGAAGATTGGATGGATGGGTGGTGTTCACATCTTGGCCAGTCGACTGCACAGATGGGCTCTGTTCCTGGTTGGGCATGATCATGATATTTGTTATGTAAGTTCGAAAAAAAACTTTTCTGAATGGTTATCCAGCACACCTCTACCTGTGACTGAAGGAGATAATACTCTCGAGATGGTAAATGATAAAGTATTTTGAAATTATGCATGCAAAAATTACGATTTTTTTTTTCATAAAAAATGTTTATGATGTTTTCATGCCACAGAAAAAGATAAACAGTTGGTTAAAGTGCTGAATTATTTGAAGAACTATTGGTCAAGGAACATTGATGAGACCCTGGGTGATTATTTCAAGTAACGCCACGAATTAAATTTAGGAGGAGGCATATTGATGTGGGGACATAGGGTGATCGTACCCCAACAGCTGAAACTTAGTCCTTGAACAGCTGACCGGTCGCATCTAAGTATAATAAAGGTTAAGTCTTTGGCAAGATCCTACGTAGGGTGGCCCAAATAGGATAAGGATATTAAAGAATATACACGGAATTGCCATGTATGTTTAGATAGTAAAGACGATCTACCAAACATTCTAATTATTCCATGGGGATGGCCTGGAGTCGAAAAATATGACAACTGATTAAGCTGTTGAATGGGGATTTAATATGATATACCACAAGATAGGGGTCACAATTTAAAAAAATTGGAAATTTAAATTAAATTTTGAAATTTAAATATCTCAAAAAGTGGCAATTTTGAATAAAATTTTCAAAAAGTTATCGAAAATAGTTTGCAATGACTTAGTCCAAACAGCAAAATTCTATCATGGGATCTCAATGGGATCAGATGATACAGGGCTTCAGAAATAAACGTTTTGTGAAATGAATTAGTATCGTTTCAGAAATTTTTAAATAATTTATTGAATGAAACAAGCAAAACATTACAATAAAACAAGCAGTGGCTATTTCTTTAATTTTTTTTAATACAGGAATGTTCATATAGACGCTTACTATCAAAATCTAATATTATGAGTAAAGTTAACAAATCGGTTCATCGAGACTTCAATCGTTGGAACAATTGTTGTCCACTTCACTGTCTGGTAAACTGTATGTTCGGGTAGTTTCTGTGATGGGTTTTACTTTACATATCACATCTGCAAAAGGTATCCACAGTGAATCAGGTGGAGTGAGATATATAAATGAGGGTGACGGACTTGAAGGATGGAGGAATGTAACTTGCACTTTACTGGAATCTTCATCTTTATCCACAACATAACCACTAAGTGTCACTATAGTTTGATGTTACATACCCACCAATATCTGCTGTATGTCATTTACAACTAGAAATACACTTGAAACAACTGCAGAAGAAAATAATTTCACATTTACTTTGGTTCCACAGTTAAAGGTACGAAGGCATGAAATTTCTGGGTGCCTGATACAGTTACCGCTGTATTTTAGCGGCTGGCCAGTTGTTCTTCAGCTTTATTTTATTCTTCAATATTAAAAAATACAAAGCCTATATTAGATATGTTTTGATGTGACCATTCAAACAGTTGCCTTGCATCCATGATTTGGTCGTTGTAGGCTTTCTCTCGCTGCTAGTCTTAAGTTGTCAAGAAATGGGTTGTGTTCTAAAGATACCAATAAAAGCATAAACGTTTATGAAAAAACTTTGATGCTCTACTACCGCAGTGCATAATGTCTCTACAATCGTTACAATCATCCCGTTTAATGTTAGAGCCTGAGGGCCATTCCATGTCAAATCAACACAATTTTGGGAGATTTTCAGACTTGATGCCTCAGATTTTCATGATTTTTGGTATGCAGCAATATATCATAGACTTATGAAAAAATACCAAATTTCAGTTGTATGGCACAATTATTGGAAATTTAAATTAAATTTTGAAATTCAAATTTCTCAAAAAGTGGCAATTTTAAAATTTTCAAAAAGTTATCAAAAATAGTTTGCAATGACTTAGTCCAAATAGCAAAATTCTATCATGGGATCTCAATGGGATCAGATGATACAGGGCTTTATGTTCTGATGTGACCATTCAAACAGTTGCCTTGCAACCATGATTTTGTCGTTGTAGGCTTTCTCTCGCTGCTAATCTTAAAAGGTCAAGAAATGGGTTGTGTTCTAAAGATACAATATTACAGGAACCGCCAAATTAACTTCTTACAAGCAACTCAGAATAATTAACCTTAATTATTTAATCGATAAATTTCTTCCAATTGACAATCGAGATAATGAGACCGAGCATCACGAAAACGTTAGATTTATAGCTAATTCAATTCCCGAAACTGTGAATTAAACGATCCGTTGACTGATTTGGAAATTGAAGAGGCTATAAATAATCTGAATGATAAAAAATCACCTGGAATTGATGGGATCACACCGATAATCATGAAACAAACTTTCAGCGCTCTTCCGAAATTTATCTCAAAGTTATATAAACATTGCTTTACTACTGGCTTTTTTCCAAAACCACGGAAAGTTTCTAAAATAGTTCCTATCCCTAAAGGATCCGATGGTAAGCAGTTCAGGCCGATATCCCTCACCCCCGTTGCTGGTAAAATTATGGAAAAACTCTAACATATTAGATATAAAAGCTGCATTCGACCACGTTTGGTGGCCTTCGATTCTAAAAGCATTGCACGATAGATCTTGTCCACAAAACATTTACTTGTTAATAAAAAAATATTTATCAGAGAGGAAAAGCCACATCCAGGTAGGGGACAGAGTTTCCAGCAAGTGGCAAAGGTTCATGCTGCTCTCCCCTTCTCTGGAACATAATAATGGACGACATATTTAAGATAACGGATGAAGCTGAAATCATTGTGTTTGCAGATGATATCATAGTACTTTTTAGGTCAAAATACTTTTACCAGCTACAAGTTCAGAGCAACGAAGTTCTACATAAATTGTCTACTTGGGCACAAAATAATAAATTGGCTTTTCAACCAGAAAAAACTAAAGTCGTTGTATTCTCGAAAAAATACCACATCCCTAACCTAAATATTCTACTAAATGGAAAACAAATCTGCCAAGTAAACCAAATCAAATATCTTGGGATAACGATAGAAAGAAAATTAAATTGGACACCCCATATCACTAATCTCAAAAACAGATTGTTAAAGATCGTTCATGGGCTCTCGAAAGCGGCAGCACTCAAGTGGGGTTTGAACTCGGAAGTACTAACTACCATATACAACGCGGCTATTAAGCCAACAATGACGTATGCCATAGAAATATGGAAAAACGGACTTTCTTCTAAAAGGAACTTAAAAACTCTCGAGTCCATTCAAAGATCTTATAAAGCCAGATGTGATAATTGCTGAAAGGAATCCTCTCGGTAAAATTTTTACAGACGGCAGCAAGGTCCAAGACAAAGTAGGAGCAGCCATCGTAATATTCGAAGGAGACCAGTTGATCCACACAGGATATTGTTCAAATAACCAAGCAGAACTGTTCGCCCTCTTACAAGCCGTAATATACGTTCAAAATTCAGGTATTAAGACATATTGTATTCATACACACAGCCAAATCACAATCATCAAATTAAAAAACATAAACATACATGAAAACCTTGTTGAGGAAATCAGGCGAGTGTTGATATCTTGCTACAACCAAGGTAAGTTTATTTCCTTTAAATGGGTGAAAGCTCACGCTGGGGTGCTAGGAAACGAGCTAGCGGATGAAGCAGCTAAGGCTGTGGCAAGGGACACAGCTCTCCCAATTATCTTCAACAAGGCACCAATCAGTGCAATCAAACAAATTTTGAAAACAGCAACCAAACAGGCTTGGGACGAAAAATGGGCAACATCTACGAAAGGTCGGTATACCTACGAGTACATACAAACACTACATGACAGAGCAGAACTCAAAAAACTAACACAATTTTTGACAGGACATGGTGCAGCCAAAAGTTATTTGTTCAGATTCAAGCTAACGAAAAAATTTGCATATGCGATGGAAAAAGCAATTTTTAATTGCTCTAAACTGGACAGGTACAGGCACAAACTGGTCTCAGCAGTACTATTGAACGGTCACAAATGGCCGCCTTCAAAGAAGGATCTAATAGGGAAATATTTTTCATACTTTGATGCATTTGTGGACCGGATAGACTTCACCGAGCTATAACACAAGCCAACCATACATGGTGCACACACGCATTATCTATCTAAACTGGTCGTTGCCGAGTCTTGACCTCCTGTAATAACCTCCTCCAATTGTCACGATCTTGCGCAGCCACCATCCAATTATTGACACCTAAAACACTCCGGGCATCAGCAGCGACTCCATCCACCCATCTTGATCTCGGTCTTCCTCTCTTTCTTTTACCATAAATTGGCTCTTTCAGTGTCTTCTTGGGGATTTCACTATCCTCCATTCTGGCCAGATGGCCCGGCCATCTTAGACGATTCAATTTATAAAACAGAACGATGTCAGGTTCATTGAATAAGCTATATAGCTCCTTATTTGTACATCTTCGCCACTGACCTCCAACCTGCCGTCCTCCCAATATCCGACGCAAGACTTTCCTTTCGAAGAGACCAAGTTCCTGCTCCATCGATTTTGTGGTTGCCCAGGATTCCGATGCATACAACAGAACTGGCCTGATCAAAGTCTTGTAGAGACTCATTTTGGTTTCTCTGGAAAGAGCTCTACTCCTGTAGTGACGCAGTAATCCAAAATATGCACAATTAGCTGCCTGGATTCTTTTCTTCACCTCCAGTTGAGTCTCGTTATTGTGATACCAGTGATCCCAGGTAGACAAATTCAGATACCTTCTCAAACTAAAGATTTGATCAAGTGTTGATTTGCCTTTTCTGAATCCACATTGATAGACACCAAGTTGGCTCTCTGCAAATGGTAACAGTCGGGCAAATAAAATATTTGAGAATATTTTGTAAGCGGATGGGAGCAAGAAGATACCTCTACAGTTGGAGCATTTTAATTTATCTCCTTTTTTATGTATAGGGCAGATATGAGAGAAGTCCCACGTTGTAGGTATTACTTCTTCGGTCCAAATGGTGATTATTAGGTTCTGCAGTGTCTTAAAAAGTTCATTCCCACCACTTTTTATCAGCTCGGCTGGGATACCACCGGAGCCTGCGGCCTTATTGTTGTGCACACAGGCATTATATACATGTTTATTCTATGTATATATGTTTATGTTTATTGTGTGTAAGTATGGTATGTATGTGTTGTATGTATATATGTATTGTATGTTTATGTTTATTGCTATGTTTATTGTTTGTATACTTATGTTCACTGTTATGTTCATTGTTTTTATGTTTATTTTTGTTGCTATTTCTATGATATGTTTATGTATATATTATTTTACGTACCTATTCTATTTATTACATGTACGTCTACATGTATACTTTTGTATGGGTATTTATGGGTAGTTTATGGATAGTATGGGTACATAGTTGCATACTTTACTACTATACTTGTACATAGTTGTATACTTTACTATAGTTTACTTATATATTACTTATATTTTATTAGATATAGTTTTTCATTCTCATACTTATATACCCATATAAATGTTATATGTTATACACTAATTTCTATACATGAATGTTATATGACAAATTGTTATGTCAATTGATTATGTATATATGTAATTAAATACGCGTTATGTCGTAAGATGGTACGCGTAGAAATAAACTTACTCGTTACAGGGTTACTATAATGAGAAAGCAAGAAAAGAAAAAAAAAAAAGCAACTCAGATGCTCCACTGGCTATAAATGTGTAATGTACCTTATGAAAAAATCTGGTACGTGCTCGCAACACACAACTTTCACTTACCAACTCATTTAGATTAGAAATTAATGCGTTTTGTTAATTGACACTTCTCAAATGAACAGAACGGCTTTAATTATGAACAATGGTCTGTCATTAAAGGCGTACTCCGCATGCGTGGGCTCAACGAGTTTTATGAGTAGACTGAATATTTTTCTCCTCTTTATGTTTTCTTTATTTTTATCATATCTCATATTTAGCCATTTCTTATTTTTAGGCGTAACGAGAGACAGTTAATTTCTCCATCTAAACAAAAACAAAGGTACTTTATAAGAAAGAAACAAACAAACAAAGAAGGCCCCCCCACAAAAAAAAGCCCCCTCAGAACATTTTAATAATGATAAAGCTTACCTGATATTAAAGAAAACCTAATTTTCATTAAACATGACGAATTTGATAAAAATCGTTAAAGCCGTTTGTTCGATAATGGGGGCCTGACACATGCCATATGGCCAGGAGCCCTTTTCTCGATAATTTAAGTTCTATAATTTTGGTGAGGGTTTTATTGAGTGAATAATTATTGCTATTTATAAACTCCCTTTTATTGACAGTTTAACATCCCTGAAGGGGCATTATTGTTAATAATTATATTTACGGATCTCGGGGGGGTCCTGTTCTCCTTATTCCGTTCCTGTTAAAGCCGTTTTTGAGTAAATAAAAAATATGTACACGTGAAATTGGTACAAAATTTATTAAGTAGTGTCCCCCCTCTGCTTGATCAATTTTGATGAAATTTTTACAGTCGTATCTCGGGCATATACATACATCATATACCCAGTTTTATCAAAATCGTTAAAGCAGTTTTTGAGTAAATAAAAAAACCACGTGAAAATGATACAAAATTTATTAAGTAAAGTCCCCCCTTCCGGTTAATCAATTTTGATGAAATTTTTACAGTCATATCTCGGGCATATAAATAGGTCAAATACTCAGTTTAATCAAAATCGTTAGGGCCGTTTTTGAGAAAATCGAAAAGAACGTAAAAAGTTATTAAATAAAGTACCCCCACCCTTTGAGCAATTTTGATGAAATTGTTGCTGTCACATCGCGGGTATATACCTACACTAAATACCCAATTTCAGGTTCCCACGGTTTATAGTTTTTGAGCTAGTCTGTTCACACACACACACAGACACACACACACACACACAGACCATTTCGCGGGACTAGGTTATTTCGACTCAGGGGGTCCCAAAACGTGTATTTCCGTTGAAAACTGGAAGTCGAAATTTTTCACGATCGCAATACTTCCACTTACTATATATTTCATATATAGGTAAGTGAAAGTAAAAAGGGGATTTCCCTCGACTTATAGGCCAATCAGCTTCAGTTTTTTGCTTTCACTTATATGAAATATATAGTAAATGGAAGTATTGCGATCGTGAAAATTTTCGACTTCCGGTTTTCAACGGAAATACACGTTTTGGGGTCCCCTGAGTCAAAATAACCAAGTCCCGCGAAATGGTCTGTGAGTGTGTCTGTGTGTCTGTGTGTTTGTGAACAGACTAGCTCAAAAACTATAAACCGTGCGAACCTGAAATTGGGTATTTAGAGTATGTATATGCCCGCGATGTGACCGCAAAAATTTCATCGAATTTGCTCAAAGGGAGGGGGTACTTTATTTAATAACTTTTTAATTTTTTTTCGATTTTCTCAAAAACGGCTCTAACGATTTTGATTAAACTGAGTATTTGATCTATTGATATGCCCGAGATATGACTGTAAAAATTTCATCAAAATTGATCAACCGGAGGGGGGACTTTACTTAATAAATTTTGTATCATTTTCACGTGTTTTTTTTATTTACTCAAAAACGGTTTTAACGATTTTGATCAAACTTGGTATTTGATGTATTTATATGCCCGAGATACGACTGTAAAAATTTCATCAAAATTGATCAACAGGAGGGGGGACTTTACTTAATAAATTTTGTCCAATTTTTACTTTCACTTACCTATATATGAAATATTATTTAATATCAGGTAAGCTTTATTATTATTAAAATGTTCTGAGGGGGCTTAAATGGGGAAGGGGCCTTTTTTGTTTTTTTATAAAGTACCTTTGTTTTAGTTTATATTAAGAAATTAACTGTCTCTCATCACGCCTAAAAATAAGAAATGGCTAAATATGATATTTGAAGAAAATCAAGTTAACATATACAGGAGAAAAAAAGAAAAATATTCCGTCAACTCATAAAACACCTTGAGCTCACGCATGCGCCGTACGCCTTTAATGACAAACCAATGCGTTATAATTAAAGCTGTTCTGTTCATTTGAGAAGTGGCAATTAACAAAACGCATTAATTTCTAATCTAAGTAAGTTGGTAAGTGAAAGTTGTGTGTTGCGAGCACGCACCAGATTTTTACCTTTTTGATCGATTATCTCAAAAACGGCTTTAACGATTTTTATCAAATTCGTTATGTTTAATGAAAATTAGTTGTTATTTAATATCAGGTAAGCTTTATATTTATTAAAATGTTCTGAGGGGGCTTAAATGGGGAAGGGGCCTTTTTTGTTTTTCTATAAAGTACCTTTGTTTTAGTTTATATTAAGAAATTAACTGTCTCTCATCACGCCTAAAAATAAGAATTGGCTAAATATGATATATGAAGAAAATCAAGTAAACATATACAGGAGAAAAAAAGAAAAATATTCCGTCAACTTATAAAACACCTTGAGCTCACGCATGCGCCGTACGCCTTTAATGACAAACCAATGCGTTATAATTAAAGCTGTTCTGTTCATTTGAGAAGTGGCAATTAACAAAACGCATTAATTTCTAATCTAAGTAAGTTGGTAAGTGAAAGTTGTGTGTTGCGCGCACGCACTATATTTTTTTTTTTAAAGAGGGGTTTCCAAACATCTTACTATAAAATAATCATTGCATTTTTATTTTTTAATAGTGTCCTACACACTGCATAGGAAAATAGGTAATTAATTTTTTTTTTTTTTATAATTTAGTAGATTATTCCGAGAACATGTGTATTTCTGAAGCCCTGTATCATCTGATCCCATTGAGATCCCATGATAGAATTTTGCTATTTGGACTAAGTCATTGCAAACTATTTTTGATAACTTTTTGAAAATTTTAAAATTGCCACTTTTTGAGAAATTTGAATTTCAAAATTTAATTTAAATTTCCAATAATTGTGCCATACAACTGAAATTTGGTATTTTTTCATAAGTCTATTATATATTGCTGCATACCAAAAATCATGAAAATCTGAGGCATCAAGGCATCTCTGTCCCCTACCTGGATGTGGCTTTTCCTCTCTGATAAATATTTTTTTATTAACAAGTAAATGTTTTGTGGACAAGATCTATCGTGCAATGCTTTTAGAATCGAAGGCCACCAAACGTGGTCGAATGCAGCTTTTATATCTAATATGTTAGAGTTTTTCCATAATTTTACCAGCAACGGGGGTGAGGGATATCGGCCTGAACTGCTTACCATCGGATCCTTTAGGGATAGGAACTATTTTAGAAACTTTCCGTGGTTTTGGAAAAAAGCCAGTAGTAAAGCAATGTTTATATAACTTTGAGATAAATTTCGGAAGAGCGCTGAAAGTTTGTTTCATGATTATCGGTGTGATCCCATCAATTCCAGGTGATTTTTTATCATTCAGATTATTTATAGCCTCTTCAATTTCCAAATCAGTCAACGGATCGTTTAATTCACAGTTTCGGGAATTGAATTAGCTATAAATCTAACGTTTTCGTGATGCTCGGTCTCATTATCTCGATTGTCAATTGGAAGAAATTTATCGATTAAATAATTAAGGTTAATTATTCTGATTTGCTTGTAAGAAGTTAATTTGGCGGTTCCTGTAATATTGTATCTTTAGAACACAACCCATTTCTTGACCTTTTAAGATTAGCAGCGAGAGAAAGCCTACAACGACAAAATCATGGTTGCAAGGCAACTGTTTGAATGGTCACATCAGAACATAAAGCCCTGTATCATCTGATCCCATTGAGATCCCATGATAGAATTTTGCTATTTGGACTAAGTCATTGCAAACTATTTTTGATAACTTTTTGAAAATTTTAAAATTGCCACTTTTTGAGAAATTTGAATTTCAAAATTTAATTTAAATTTCCAATAATTGTGCCATACAACTGAAATTTGGTATTTTTTCATAAGTCTATGATATATTGCTGCATACCAAAAATCATGAAAATCTGAGGCATCAAGTCTGAAAATCTCCCAAAATTGTGTTGATTTGACATGGAATGGCCCTCAGGCTCTAACATTAAACGGGATGGTTGTAACGATTGTAGAGACATTATGCACTGCGGTAGTAGAGCATCAAAGTTTTTTCATAAACGTTTATGCTTTTATTGGTATCTTTAGAACACAACCCATTTCTTGACAACTTAAGACTAGCAGCGAGAGAAAGCCTACAACGACCAAATCATGGATGCAAGGCAACTGTTTGAATGGTCACATCAAAACATATCTAATATAGGCTTTGTATTTTTTAATATTGAAGAATAAAATAAAGCTGAAGAACAACTGGCCAGCCGCTAAAATACAGCGGTAACTGTATCAGGCACCCAGAAATTTCATGCCTTCGTACCTTTAACTGTGGAACCAAAGTAAATGTGAAATTATTTTCTTCTGCAGTTGTTTCAAGTGTATTTCTAGTTGTAAATGACATACAGCAGATATTGGTGGGTATGTAACATCAAACTATAGTGACACTTAGTGGTTATGTTGTGGATAAAGATGAAGATTCCAGTAAAGTGCAAGTTACATTCCTCCATCCTTTAGGTCCGTCACCCTCATTTATATATCTCACTCCACCTGATACACTGTGGATACCTTTTGCAGATGTGATATGTAAAATAAAACCCATCACAGAAACTACCCGAACATACAGTTTATCAGACAGTGAAGTGAACAACAATTGCTCCAACGATTGAAGTCTCGATGAACTGAGACCACTCCTAGGTTTACGAGTATATCATCACTGGTTGCCAGCCTATTGGCATCTAAAGTTGCCAAAACCTGAATTTTTTTCAAAAAAATGTAAATCTTTAAAAATTAATAACTTCAAAAATGATTGTGCCATACAACAGAAATTTGTTATTTTTTCAAAGTCTATGATATATTGCTGCATACCAAAAATCATGAAAATTTGAGACATCAAGTCTGAAAATCTCTCAAAATTGTGATTTGACATGGAATGACCCTCAGGCTCTAACATTAAACGGGATGACTGTAACGATTGTTTATCATAACCGAATTTGTAAAACTTCGTTTCCATCGACCTATTCCAGTTAAATACTTTGACTTTTAAAAAAATACTTCACTACATTTAGTTTTTCTCACAAAAGTTTTTTTTTTTTGTAAGTAACTCAGCTTATGCGTCCTCAAAACCGCTTTGCGAACCGCTGATCTAAGCTATCAGCTCAGACATCTGACCGTCATCCTAAGATCCGTTCCCAGGCGTCAAAGTATACGCATAACGGTATCAACTCAGATTTATTTTTTCTAAACTTTTATCAGTATGATGATATCTAGTCTGCCAAAATAAGAACAAATTGCTGCTGTAACCAAAAAAATTTAGAAATCAAAGTTCTTACTCTGATCACATTTTATTTTCATTTCCTTAAAGGTCGCTCACGGCATCGACTATTCAGAAAGCGTGCCGGATCTTTTTTTATCGTGGTGTAGGCGTCTATACTTTGAGCGTAGCGCCGCATTTGGTCATCTCCAACATGTCCTGCTTGAGATTTAACTCTAATATGAATAATTTTGGGCCAGGTAGGTGGTACAGTTTCCATTTTTTTTTTTTTCCCCATTTTCTCAGCTAGTTCACGAGAGTTTTTACCTTAACCCTTATTGTTCTGCTTTTACAGATGTCATATAGACAATTTTGTTTTTTCTACGTAAAATAATGAAAAATAAACTCGGTAGATTTTAATGAGCTCAGGCAACTGTAAAGTCCAATCATTTTTAAACACTTGATTGAAAGTTTAACGGTAATAAGATGTAGATAAGACTGATCAGGGATGGCTGCTTAGGATATCAAGAATCAAAAATTGTTAGTAATAGAATAACTAGGGATAAGAGTTGCCGATATTAATGCACCCTTTATATTTAGGTGTTATTAATTTAAATTAAAAACTAAAAATTTAAATTTAAAATTAATTCAATTATTGTTTTTTCAAAATAAATTTAAAAACCACTAATAATAATAATCTTCAAGCCCACTCGTTTCCAGCTTGGCTTCCTCCTCTATTCCTGATACTTCTCCGAGTCCTCTGAATTGAACATGCCCTCATCACCTGATTTAGAAAAATTGGAGTGCTACCTAATGGGTATTTTCTCTACGTCCTTTCCTGACATTATTATTATTTTCTTTTTTTTTCTTTTTTTTTTTTTTGTCACAATTATTTTTATCATATGCATATTATACAGATGTAAACTTTCGACTAATAGAAATGTAAGAGTTATTAGAAAACTAGCATCGATGGCTGGCGCCTTGGAGGAAGCTGCAAAGAAACAGATTAATGCAGATAAGACCAAATATCTGAGATCTGAGGTGAAAAAGATTAAAATATCTGAACAATGGTTCAAAGAAGTGGACAAATTCAAATACTTAGGGTCAGTGGTCTCAGATAAAGAGAACGAACGAATTATAAGGATATGGGAAAGAAAGGCTCTCCGAATAATATTTGGACCGGTATGTGAATAAGGGCAGTGGCGCGAAAGGAAAAACAAGGAGTAGATGGACCTTTTCGGCCAACCTGATATAATTTTGTTCATTAAGATGGCTTAGTCATGTAGAAAGAATGCTGGAAAACCCGATACCATAAAAGCATTTATATGAAAGACCAGGAAGAAAGGCGAACTTGCGCCAGATGGGAGTGTGGAGATGGAGAGCAGAGGCGGCTGATAGAAAGGTTTGGATGAGGATCGTATCGGAGGATAAAGACCTTCATGAGCTGTAGAACCAGTGGATAAATAAATAAACTTTCAATAAATATAATTTTTTAAAAAAGATTTAGCTTCAAGTTGAAATAAATCCTTAAATTTGGGTTTCGATATTTTTTTAAATATATTTAGTTTAATAGTGTTTGGCCAATTATAACGAATATAAACAAAGTAGATAAATTATCCCCGGAATAAAAATACGTGTTTCTTATATTTAAAATAAAAAAATCTGGTGCGTGCGCGCAACACACTACTTTCACTTACCAACTTACTTAGATTAGAAATTAATGCGTTTTGTTGATTGATACTTCTCAAATGAACAGAACGACTTTGATTATAAACAATGTTCTGTCATTAAAGGCGTATGCCGCATGCGTGGGCTCAACGTGTTTTATGAGTTGACTGAATATGTTTCTTTTTTTCTCCCCTCTATGTTTACTTTATTTCTATCATATCTCATATTTAGCCATTTCTTATTTTTAGGAGTAACTAGAGACAGTTAATTTCTCCATATAAACAAAAACAAAGGTACTTTATAAGAAACAAACAAAAAAAAAAAGGCCCAAACCCCTTCAAAAGAAAGCCCCCTCAGAACATTTTAATAGTGATAAAGCTTACCTGATATTAAATAACACCTAATTTTCATTAAACATGACGAATTTGATAAAAATCGTTAAAGCCGTTTTTGAGATAATCGAAAAAAAGGTAAAAAATTGGTAAAAAAATTATGAAATAAAGTTCCCGCTCCGTTTGACCAATTTTGATGAAATGTTGGCTACCACACCTTTGGCATATACATACATCAAATACCGAGTTTGATCAAAATCGTTAAAGCCTTTTTTGAGTAAATAAAAAAAACACGTGAAAAAGATACAAAATTTATTAAGTAAAGTCCCCCCTCCGGTAGATCAATTTTGATGTAATGTTGGCTATCGCATTTTTGGCATATACATACATCAAATACCCAGTTTGGACAAAATCGTTAAAACCGTTTTTGAGTAAATAAAAAAAAAACACGTGAAAATGATACAAAATTTATTAAGTAAAGTCCCCCCTCCGGTTGATCAATTTTGATGAAATTTTTACAGTCATATCTCGGGCATATAAAGAGATCAAATACTCAGTTTAATCAAAATCGTTAGAGCCGTTTTTGAGAAAATCGAAAACAACTTAAAAATTTGTTAAATAAGTACCCCCTCCCTTTGAGCAATTTTGATGAAATTTTTGCTGTCACATCGCGGGCATATACATACACTAAATACCCAATTTCAGGTTCGCACGGTTTATATTTTTGGAGCTAGTCTGTTCACACACACACACAGACACACACACAGACATACACACTGACACACACACAGACCATTTCGCGGGACTTGGTTAATTGGACTCAGGGGACCCCAAAACGTGTATTTCCGTTGAAAACCGGAAGTCGAAATTTTTCACGATCGCAATACTTCCACTTACTATATATTTCATATATAGGTAAGTGAAAGTAATAAACTGCGGATCTATTTATTACATCAACTTGAATAAACATTTTTTTCGATTCTTGATTCATATTTCGTTCTAGTTATTTCTTCACATTCTCATCTCTGATCTAAAGTTGTGAGAAGTGAGTAACCATGAAATGTGGAATACATTTGGAAAGACTTAGGTCATCAATAACCCATTGATGGACCAGAAGACCTGGGAGAAATACGGGACAATGACCAGGCGGTGGTTGTTGCCCTCGCTCATGTGAACCATTCATTTTAACATGATTACAGTTCCTCTTGGTTCCTCTTGGCTGCCCGCCCGCTTCATTTACTGTCTGCCCCGAAAGCGGAGCAGTCCTGTTAATAAAGGATATTGTTTCCTCGTATACTTCCTCTTGCATCGCTCATTTAACCAACAAGGGTTCAGATTAGGGCAAAATGTAGTTACAACTACCAACTTCTAACTACAACTACTTTGGTTTGATTGCAGTTACAATTACTAAGTACAGTTTGTAGTTAGTAGTTAACAGCTGGCAACTACATTTTTTAACTAGTAGTTATTAGTTAAATTTTTCCACATACCAACTACAAGTTAGAAAAAGTAGTTAGAATATGCTAACTACTAACTACAAATTGTAGTTGGTAATTACAATTATTTAACTACTAACTACTATCCAAATGTGATGACTATCCAAATATTATTAACTTCGGAATATTAGTGAGCCTGCTTTGTTGAAGTACTGCAATTTATTTGGAAAAGGGAGAGCGGTGAGAGAACTTCATACAAAAATCTATACATAGCATTTCCAAGTCGAATGCAACCTTTTCTATTTCAAATTCAACCTTGTCCAAGTCAGATTCAACCACTTCTTAATGTTCGCCCGGTCTACCCCATTACCTAAGCATATTATATCATGACCAGGTATCCATTAGCATTAATATTTATTTTAAAGTTTTAGTGAGGGGGGGGGGCTCTTTAATATTGAAAGTAGTAACATTTTCGGAATTTATCTAACGGGGGTCCATTACTAAGTTATCGGGGATGTTGTTTTTGAAAAAAAATATTCATTTTGTATTTTATTGTAGGAGGGGGGCTCATTAGAAAATAATTTGAATTTCGTTTTTCTTTCAAACGGGGGTTCAATTTTATGTTATCAAGGACGGAGTTTTTGAAAAGAATATTCATTTATAGTATTTTAATGGCGGATGGGGGGCGCATTGGGAAATAGTTAGATTTTCCGATTTTGTTCACACAGGGGTTCAATATTATGTTATTGAGGACGGTTTTCTTCTTAACAAATTTTCATATTGTATTTTAGTGGCGGGGGAGGGGGCGCCTAATATCTATAATGAATACCTTTTCGGATTTTTTTTCACATCAGGGTCTAATATTATGTTATCTAGGACAGTTTATACGAAAATAATATTTATTTTGAATGTGATCTTATGTTATAATTTAATGTTTAAAATGGTAAATGAAAAATAATTCCCAATTAAACCCTGGTAATATTTGAATCATATTATTTTAACAAACAGATGTAGTTAGCAATCGGAACCAGAACTCGGAGCAAGGAAACATTCAATAATACTCGGCATCAATCCACCACCCACTCCCCTGGCCCGAGAAACCCCGTATAGCCCAAAAAAGGCGATGAAGGGGAGGAACAAAAAACTAAATGATATGAACCCATACATAAAGATAAACACTCATACAAAATATAAAAAGTATGATTAGATCACATTCAAATTAAATATGATTTTCGTATAAACTTTTTTTTTTTTTTTTTTTTTTTTTTTTTTTTTTTTTTTTCCCCTTCCTGGCCGTTTCCGGCATACGGGGTTCGGTAGCGGTGGGTTAATACGTTGGGGATACGTACGCCCACCGCTACCAATAAAACACTCTTTATTATTAATTATCTTATTATACATTTCTCAAGGATTTTTAATTTGGGAACAATATTTGGGGTCCGCTACTATGGTGCAGCCCAGTGCACGGTTGTGCACCTTAAGATGGGGCTGCACCTTGTCTCCTTCGCTGGGTGGGTGTCCAGCCCTCCTGGTACTCTCCATCCGGCTATTCCTCTCCATCCGTCCGGTCCTGTCCAGCGCTCCTGGTCAGCATCCGTCCGGATGGTCCCTCCTCCTTCGTCTGGCTGGTCCAGCCTTGGTGCTCTCCTTCCTTAGTCTTCTGGTGTCTCGCCGAGACCGGGTGGCGGGCCTCTTCCGATATTGAAGTGCGTGGGACCCACCACCTGTTTCCACCCGTAGATGAATTCCTTAAAGGCGGGGTACACGTCTTCATCTACGAGGCGTGGGAGGTCGGTCTCGGCGAGGGCGAACAACCCGATCCTCCTCGACAACCTGGCACGGTGTCCATCCATGGCAGTGCAATCTACAACGATGTGCTCGGCGGTCTCGGGTACGCCACACGTGGGGCACCGGGGGTCAATATTCTTTCCATGACTTTGTAGCTTCCCCCGGAACCCACCGTGTCCCGTCAGGATCTGTGAGACCCAATAGTCCGGGAGGACCCACTTTGCCTTTAGTCTTGACTGGACGGTGGGGAAGAACTTCCTCAACGTGGAGCCTTTTTGGCTATTAACCCACCGTCCGTTCCATTCATCTATGAGGTCCTCCCTCAGCATCTTCTTCCAGGCGTTGGGGGTCTCACCGATCCTCCGCCGCAGCCCGTCAGGGAGCGCATCTAGCCCCTGCCTCTTCACATCATATCTCATAACGTCTTCTTTATAAATGAGGTCCAGGGGCATCGCTCCCGCCAGCACCTGCACTGCCTCATGAGACACCGTCCTGTATGCCTTAGTGACCCTCAGCAGAGCCCTCCTCTGTATGGTGGCCAGCCTCCTCTTCTGTTGCTGCGTGAGGTTACGGCTCCACGCCGGGGATGCATACCTCAGGATACCCAGCACCACTCCTTTGTATATCGTCATCGTCGCGGGGTACCTGAGGCCCCAGAATGCACCCCCGATCCTACTCAACCCGTTTATGGTCAGGGTCACCCTATCTTCTAGGTACGCTAGGTGAGGGGTTACGTCGAACCCTTTCCTGAATCTTACTCCAAGATAAGTCACCTCCTCACCTAAACGTACCCTTTCTCCTTGGATCTGCAGTGTTATAGGGTGAGCCCTGTCCGTGGAGCCTCTGATGAGCATGGCCTGGGTCTTAGCTGCTGCCATGCTCAACTTCTTCCTCACGCACCATGCTGCAACGAGACTGGCGCACCTCTCGGCTTCCGTCTTCACTCTGGCTCTGCTGTTCGCGGCCACTATAACTGCCAGGTCATCGACGTAGGACGTGGCAAGGAACCCTCTGTCTTCTAGCTCCCCCAGCAACTGGTCGAAAACTAACTTCCACAGGGCCGGGCCAAGTACCGAACCCTGTGGACATCCTCTCTGAATATTATTCTCTACCTCGTAGTAGCTACCCCTTATCTTGACTTTTCTTCCACTGAGGTAGCTACTCACGAGGCAGAACAGGTTGCTGGGGGTGTCGAACTCTTGCAACCGCTGGAGTACGGAGGGCCACCAAACGCTATCGAAGGCGGAGGATATGTCGAACAATATTAGCATTACATATTTCTCCGCCCTCTCCTCTACATCCCTCCGCACTCTCAGCAGCGCATCTCCGGTTCCCTTGCCACGGGTCGAGCCGAACTGCCGTGGATGGCTAGCTGCATCGAGGACCGGTCTTAGTCTTGATACCATCAGGCACTCCAGGACCTTACTCATCACTGGGAGGAGGCAGATTGGTCGATAGGCCTTAGGACTCTCCTTGTCCTTGCCCCCTCCCTTGTAGAGCAGTCTCAGGTCTTCAATCCTCCAGTTGCTTGGGAAGCACCCCTTATCCAGGCACTCGTTGAAGATGTCCAGAAGTTCTTCCTCAATATAAGGGGTGCTCCTCTTGAGGATTGCAGCATCTATTGCGTCTAGTCCTGGAGCCCTACCAGTCCTCTGCCTATCCACTGCCAGACGCAGGTCCCATATGTCCCATGGTGGGCACAGGTCGGTACCCGGCGGGTACACCGTGGTGCGTCTAACCACTTCATCTTCCTCGTTATCCTGGGACGGATCATCCCTGGGGTAAGTATATTCAATGTACATTCTTGCAGCTTCGTCCAGGGTGGCTGCCTGGGAAGTTCCTATTTTGATAGCCGCCATTGTTTGTAGCGGCTTTACCTTTCCCAGTGCCACCCTATACGGGATTCCCCAGGGATTCTTCTCAGTTTCTTCTACTATGAAGTTGTCCCAGGACCTCTTCTTGTGGTGACGCACTCCGTTTCGGTATACCCTGTACCTGTGCTTGGCCTCTTCACGGAGTGCAGGCCTCCTCTCCTCGTCCCTGCACTCCTGGTACCTACGCCGAGCCCTGTAATAATCCTTCTTTAGCTGAGTGAGGGCTGGCGTCCACCATGGGACCGGACGTGCTCTCGCCCTTCGGCGCTGGAGGGTGAGGTCCGCCGCTTGGGTGATGGCGCCCGTCAGCATTGCTATTCTACTATCAATGTCTGACTCGCCTTCCATCGGCGCCATCTCATCCCACTCCTTATCAACCATCATCCCCTCCAGTTCACTGGAGAAAGCTCTATAGTCCGCCGTTCGGGTCACAAATCCCCTCTCAATGGGTCGGGGAATGCCTTCCTCCTTGCCCACACTGAAGGCTATGACCCTGTGGTCGGAGCTCGTGTCAGACCGTAAGGTCCAGCCCGCAATTCTTTTCGCCATGGTGGCCGTGGCGAGTGTCACATCTATCCAACTCTGGCCCCTTGCTCCCACAAACGTGGGGCCAGAGTGCTCGTTCATGACCACTAGTTGACACCTCGCCACGCCATCCTCCACAACTCTTCCTCTGGCATCTGTGCGGACTGAACCCCAGGCCGTGCTCCACGAATTGGTGTCGGAGCAGACTATCGCATTCCGGTAGCTTCTTGCGACAGCCTCCACAGCAGCCATGTTCTCATCTATTTTCTGTTTCGGCGGCATGTATGATGATGCTAGGGCGAATGTCATTTCACCCCATCTGACGTAACATGCCGCCTGGTCTGCCGTGGTGAATTGCTTCAACTCCATAACGTCAAGGTTCGGGTTGACTATCACTATAGCCGCTCTAGGCCTCCTCTCACCACTGCCTGCTGCGACTACCCTTGACGTTACACCAAATCCTGCGACCACATTACCGTGGCACCATGGCTCCTGGACCGCCATGATGTCAACTGTTCGGGCGAGAGCTCTCAATTCGTCCGCTACCACGCGTCTTCGGCCCATATTGACCTGCAGTACATGCAGCCTACGCATATCGGGTTTTTTTCGCCTGCCTGACCATCATCTCCAGGTGCAACGGGCACTCCCTGCTTCCCGCGCAGTGCCTGGCTTCCTTCCCCTCTCTGCCTCTCTGGGAACAATTCTTGCAGCATGGTGGCGCACCTTTCCTCTGCTCCGGACACTCCTTGACCTTGTGACCGGTTGCTGTGCACCACCTGCAGGCCACCTCCTTCGTGCATGACTTAGCTGGGTGGCCGTATTCCTGGCATTTGAGACAGAGTAGGGGGTCGAGGTAATCTCTGATGGTCAGGCAACACCATCCTGTAGTCAGTTGATCCTGTGACAGTCCCATCAGCGTCTGCCTCACGGTCTGGTGCACCTCAACAACCCAGTTGACCGTGAGGCCTCCTCTGGACGGAGTGGAAAAGCAGGGCCTGATCCACTCCCTCTTCTTTTCTTCCGTGCTGGGGGCCTCCCCGCATTTGCCCCACAGGTACCTCTCAGGTGTGAGAATATTATTTCAAAAACCCCGTCCTTGACAACATAATATAGGATCCCCATATGAAAGAAAAACGAAATTCAAACTACTTTCTAGTGTGTTTCCAACAAGCAGTCCTGGACTAGCTGTCATGCCCCCCCCCCCCTGGATCCGCCAATAGTTCAGGACTGGTTTTTAGAACAAACCTTCCAAAAGTAGTTATCTACCATTGTAGTTAACAACTTTTTAACTACCAACTAGTAGTTGATAGTTAAAAATTCTAACTACTTTTATTGTAGTTGAAAAAAGTAGTTGTACATTTCTAACTACCAACTACTAGTTAATAGTTGCTCCGTGCAACTACTTAACTTGTAGTTAGTAGTTAAAAATGTAGTTAACTACTGGAATTAGTTAACTACTGCCCAACTCTGCAAGGGTTAGTGGTATAGTTGCAAGTTTCAGACTATCCCGAATCCAATAAACTGCATTTAATAATAAATATCCAGTGATCATAGTAGCATAGATTTTTCGATCGCGATCGTTGTGAATTGGGGCCTTATAATTAAAAACTTAATTGTGGCTTATTATAATATCGAAGGTTAATGAATTAAGAAGTATAAATCCAGAAGTCGATCAAGAAATGTAGAAATAAATATAAAATATTTATTCACTGATATATTATTCTGTGACTAAAAAATTAGTCAAAATAAATGATTTTGTTTATTTCTATTTAATATTTTTTTTTTAACTGTTTAAAATTTCGACTAGGGACCACTGTTATCAATAACTAGATTAGTTTTAATCCCAAGTGTTGAAGAATAAATATTAGGCTCCAGCCAAACCTATAATTTGGGGTTTGTTTTTTGTTTTGTTTTTTACATTTTAAACCAAAACACTACGTGGCATAACTTCGTGACACTTCGAAAAAACAAATACTAGTTGAAAAAACTCAAAAACCGCGATTCATCGAGGAGAGTGCGAAAATAGAAGAAGCACATTTTTGACAATATCTATTTTCCACATTTTTAAACTAGATTAAATTTGCTTAGATTCGAGAAGAAAACTGGGTCAAGACACCAGAAGTGTTAGAGAAATCCATGTGTTATCGGATGACAATACAAGTTTAGTTAACTAAAATAGCTGACACTACCAACGACTAAATTCAAGGGAGCTAAAGGCAATGAACGAGATCGGGCTTACAAATCGTGAAGTCCCGCTCTTTTCTCGGGGACATCAGAAATGAATGCTTGGCCGTATGGCTTAGATTAATAAATGTAAGAACTGGAAGATAGAAAATGTTTTGTCTCAGAATAAAACATCTGAATGAACACGCGTTTATTAACTAATAAATAATAAAAGTTATTACATAAAAATCATAATATAGCTTACAGAATACAGCGTTTGTAGATAGAAATATCATATCTGACAAAATACTTTAAATTATTAAGAAAAAAGTAAGTAACAAGTTGGTGAATACATAATAATAGGATCTTAAAAAAAGAAAGTATATATTAATAATAATATAACTGTACTATTAATATAAATAATGAAACTATATATTAATATATTAGTGACCGACCGAAGTTTCGGTTTCGGCCGATTTTTAGCCGAAACCGAAACCGATACTTCCGTCTGTCACTATTTAGAAGCTTTTTATCGAAGAATTATGACAGAAACTTTATGAAAACGTTGTTGTCTGGTCCTCTATCTGTATAAACATCTTATACAGATAAAAAGTCGATAACCTTCTTTTAAGGGAGGATATCCACCTAAAGGTAATCTGCAATTTGTTTAAAGGTTACAGAAATAATAAATCTATCAATAATTATATATCATTTATGTTTTGTTTTTTTTTTGGTTTAGATATCTTTATGTTGTTATAAACCTAAATTTAAATTTGATTCTAAAGTTATCATCTTTGTTGCTTAAACCTTGGTCGTTCTGAAACGCAAATTAGGCTGATGGGATGTAGGAAGTTTACGCCTCATTCGTAATCAGTGGACACCTTTTCAAAACGGGAATAAAAAAATTCATCAGTAGGTGTTGAATACATTTAAGATCTTTGTTCCAATTAATGTAGGTGATGCGTGGAATGCGGAAGGTATGGTATAATATACACAAATCAGATAATATGCTGGCCAGTGGCTCCTGATTGGACAGGAGGAAAGATTGGACAGAGCTAGTCAACCAGCCTTACCCTTACCCCCCCCCCCTCCAAGTGGAAATTATCCATATAACACTTAAATCAAAATCAGGCACAAAGAAATGTCATTTATTAAGAACTACATAACTGAACTAAGTCAAATATTCTTTTTTCAATATACTATACATTAATACTAAACATAGTACAAGGCGCTATGTTCATAAATCTTGCACTATTTGGTCATCTGCAAAGATCTTAAGGCCCATTTTAAAAAATTGCTGTTTTCACTCCTTAAGGATCTCTTCAATGTAGGTATTAAAAAAAAAGTAGAGGTGAGAAGGAGCAGCCCTCTTTAAGACCCTTACTTTTTTACTAGAGAAAACTTTGACCAAATTTTGATTTGTCCAGTTGCACAATTATACAGGAGTTTATAACAGCTGTTATCATCATATGAAAATTAGCGTGAGAAAACCAATATTCCATTCCTTTAGAACTTCTTTATGAATACATTCGGTAAACGGTTCGTATGTTAAGGAACTAAACTTTCTAAAATAAAATATATTTAATTAAAGTTATCATATACCATATTTTTTTCAAAACTTAAATACTTTTAATAATTTGAGCATCACGTATTTACCCACTCAAGTAAAATAATTTTTTTTATTGTTAATTAAAAGTTTTTATTTTCATCAGTGGTAATACGGGATATGAAATTTTTGCTGTTACATTGCGGGCATGTACATACGTCAAATGTCCAGTTTAATCAAAATCGTTACAGCCTTTTTTGAATAAATAAAAAAAGAAACACGTGAAAATAAGACAAAATTTATGAAATAAAGTCCCCCCCCCCCAGGTTTGACCAATTTTGATGAAATGTTTGCTGTCACATCGCAGGCATGCACATACATCTATGCCCAGTTTGATCAAAATCGTTACAGCCGTTTTTGAGTAAATAAAAAAAAAAAAAACACGAGGAAAGGAGACAAAATTTATTAAATAAAGTCTCCCCCCCCCCCCGTTTAGCCAATTTTGATGAAATTTTGGCTGTTATTGTACATTGCAGGCATATACATACACCAAATACCTACCCAATGTCAGGTTCGTACTGTTTATATTTTTTGAGCTAGTCACACACACACACACACACACACACACACACACACATACAGACCATTTCGCGGTATGACCAAAACGTGTATTTCCGTTTAAAACTGGAAGTCAAAATTTTTCCTTTTTTTTTTTTTTTTATCAGGTATTAAAAACAACTTTATAAACTCTTGAATAATAAATGAGATTTATTTTTTCTAAATATGAAATCACACAGTTTTTGACACAAAGTGCGTGATAATTAATAGATCTAAGGTGTCCGTTAATTGAAATGAACATTTCGTGCATTTACTGATCATTTAATTAACTGAGAGTCAGGATGACCAACATCTCTGTAAGAGCAACAATAATAGCTGCAGATATTGATGGTTTGTTTGTAATTTATAGTAAACTAACACAGATGGAATTCTATTGATTCCTAGAGGTAAAAATCTTGGTTTC
This sequence comes from Aelia acuminata, assembly GCA_911387785.2. Taxonomy (NCBI): domain Eukaryota; kingdom Metazoa; phylum Arthropoda; class Insecta; order Hemiptera; family Pentatomidae; genus Aelia; species Aelia acuminata. The sequence goes on along the minus strand of OU426980.1, from coordinate 61,783,391 downwards.
GCATTATATGTACATGGAAAATAAATCGTTGTGCTGTGATGATCTAAAATGTATTCATATAAAGGGTTACAGAAAAATATCTAAATCTAAACAATTCAAGGAAAAATATCGATCAATGAATACATTTTTTTATTCTATTCTGTTTTTTTACACTAAAAAAGGATGTGAACTGGTCCTTGTGATCTTGTTAATATTCCTTCTTTTTTTTAATTATTATTATTATTTTTTTATAAAGGTTATATTGTGTTTAATTTCCTCATAACGCCGTTGATACTGCAAAATATCGGGTACTACTTCCCCTATTCCCCTGCTGGGTTTGACAGCTGATAAGCACGCTGCTATCTGTTGGTCACCATGCGAACTACCATCCCCACCACCTCTCTTTTTAGCCGTTAAAGGCCGATTTTATGGTTAGGTTAGAATTATATTACGCGCCTTTTTTTACGAGTATAACACCGTGACGTCATCTCAACTCTAAACAACTTCACCTATTCCTCGCAAATAAATATCGATTAACCCATTAAAGCTCACTGTTACCAGACGGCTCTGAACTTGGACAGACATGAGCCCCTGCCTCCCTCCTTACCCCAGGTGGGGGCTGTAAAGCATGTCAGATCATGTCTAGAGGAGTCACCCTTCACACCTAGCAGGCCTACATTGTTTTCCTTTCATTTGGAGTTCAGCAGTAATCAGATGAACATGGCAGAAAATTTTGACCTCGATCTTTTGAAACAAATTTTTTGGTAAGTGGCTTGATTATTATTTTTAATTGTCAAAAATGGAGTATATTACTCAGATATAGTTTTTTATTTGATACAATATTTTAACAAGAGTTGGTTATAAGGTAGATGTAAATGGGAATGCATTTAAGTCCGCGTTACCATATGGTAACGCTGGGCTAATTGACCCCCTGTGTTTTTCAGCCCTTTTTTGACACTCCAAGAAGCGTTGGAAATTCTTCTGGATCTGATTCCTCCTGAGCAACAACCTGAAGAAGTCTTCGTAGAACCTCCAGAGCCTGCAGTGGTTACTGATGAAGAGTCAGGTGGAGAAGAAGATACTCCGGACATCAGGCATCTTGGAGGATGGCAGCTTCTGGCTCCAGCAGAAATTGTTTTTCCAACAAACACCAGGATTAGGGGGGGGGGGGTTGGAAACGGTGATGAATGTGAGTCTCTCTCCATCAACATCTGATCTGCCTTCTGGAGATTGTAACCATTGGATTGTAAGCCGGTTTAAAAAAGGAAAGCCTTCTCCAAAATTCATAAAGAGGATTTACAATTTCCAGATAAAGAAAAAAATCCAAACAATATAAGTAGCTTCGAAAATGAGACGTGTGTTAAAGTTTTTTTCCGACGGAGTCTATAATCATTTAACCCTCGAAACAAATAAATATTCTCAATTCAAGAATTCCAAATTTCCTCAAACGCAATGAGGAGAAACAGAATGTTTGCAATTATTCAACACATTCATTGCGCAGATAATACTTGGATTGATTATGAGAACAAAGCTGATTGGTTAATGGACGCATGCGTACAGAATGCCTGGATATTATATAAAAGAAATAAAAATATATCAGAGTTTGACTTCAGGAGGGATATCGCAAGATATTATTTAACAAAGTTTGCGACCGCGCAACTGCATCCGGGGCCTTCAGGAAGACAGCCTTCATCTGCCAGGGTACCTGCTGGAACTCGGTTCAGCTATCAGGACCACTTTCAGGACACTTATCCACAGTCTTGAGAGGAAACGAAGAAGATGTGCAGGTGAAAAGTGAAAATCCCATGTCTGGACTATGTGTGAGAAGTGCAAAGTGGGCTAATGTATTGACTGTTTTTCGGCTTTTCACAAATTTTGATTACCTAAATAATGTATATTTATGTATATATTTTTTATTTAATTGAGTATATTAAATTACATGTATTGCTGAAATATTTTTTTTCTACTAATCCCTTCGTATTAACTTTTTATTTATTCAGTAAGTGAATAATTAAATACAGGTGGCTGACAAACCCTATGTTACCGTATGGTAACACCCAGTTTTGGGTACTCTAATAAGTGCAATAATTTTTTAGACATTTTTTTCATTTTCTTTATAATATAATAAAAGTAACATAGCAAAGAAAATAAAAAAAATTACACAAAATAGTTACGGGCTCTAATGGGTTAATCGTACTTTCTGTACGTATGTTAATTTTGAAAATACCGCGTCTCCCCACGCTTGCATCTATAGAACATTACTCTTCATCGAAATGTTATCATTTTTCGAAGTATTAGTATTTTAGAGTTCCTGAAAAATATTAATATTGAACCTATACCGTTCCGAATACAAATAATTACGTAACTATTCGTTATGCATATAACTTCCTTACCAATCAACTTTTTTATTAACAATTTATCCACTTCTTTGTTTTTCTATAACCTATTATCTTTTCATTATGCCTATACTTTTTTGAAGAACTGACATTTATATACTTTACAAAAAGTTAAAGTTAAAAAAAAATTAAGAGATAGGATTTATTGCTTATCTAATTCCACTGATATTTTTCACAATATGAAACCACCTATTTTGTGGGTAATGTTTACATTTGAAAGAAGAAATAAAAATCATACATGAAAGGATGTCAGCTTATAATTTCTTTCAAATTTTAATATATCTAAATCCAACAATTATATCATATCCTATTCCTCTTCAAAAAAAATAGAACCTTTATTAACCAAAACTTGTTTCTATACTATAAACCATTTTGCCGGAAAGTATAACTATATTTTAAATATATAATATAAGAATTTTCACAAGGAAGTACCCATTGCTATTTTTCCTCTCGTCTATTTTTCACTTATTCTCATCCTTCAAATGAAAGTAAAATGCAGTACCGGTGTTTAATATAACTCTTTATTTTTATTACCACTTCTTACTACTGCCAAATTAATTATAAAATACAGTAATATAACTATACGTTACTTTACAAAGTTGCACTAAGTCCTTGTTGGGGATTGAACCTAAAATGTTCAAAAATAAGAAGAAGAATAATCTATGCCATCGAGCTTGATTGGGCCTTACCAAATGACAAATAATTTTATTTTTAACCTGCAGACTACCAAACAATAAGGAAGGGAATAAAGAATATACAAATATCATCACCTATAAATCAACCTATCAAAGCATTGGTTGAGAAGAACTGTAAATTGCTATGTTAATTAGCCACTTTTGGAAATTCGGTTGGTCCAACCTGTGCTTCGCGACTCCTTTCTGGGCATCTCTGGGGCTTTCAGCTCTGTTAATGATTAGGTACAAACTAGGAAGGGCCAAAGTATAGTTGGTATGGTTTTTTTAATAATTATCCCTGAATAAATCATCCATCTATCACTAAAATGATAAATATTGTATTATAGCTTGTATCAGAATTAACGCTATAAAATATATGCCAAATTATATTCTGCAAAGTACTCTCATTTTTGCAAGCTTTGTTTTAAACATCGGTTGTTATTATCAACTAACTGTGTCAATTTGTATGTATAAATTCAGTATGTAGGGTAACTGTACCAATAGTTGACAGTGCTCCAATAGTTGACATTTTGCACAAAAAGTGTGAATAATAAGATTCAGGGTTGATTATTTTGGTTCAAAATTTGGCAGTAATTTGCTAGGTTATACTAGTTAGATGTGCTGCCATAGACATTAGTGTGATGAAAACTCAAGCTTATTTGTGACAGGTTGTAATGGCAAATATTCTAGTGGCCTGAAAACTTGGTTCTTGCTACCCTGTTTCATTAAGGTGGAAGTCAAGTTAAATAAGCTTTTTGGTTGGTTTATTTATGTTCAATTATTTTTTAACTATGATCATGATATCCACTAAGTTCATGGGAATCATTTGATATCCTTTTCGATTTATTTATACAATGTTTTAGGGCTTAAATGTGGGTGTCAACTATTAGAACAAAAATTAATCCTTAATTTCAATAGTTGACATCAATGTCAACTATTGGTGTTTTTTACTCTGATGAAACTGATAGTTTAAAATAATTGGCTTGATTTGAAAAATATCTGGGTTTAATATCGGTGGTGGAATCACTGATCTAGCTCCATCCTAACCAATGTTAGACAGGGGTGTCAACTATCCGTTCAAACGTATCAACTAGTGGAATATTCTGTTTGTATAGTTGACATCGTGTGTGTTTATAGTTTACATCCATGCATAGCCTCAGCCTTATTTGATATAATCTTGTTTTGTTTATTTTTTTAAATTAAGTAACAATTGTAACAGTCGGAAATTATAACAATTTTATTTTATTAGGGAATAAAATATATCGTTAAGTTAAATAGTTGAATGGATTGAATAATACAACTTATTATAAACTTATAATAATTATAGATGTTGTAAATAAATGTTGTAAATATAATTTAAAAAGAAACCTAAGAAAAATTGAGTTAATCAGGAGATACCTGAAAGTGCTGCAGCACTGGAAGTAGAAGAAACCATACTATCCCAACCAGAAGTTTGGGACGAAAAAGAAAATCAGAAAAGCTTACATTCCCAAGAGCAGGAGCAGAGAATTAATGTTGATCAAGGAATATTTCTTCAAGAGGAGGAGCAAGGTAGTTTAAGTGTTGATGAAGGAAAATTTATAATAGTTGGGTTCTCAAATAAGAGATTTAAGCATAGAAAATGTCTGGCTCAAGTTACTAAACTTGTCAGTAAATTAGAGATTCTGGTTTTACTTTTACAACCATGCATCGGATGAAAACAACTTTTATTAACACCGATACATGTTGCACAGTCCCATCATGTGATATTATATCCGCGATACATATGCCCAAAGTTATTACCTTTAATGGACAGCCAAGGTACCATTTTAGTTTCCCACTTGAGGTAGATTAAATTAAAATGATTTTTGTTATTTGGTATCTGCATTATTCTTAATTGGATGATCTTATTTAACTCTGCCTAAGCCGGTCCCAAGCCCGGTTGAAAAAAGAGGAGGGTTGAGGGTGGGGATGGCATCCCATCTTTGTCAAAAATTTTGCCACGAAACCTACTAACAGCTACTATGATGTCGGCAAAGGTAAATAGTTATTTCCCCGTAGGGACCCATTCGGATTCGGGAGGGTCCCAACCAATGCCTGAAGTAGTAATTGATAGAAGGGCTCTGAATAGAAAATGTATAAGGCATAACAGATACAACAATATACGCCTAGGTACCTGGAATATTAGGAGTTTACTTCAAGCAGGTGCAAGCAGAGGTCTAGAGGAAGAGTTGGAAAAGTACAAAGTTGACATTGTGGCATCACAGGAGATTAGATGGAGAAATGTAGAGATGGTTGAGCTACAGAAATACATCCTCATTAACAGTGGTAACAGCCAGAATACCTTTGGTACCGGATTTATGATAAAAAAGAATCTCAAACACACGCTACTAGATTATCAAGGAATAAATGAACGCATCTGTCGTATAAGAATTAAAGGAAAGTTCTTTAATATCAGTATCCTAAGTGTACATGCACCGACAGAGGAAAAAGATGATGATGTTAAGGACGAGTTTTATGGGATCCTGGAAAATGTATACGACGCTCTCCCTAGATAAGATTCTAAGATCATAATCGGGGACTTAAATGCTAAAATAGGAAAAGAGGCAGCGTTTAGACCCACCATCGGCATACAAAGTATTGTTAGTTTCGCGGAGGAAAAGGGACTCAGAATTATGAGCACCTACTTTAAGCATAAGGAGTCTCACAAAGAAACATGGATGTCCCCTGACAATATGACAAGGAACCAAATCGATCATGTTCTAATTGATTCTCGACATGCCTCACACTTACTGGACGTACGGAGCTTCAGAGGAGCTAATGCCGATAGTGACCACTTTCTTGTCATAGCCAAGTACAGGCAGAAGCTGGCTGGAAGAAGAGGTGGACAAGGCGAACAGGTATCATCTTATGATGTTGAAAAATTGAAGAACGAGGTGATAGGAAGCAAATACCAGGAACGTGTGAGTGAGAATAGGACTAGGATGACAACAGAAGGGCAGGATATATCTGCGGAAAAACGCTGGGGGGCAGTAAAGGCTGTTCTTGGAAAAGCGGCTGAAGAGGTCTTAGGGCGGCGGCGAAGAGAGCCTAAGAATGACTGGTTTGACGACGAGTGCCAAAGAGCCTTTCAAGAGAAGAATCAAGCACGCCTCAAGTGCCTACAAAGAGTGACACGGCAAACCACTGATCTTTACCGTCAAAAGAGGAAGGATGCTAAGAAGCTCTGTAGAAAAAAGAAAAGGATAAAGGAAAATGAGAGACTTGGAAAATTAGAGGATCATTATAAGGCCAAGGAGACAAGGAAGTTCTACAAGGGTGTTAAAGAATTTAAAAATGGATTCACTCCAAGACCCGACTCCATTAGGGATGAGCAGGGTAACCTACTTCATGACAAGGAGGAAGTACTAAGCAGGTGGCAGAGGTACTTTGAGGAAATATTAGGAGTGGAAGAACAAGCACACAGCTCGACATGCTCAAGGTATCTGTCGGAGGAAGACCTGGTAGAGGAAGATACTCCACCTGAAATGGAGGAGATAATAGAGATTATCTCAGACCTAAAAAACAATAAGGCACCGGGAGGAGATGGCATACACGCAGAAATGCTAAAGTATGGAGGAGAAACCAACTGGGAGGATGTGTACAAGATTGTTTTTGATGTTTGGACTTCTGAAAAAATGCCAGAGGAATGGTCTGAGTCACTTGTTTGTCCGATATTCAAAAAGGGGAGCCAAACCGAGTGTAGAAATTATCGTGGAATTTCCCTCCTAGGAATCGTCTACAAAGTGTTCTCAATAACGATCTCCAGAAGGCTATCAAAATGGGCAGAGAAAATAGTAGGAGAGTACCAATGTGGCTTTAGACCAGGTCGGTCAACCACTGATCACATATTTTCGATAAGGCAAATACTCGAGAAATCAAATGAGTACAATGTAACTCTCCACCATGTATTTATCGATTTCAAGCAGGCCTACGATACCATCGACAGGGAGAGCATGTTAAAATGCCTAAATTCTTTAGGGATTCCAAAAAAACTTATTCGGCTTATTGGTGTGACCCTTACGAATACATCCTGTAAAGTCAAGATCGGACGAAGATGCTCCAAAGGATTTAAAGTGGGGAAAGGATTACGACAAGGTGACCCACTGTCGGTACTTCTTTTCAACCTAGTTTTAGAGTTCGCAATTCGCAAAATAAGAAGGAATCCGGGCGGTAGCATATTTAACCGACTAACACAACATATGGCTTTTGCGGATGATGTACTGATCTCAGCTAGAACAAGGCAAGCTCTGGCAGGTGCACTGGAAGAGTTTCTAGGGGCTGCAAAGGAAATCGGGCTGGAGATTAATCATCAGAAGACTCTGTATATGCAGACCGCGAAAAGATATGATGAAGAGCGGACTATACAGCTGGGAGAGTAACGATTACAGGCCTGTCAGGAATCCAAGTACCTCGGCAGCTTAATTACCACGGATAATCTGACTATAACAGATATAAAAGCCCGAATCGCTGCTGGAAACCGGTGCCTATGGGGTTTACAAAAGGCCCTGAAGTTCAATAACCTCTCAAGACAGGCAAAGCTGCTGATATATAAGACAGTGTTAAGGCCGACCGTTACTTATGGTAGCGAAGCATGGACCCTAACAGCAGAAAACAAAAGAGTTCTGAAAGTCTGGGAGAGGAAGGTTTTTCGGCGAATATTCGGTGGAGTGAAAACTGGAGATGCCTGGAGAATCAGAACCAACAAGGAACTGCAGGAATTGTTTGGGGAAGGAGATATCATCTCATATATCCAGATGGGACGATTAAGATGGTTGGGACATGTTGAGCGGATGGATCCCAGCAGAATCCCGAAAAAGCTGCTCTACGGGAAGCCAGGAGGTGGACAAAGGCGAGGGAGGCCTCGACTACGATGGATTGATGATGTTGAGGCAGACCTGAAGGCTTTAGGAGTACATCGCTGGAGAAGATTTGCAGCAGACAGAGCCGAATGGAGCAAGCTGTTAAAGGAGGCCAAGGTCCTACATGGACTGTAGCGCCGATATGTGAGTGAGTGAGTGAGTGGATGATCTCATTTTTCAGTTTAATATTTTTTCTTTTGTCTATTAAGTTTTTTTGTATAAAGTAATTAAATTGTGGAAATTTTATATGTTTCATTTCAATTTTGAATAGTTCATAAATAAAAAATGATTAACTTTTATTGCAGTCCTTATTACCTAATATTTTCCTTGGGAAATTCAAAAATAATGTAAGTGTCAACTGTCAAATGTCAACATTCCAAACCTTTACATTTTGATATGTCAACTATTGGCACAATTTAGAAGGTTCAGAGAAATCATTTTTTATAAAAACCGTAAATGTAAACCATAGGATATTGTATTCCCAGTTTTCAAGAGGGATTGGCCTAACTAAATTCATAACAAAGATTAACCTAACATCAATATTTTAGTAAACAGTGTCAATAATCTAATATTTTTTTCTTGACCTGTCAACCATTGGTACAGTTACCCTATACATACAAATATGCGAATATACCTCCATGTATATAAACAAAATATATACAAAACTACATTCAGAAATATGAGGCATGATTCATTCATGAAATCACAAAAATAAATAAATACTACTGTAACTAAATTATAAGAAATGGTATATGTAGATGAATTTATAACGAAACAAATTATATAACATTTTATATATGATGATTATATGATACATTATATGATTTTATAATACCGACAATTTATGGATCAATAAAACTACTTAAACCCAATAAAAATCTAACAGCAATAATAAGTAATACTGAAGGACCAAGAGAGGCATTACCACTTTGTATATTATCACTTTTTAATTTAAAACTTTATTTTTATAAACCACATTATGTTTTAAAAAAAACTTGGATACGTTTTTTAACAATAAAAATCACACCTGCTGTGTATATGGCATTATGAGTTAGAGGAAAGATTCTTAAAAAATTCATATTAAATAATGGTCAATGTATAGTAAATTAAATTATGTAAATAATAGACTGAGTTTTCTTTCACCCTGAAAAACTGAACGGACTTATTTGCCAATTCAATACTACCTTTATTTCTCAAATAGGAGACCCAGTAGATTTTCGGGGTTAATATGGAGTACATTTAAAAGAGTAATAAGAATTGGCAAAAGATGGATATGGTTGTGGTTAAATAAGCTAAATTAAATAAATAATAATTTATTTAATTAAGCTTATTATATTTTACTGCAACCTGGACCATCCTTTTATTTTTTTTCTCTGCTTGTAATTCAAGGATCAACCACCAACACCTCAAAAAAAATTTGCATTCCTTCTTTGGTTCCTGCAGAATGGCAGTTAAAAATAACAAAAGCAATTTTAATTCATTAAAGGGTGACAAGACTATGGAGCATCATTAATAGCAAAATTTCCTGAATGAAATTTGGCATACCAATTTTGACAGGCATTTTGACGGTTAAGGCATTGTATCCTCAAACATTGCAAATTTTTCTATGAGCTTCTCCAGTATGCTTACCATTTTTAAAATAATACAACTAAATATGGCGACAAGGACTGATATTTTCTTCCATATTCACAGTGCAATAGTGAACACATTAATAGGGTAGTTTCACAAAATGCATCAAAAATCCTCTCATTCTCTTTATATTTAAGCTGTAAATTTCTTTTTATTGTGTTAACTGATTTTTATTAAAACTGGGTACCAACAGAGTACCTATTTCTTCCTCCTAGGTAGTAGTCCTTTATGTTCTCTTAAGATTCTAAAATAACTTTCTGTTTTGGGATGTAATCTTTTATACTTTTTACTACTACAGTTCTTAAAAATAAATGATTTATCTGCCACACAAATGGTAAATATCATAATATAGTCTGTATCAGAGGTAATGCAATGAAATATAAGCCAAATTATTTCTGCAAAGGGCAGGTAAAGTTAAGTACACTTACCTCAAATCAACTAAATTCATAAAATGCAAAGGTTACTTCATAATACCATGTTTTGAAACATCTGTTTAAAAGAAAACTGAAGCTGATTTATCAACAAGAAGAGGGATATCCCCTTATAAAAGGTGGAAGCTGACTGGATATGCAGACAACACCGCTCATTCATAGCCAATTCAGTATTAGATTTACTTGTAGGAAGTTCATTTGACGGTTCGTGTAGTATTGCATCTCTAGAACATAACCAATTTTTTGGACACTGCACTTTTCCTTCCTAATTTCTCACTATTTATCATCTGCATGATGAATATCACTGAAAAGATAATAAAAATAGATTGTTTTAACAAGCCTAATCACTTCCGTGCAAGAAAAGGTTCAAGAAATGTTACTTCATGGATGGGTGACTTCCACATGAACACCTGATGATGATTCCAGGAACACCTGAAGTATCCAAGGTCTGTGATGGTTGCAGGAAGCACCTGACAAAGTTTATAAATGAAAAACGTCAAGAAAGTTTAAAGTGGAACTAAGGAATAGGTGAACCATATTACTGGAAAGGGAGACTGGAGACTAGACTCAGGCATCAAATTAGAATTGAATAGAAAAGCAAAAAAGTGGATACTAACATAATATATAAAACAAATTTGCTGAAAAAAAAATTATTTTTAAAGAAATTAGGTATATGTTAAATACAGTAGGGATTTCATGATGTTAACATAATGTGGATTTACATAAATTGTGGATATTATGTAATATCAAAAAGATAGACAAAATTAACAGTAGTTCTTAGCTCCAACAGGGATTTTCACTAAACAGCACAATTATTTTTAAAATTATGAATATGAATAAAATTTTAGAACAAAAACATTTGAAAAATGAGTGTACTTAACTTTACCTGCCCTTTGCAGAAATGATTTGGCTTATATTTCATTGCATTACCTCTGATACAGAAGATATTACGATATTTACCATTTGTGTGGCAGATAAATCATTTATTATGGGATAATTTTTTTTTAAGAACTGTAGTAGTAAAAAGTATAAAAGATTACATCCCAAAACAGAAAGTTATTTTAGAATCTTAAGAGAACATAAAGGACTACTACCTAGGAGGAAAAAATAGGTACTCTGTTGGTACCCAGTTTTGATAAAAATCAGTTAACACAATAAAAAGAAATTTACAGCTTAAATATAAAGAGAAAGAGAGGATTTTTGATGCATTTTGTATGGAGAAGCTCATAGAAATGTGTGCAGTGTTTATTTATATGATGCCTCAACCGAAGGCCATTTTCATTCAGGAAATTTTGTCATCAATGATGCTCATGGTCTCGTTGCTGTTTTATGAATTAAAATTGTTTTTCTTATTTTAAACTGTCATTCTGCAGGAATCAAAAAAAGAATGTAAATAAGAGTTGAGGTGTTGGTAGTTGATCGTTGAATTACAAGCAGAGAGAAAAAGAAAACACAGTTTAAGCAGAGGATGGTCCAGGTTGCTGTAAAATAAGCTAAATTAAATAATAATTTATTTGACAGCAACCATTTCCATCTTTATCCCACTAATTAACTAGCAATAGCATAAATAAGAGTTAAATATAATAGCATAATAGTTAACTCTTAATTAAGTGCTGCATATAAACCCCAAAAATATCCTAAGTCTCCTTTGTGAGAAATGAAAATGTTATTAGGTTGTCAAATACATGTATTAAGTAGGTTTTTCAGGGTGAAATATAACTCAGTCGATTATTTGTATTAGGTTTTTCAGGGTAAAATAAAACTCAGTCGATTATTTACATTAATAAAGTACAACACATTGAGCATTACTTAATATGAATTTTTCCCATCTTTCATCTTCATAGAATGTCTAGGGTTTATTATTAAAAAACTAATCGAAGTGGTTTTTAAAATGAAAGTTTAATGAAACAGTAGGTTATGGTATAGGTTTGAATTATTCAGCGACTCCGAATATAGTTCGAAATACTGATTCTTCGAAATATTCGGAGAAATAGATAGAAAGTAAAGTATGATGGAGTGTGGGGAGACGCGGGTTTTTTAGAAGTTATATAATTATATTGAGTGGCACAAAATCGATGTGTTCCTTTCAGAAGGGGTGAGATAGTGTGTGACGTTAAAATGACGTAATACTGAAGCAAGGCGGTTATTTTTCAAACAGGAGGGGCAATAGGGGAAAGATGGCGGTGCTAGTAGTTTGCATGGTGACCAACAGATGGCAGCGTGCTTAGCGTGCTTATCAGCTGTCAAACCCAGCAGGGGAATAGGGGAAGTAGTACCAAATATCGTATGGTCATTAACAGTTGATTTTCAGAAGAAAAAAAATTATTTTATTTGCAATATAATTTTTTAGTTTTTGTGTTTGATTACTGAAAAAAAAAATTAAAATTGTTATTATATTTATTTGTACAACCTTTTTTGTGTTAGAGTTTAAATTTTCTTTACTCACTCAGGATTAATAACCAAGCGAATACTGAAATTCGAATATTTTTTTACGTTGCATGATTCTTCTTTTTTATTTACTGGTGACATACTTCGTCTTTTAGGATCCTTAGAACTACTCGTTTTTATTAAAAATCACAAAATCGAAAATTTCTGACACACGACCTTTTGCGATTTTCTGACAACGACGATATGTTTGTTACCAAAAACAGCAGTTTTACGGTGTGGCCAACACGGTTGGCTATTCAAAACAAGGCCCTATGTTTTAAAATATATATATTTATGTAATTTAAGATATGAATAGAATTCCCGAAGAAGAAGTAATTAAATCCCGTATTATTCCGCTAATGTCCGCTTGGTTAAATAAGGAACGCAATAGAATAAATAAACACGAAAATAGCCATTTCATCTCATGAAAAAATTAATTATAACGTGTAAATAGTGAATATTGTAGGGCTCAGGCATAACTCGCCAGTATAATATAATATTATACAGTATAATATTTTGGTATGTGGTTACCCCCGGCTCAGCGACGGAGCAATGTATAATATCATCGTGGGAATGATATGACCGAGACGGTAAAAATATTGTTTTTCTGTAATCGTTGAATAATGGTAACATTACTAAACTGAAATGAGTGAAGAAAGTGAAACATTTTGCAATAGAGTGAAGAAAGTGAATTGCCTTCTTAATTAGTAATAAGTATAAATTAAAAAATAATTTGAAGTTGGAAATTAAATGCTTTTAAATGTTTCTTAACATTGTAAGAATTTATTTTAACAAAATAAATTGAAATGTGAATGAATTATTGGTGGAAATAATCAATATATTTTAAAGTTTAAATATAATAATAATTACCTTCCTTGTGTATAACCTGCACTTGTTTATAACTGCACTACTTCACAATCATTTTAATTTAAACAGAAATCTTTGATATTACTAAAAAGCTTCAAAAAACACTGTTTGATTAAATATTATTATTATTATATTATTTTTTATTTAATTAAACATTTTCAATTTATTGTTATAACATTTTATAACCTTTCACAACCATGCTTATAACCTACCAACAACATACCATAATCTTCACAACATCCTAATTTTGTTCATATTCTGGTTAGATCTGATCATGTATTACACGATTACAGAAAAAAATTAATATTACACTCGTGAAAAAAGTAGAATTTACAACTCTCGTGAAATTACCACACTCGCTTCGCTCGTGTGGGTAAACGTTTCACTCGAGTTGTAAAATGATCTACTTTCGTCACTTGTATAATAAATAACTATTGCAGTACCAAAGCCCCTTAATGAAGAATCTATAACCACACGTAAAGATAAAAATTAGGTGCGATACGCGCAATACACAACTAGTCACAAATAAGCGAGATCTAAACCTTTTTTTATTGATATATTGTGAACGGGTATCAAAGTTGTATTTAAGGCACTAATTGTATTTTTCGTTGCTTATCGAATTTTCGTTGCTTAAGCATTTCAGGAAATGACATCAATTTCTGCTCAAGTAAATATTTCGTTATTGAAATCTATTTTGGAATCAACGTTTGTTAACTTAAGTATAACTATCAAAAATTAACTTCTACCTTATATTTTTTCACTGTAACCACTGCCTTGAATGTTTTGTGCATCACGTGCTTCATTATATATTCTCTCTAATATAAAATAATTTTGTTTTTGTTTTTTGCCATAATTTATGACAGTATGACAATTCAAAACATTATAAAGGATAGCGTGTAATTAAATTTAAATTGTTATTAAAAAATCCCAAAAGTTTATTCACTTGCTATGAAAAATGCATTCAGTTTTCATAGAATTAGGATCTTTTGATTCTCCAGAAATTATATTTAACACTATATTGTGCCTTTTTCTGAAGCTGGCAAGCCATCCAGATGATGCTTTAATATCCACATTACCTATTTTTGGGCTACTTCCAAAGCTTCTGCTTGAGTCATGGGTCCAGAAATCGGAATTTCTCTCGCTCGGGCACTTACGAACCATTCCCAAACAGCTTCATTAATTTCTTCATTTGAGCCAACTTTTTTGGCCCGTTTTGACTGGCTTGATGTTTCACTTAAACACTGATCTTTAATTTTATTCTTATTTTTAATAGCTTCATAAACTTGTGTTTACCCGATTTGATATTTTTCAGCTAAAAGTTTAACCGATGTTTTTTTCATTTCGTACTCCTCAATCAGTTTCAATTTTTCATTGAGAGATAAAGTTTTGTTTTTATGAACTGACAACTCGAATAAGAAAAATTAATTTTGATAAAGGCACTACTCACAAGTGTATATTTCAAAAGCTTTAAAAGGACTAAATAGAAAAGCTAAGAAATAGAAGGAGGATTACCGGTACAGCCATAGTAAAGAGGATTACAGGACGCGGGTCTTACAAAATTCGATTTCCTGACTTTCAAGCTAAAGCGCTCATAAGAGCAGAGTATACAGTAAACCCTCGATATAGCGAACTGGTAGGGGGTTTGATATTCATATTTCGCGATATCGAGGTTCGTTGTAACCGAGGATTCTTTTTTTTTATCTTTTTTTAGCCAATGGCCGCACTAATTTGATCATATTTCGAAGGAAATTCATTCATTAGAACTAGTTAAATTAAAACGCATGTATGTAATTTATTTTTAGTTAAACTACATATTAAATAAACAATGAGATTCACTAATTTACCTGCCAAGTTCACTTGAGAGTTCTTTAGCCTTAGCTTATAATTCGAATAATAGAGAATGGTTAATAAGAGGGTCTGAGATTGGTATTTGAGATCTCATTTGTTTAAAGCAATTTATCAATTTTTTTTCTCCAAATATTCATGAGCCGCAGAGCGCAGTCGTTTATTTGATGCTGAAGTTAATCCTTGGGCTGCGGTTTAATCTATTTTATCTTGTTTTTTAAAATGGTTGACAATGTTGATTTGTGAATTCCATATTTTTCTGCGATTGTTTTCTTACTTAGAATTCCCGATTCAATATCCAGGAGAATATTTAATTTTTCCTCGATTGATAAGTATTTACTTTTGTGACACACGTCTACCAACGAACTCATTGTGAATTAAAAATGAAAATAGTATAAACGACTACAGAACACTGATTCGAATAATACAAAACTCCAAACAGAACTGAGCTTGTTTTGAGAAAAAAGTCGATGGAATCAGAGAGAGCAAAAGAAAATCGGATTAGTTAAGAATAAAAAGACACCTTAACTCTAGAAACTGGTGCTACTTCGTCTTCCCGCGCTCATTCTACGTAATACAGTAAAAAAAAATTAATAAAAATTCTAGCAGTTCGTTATAACAGAATATAATAATTCTCAGGCATCAAATTTAGTTCGTAGTTCGCACTAACCGAGGGATTTCGCTATAACGAGGGGTTCAGCAGAAATATAATGGTAATTTTGGGGGATAGTATTATGGTTCGCTATATCGAGTTAATAATGAGGGTTTACTGTATATTGGACTAAACAGAGAATGATTCTTTAAAATCTGTCTCCTACCGGATAGTTCATTAATGGATAGTTCATGCGACTAGCAACTATTTTCCGTTTTATGAAAATTTTCGTACCGAAAAAAGCCTTCCGTTTCCGGGTTAGACAGATTTCCGGCTTATGCAAGGTGGTTTCAGGTATAAATTCGGTCCGTTCCGAGATAATTTTTCCGTTTTGACAGAATTCCGTTTTATACAGGTTCCGTTTCAGACAGATTTCACTGTATCACCAAGAGCACGAGTACAAGCCAAGTCAACCCTTTTTCTTCACTAATGTACTATTTGCCCAAATAGAAAGATATATTGAAATTTCGTATTTATATTTATATATTAATTTAATTATTAACTTGGCTTAATAATTTCAAATATTTTTATTTTGAAGAGAAAAGGTTGACCTTCCCGGGACTCGAACTCGCGGGTTTTCCGCGTTCAAAATAATGGCTGTTCATCTCTAGAAAAAAAAAACCTAAAAAAATCCCTCACAAACTCTATCAAAGCAGCCTATTGATTACACAGAATCAATCAAATTTCTTGTTCTCTACTTTGATAAAAAGCTAACTTGGTCCGATCAAATGCGCCCAGTGAAGTTAAAATGCCCAAAAGGCCTAACTTTGCAACAAATTCGGGCTAACACTGTGGGGATGCAATACATAACCTTGGGGCCGAAAATCAAAACCATTGTCTTTACCACAATAGATAGTAATGGAAAGGCATGGGGTAACTCATTGATATAAGCCATGATATACAAACTGTTATCCAATAAGGCTTAATAAATTAAAACCGGAAGGGTAGGGACTACTTAATCTTACTGCTACTGCTAATTCATTAAAATAGTTGTAATGTTGTCAATCAATCAGTTAACACCCACTTTCCACCTGAAGGTAATTACAGCTGCAGTAAATTAATTCAATCCTTAAGAGCCAAGTAATACGGATGTCAGCAGTTTGATGAGGGCATTTCTGGCAATAAATCTGTCATTAAATAAAATTAATCAATTTATTTTAAATATTTAAATTTAATCATTTATCATTTTAGATAATTAATTTATAATTTTAAACAATTTGATTAGAAGATTTGATTCTCGGCAGTGGTCGAATCTTTTTGTCTTCTAATCAAACTTTTTATTTTAAAATTTATGCGGAAAATTGAGATAAATAATTGCTATAAGAAAAATATAAAATACTTATCTATTTTAATATATTGTTCGTTTAAAATTTAATTAATATTTATTAATTTTCATTATATATATACAATACAATACATGAGGTGTCCCAGATGAAATAATAAGTTACTAAACTTGAATAAATCGCGAGAAGGAAGCGTTTTTGCAAAAAATGTTATCGAAGCAAACTCTTAGACTGTTCAAATTCTTTACATGAACTATCGCAGTTTTTTAAGGAAAATCTCATCCAAGGTCAGATATGGGAGGGGTTCCCATTGGAATTTTCAATTTGATTGACGTTGTTAAATTGGGCTCAAAAAAACAAGGAAGCGTTGCAATGTTCGTTTTCCGATGCATCATTTAGTTCACTAGCTTTTGGAATCCAAAAATGTTTCTCTTTATTTTATTTACTCTACATATATCTACATAAATCAATACAGATTTTATTTTTTTAAATTACTTATTACTTTTAATTATCAATACCCAGTTAATTCGTATTATCTTTATTTTATTGTGGATAAATATATCGAGCCTGAACCATATATCTGTTAGATTTCAATTACTTTCACATTTATCGGGTCCCTGTGAGGGCCGATAATCTGCGAATATTTTTTCCAGGTGAGGGGCAAGCTTAATATTCCCCGCCCCCTCAATTAAAGTAGATTTTTCGTTAAGCCTATAGGTAGTATATTATAAAATAAATAAATATAATAGCGATAATTACTTTATCTACTGCAAAGCAAACGAAAGATCATATATACTCGGCAATCACTTTAATAACATTATAATTTACTAAAATAGCTCTTTTGTATGAAATGGACATAATATTCAGGTTTTTCAATGTTTACTTAGCAATCATGCTGCTCAATTATTTTTTTTATTGATTAAAAAAAATTCATTGCTATATTTTTTCACTAGAATGAAAGCCTCAGAAATAAAGTTCTGAAGACATCTCTAAAAGCTATAAAAATTTCGCCCCTTAATTAATTATTATAATTTGTTGCAAATATTGATTCACTCGATTAATCTATGTTAATATCGAATACTAGTTGATGTCAGTCAGTGTTTAAGATCTGAAGAGAGAAGACGTCCCTACTTAGCGCTCCCTGCTGTTCAGATAAGACTGAAATATCTATATTTTATTTTTATTTTTATCTATTAAAAATTGTATTACATTTTTTGTGAAGAAGCACATTTTATAATTTCTTTATTTTTATTCTATTTTATTAATTATTATTATTATTTTTATTTTTTTTTTTCTTCTCTCAATATCTTCTTAATTTACTTTTGTTTATTTAAAATATGGGGGATCCCATAGACCTAAGTAGCCCGAAGGTTAAAAGAAAACGGCCTCATGTTCGCCTTAAACAATTAGACGATATGGTAAATGCAACCCCAAAACACACGGCCCCGACGTTTTTAATAGTACAATGGACAGACGAACAGAACTTTCAAAAAGTCTCTCCTTTTTTAATTAATAAATTTCTAACCGGCCTAGTCGGAGAATTAAACAATGTAAAGAAACTAAAAAACGGCTGTCTACTAATCGAAACCAAAAATGGGAAGCAGTCGGAAACACTATTAAAATGCAAAAATTTTGCGGGTCAATTTGATGTACAAGTATCCCCGCACAATACTTTAAATTATAGTAAAGGAGTGATTAGATGCCAGGACCTACAGTTCCTAGAATTAGATGAAATAAAAAACGAACTCTCCGGCATCATCCACGATATCACTCGTATAAAAATAAAAAGAAACGGTAGTGAAATATTAACCAATACATATATAATTACATTTCCAACACAAAAAACACCAGAAGCAATAAAAATAGGACTTTTAACAGTCAAAGTCCAGCAATACATCCCAAATCCCATGCGCTGCTTTAACTGTTTGGGATTTGCGCATCCCACTAATGTATGTAAACAAAAATCCAAATGCATCCAATGCGGCGGAGAAAAACATGAAGAAAATACAAAATGCAACCTGCCAGCTAAATGTGCAAATTGCGAGGGGCCCCACCACGCCTTAGATCGCTCGTGTCCCGTTTTCGCTGTCCATAAAGAAATTAAATCTATTCAAACAATAAATAAAATACCGCTAAACGAAGCAAAGAGAATATATAAAGAACAAAACCCTTCACAGTTTAACAAATCTTTTTCTGAAATTGTTAAACAAAAAATAAAAACTACCGAAAAAAAAGAAATAGGTACTCAAACGAATATTTAATTTTGGTGAAAGCACTAATAATAAAACATCCCTAACTAAAAACAACATTAGCCCCCCTTTCCTATCCCCCTCCCCCCCCTTTTGCCCCCTCCGTTCCCCTCCCCTCCACCTCACAAACTCCTCCCCTCCCCACTCCCCCCACTTCTACGCCTAAGCCAGCTCGAACCTCGCGGTCAAGATCGGCGGCTAGGCTAGCCTTACCTCACTCCCCACCACCTCCGTCAGCCGAAAGCACAGCGCTCTCGGATGACAACAAGTTAGTCGTATCTGACTCTACGGATACCCAAGAGCCAGATATCAACTCAGAAGGAGAGTTTACTCTCGTTAGCAATAAAAAATCGGGCAACTGAAAAACTAAAAAAACATGATGATTAAAAAATATATCACGAAATACCTGTTTCCCACGAAAACAATTACTATTACGTAATAACTGTTTTTAAACCCAGTCCTTGCCCTAACTCATTTATTTATTATTATTTAAATGTCAAAACAATCATCATGTCAATTACAATACGATTTCGTAATGACGAACTCACTGTCAACAATAACAATATCACAGTAGTATTCATATTGATAAACATTTACAAGCCGCTTATTGCCGCCGTTATAAACAATTACAATTACAATTTCCTACTACCGCTGTTTATTTATAATGATTACTCTAGTCATTACAACTCATTCTACTCTTCCTCTTCTTTACTATATTTTTCTATTACTGTTCGCATTCCCCTTTTTTTAAAAAAATTGATAATTTTACTTATATATCTACAGGATACCTGCTGCTAATAGGTAATATTGGTTTTGAATAATTTTGATTCGTTTGGCCGCAGCGATTTTTCAAACATTGCCAATCTTAAGTACGCTATTTCAACTGGAAAGTGTAGTGTGCATATGTATGTTATTTTCAATATAAAGAATTTTTTTTTTACAAAATAATTTTATTTCCCTCAAACTACAATATATTCTTTTTAAAACGGCATATCAAAGAATACCCAACGATTTTTTTTAGTAGACTTAGAGTTTTTCAAACTCGCCATGTTTTTTTTTCTTAAAACCTAAAACTTCATGAAGGTTTTAAAATGTAAGTTCGAACGAGTTCAATGTAAGCATTTATACCCTGACATAGCATATTTAAGTACAAAACTAACCATGTAAAGCAACTTGCATCCAGAGTCATGAGAGAGGAAATTCCAAGAAAAACCCGGTTCCCAGGTAACAGACTGCTGCATAAAATAATTATATTAAACGCGGTCGCGGTTATTTTTCTATTTCTCTATAATTTTGTTTATTTAATTCGTATAATCTTTTATAGATTATATAATCCACTTATTTTACAGTATCAAAATATATTTTTTATAGTCATTTTTCAAATGTTTGCATTGACGTCATAAAATAATCTGCATTTTTCATTTTAAAACTAGTTTATTTTCATGAATTTCTATTATATTTTCACGTAGTACGTGGGGTGTCCGTAAAATAAGTTTCCCTGTTGTGGCACGGCCGTGCAAGTCGCGGCAGGTCCCTCAGACGGCACCAGCGTGTCGCTTGGACTCTCCCCTCCACATCCCAACCCCGGTCAACTCGCTGCCACCATCAGTTCGGCTTTGACAGCCTTGAAAGATGGAGCTCCTAATCGCTTCCCCCGCCAGATCCGTTTTTTGTGTGCTTAAGGCCATTCGGCGTCCGAAATTCATTCCCAACTTAGGGAAGTGTATGGTGAAACATGCATGAGTGTCCAGATGGTGCGCAAATGGTGCAAAGAGTCCAAAGAAGGGCGCACAGATGTGAACGATGAACAGCGGGCTGGACGTCATCCATCCAACACCCACCCTACAGCCCCGATCTGGCCCCAAGTGATTACCATCTTGTCCCCAAGCCTGAAAAAAACACTTAGGCGGAACGAATTTTGGGACAAGAGAGGAATTGGAAGAAGAGGTCATGAAGTTCTTCAACAGCGCGGCGGCGGACCTCTATGACCAGGACATCAAAAAATGGTGACACGGATGCAGAAGTGCATCGATGTCAACGGCGACTACGTAGAAAAATAGTTTAATGTTCAAGATTTCTAACGATGTAAAATACAATGGTAATAAAACATTTTTTTCACTTTTAAAAAAATAGGGAAACTTATTTTACGGACACCCCTCGTATATGCTAATATTTCTAGATTATATTGATTGTTTTTTATGCGGTATTTTAAACAATCATAAAAATAGAGATAATTTTTTCGTGAAATCCAATATATAACTAAACCGAAATACCTAGTTTGAAACAAGACTTTAAGTACATTACTGAATATCTTTCTTTAGAACCTATTTAATTAGTAGTTTGTGTTATACTATTCATCTGCATTTTTCTTGTGAGTATATTAATCAAGACTAACAATATAATATATAATATTATTAGCTCTCTCTAGTCCTATTTTTATGTAACTAATGTTAGACTTTATTTATTTATTTTTTTTTATCCTCCCCTTCCTCGCCTTGTAGACTATTGGGGTTTCCCGGGCCAGGGGAGAGGGTGGGGGATTGATGCCGAGTTTATTTAAATTTTCCCCTGTCTCCGGGTTTTGGACTTGCTATCTTCGTATTTCAAATTGCCATGGGCAACGCGTAATTTCTAACGCGCTTGCCCACTCGTCCGTCCCGCCACCCAACTAATGCTAGACATCTGCTCAAACCTTCAATAAACATAACATCAAGTTTGAACGAAATCGTCAACGAAAAGTAATTATAAATATAGAATGTAGCCCCCACTATCCCTCTTCCCCCACCCCTACCCTTAGCTATTTGTATGTGCCTTATGATAAACATCTTCTTAACCCTTCAATAAATATCATACCAAGTTTGAACGAATTCCATCGACAAAAAGCAATTAAAAATATAGAAGTAACCCCCAGTCCCCCTCTTATCCCCACCCCTACCTATCGCTATTTTGATGTAACTTATATTAAACATCTTCTTAACCCATCAATAAATATCACACCTAGCTTGAACGAAATCCGTCAACGTTAAGTATTTTTTGCACCATGAATGCTGGATTGGGACCAGAGTGGGGCGCACTAGAAAATAGTTTGAATTTTGTTTTTCTTTCACACGGGGCTCCAATTTTATGTTATCGGGGACTCTGTTTTTGATAAAAATATTCATTTTGTATTTTAGAGGTGAGGGGGGGGGGGCGCACTAGAAAATATTTTGAATTTCGTTTTTCTTTCACATGGGGGTCCAATTGTATGTTATCAAATTTTTATATTGTATTTTAGTGGCGGGGGGGAGGGCGCCTAATATCGATAAGGAATACCTTATTGGATTTTTTTTTTCACATCAGGGTCTAATATTATGTTATCTAGGACAGTTAATACGAAAATAATATTTATTTTGAATGTGATCTTATGTTATAATTTAATGTTTAAAATGGTAAATGAAAAATAATTCCCAAATAAACCCTGGTAATATTTAAAACATAATATTTTAGCAAACAATTATAGGATACTCGAGTGGGCAATACGTTAGAAAATACGCGTTGCCCATGGTAACGTATGATTGATAACCCGAAGATAGCGATCGGAGCCAGGAAACATTTAATAATACTCGGCATCAATCCCCCAACCACTCCCCTGGCCCGGGCAACCCCGTATAGCCTAAAAAAAGGCGAGGAAAGGGAGGAACAAAAAACAAAATGATATTACCCCATAATTAAAGATAAACACTCATACAAAATATAAAAAAGAAACATAAAAAGTATGATTAGATCACATTCAAAATAAATATTATTTTCGTATAAACTGTCCTAGATAGCATTATATTAGACCCTGACGTGAAAAAAATCCGAAAAGGTAATCATTATCAATATTAGTGCGCTCCCCCCCCCCCCCGCCACTAAAATACGATATGAAATTTTGTTTTGAAGAACACAGTCCTCCATAATATTGGATTCCTGTGTGAAAAAATTCCGAACTTATTATACTTTTTTATGTTCCCCCCCCCCCCCCCCCCCCCCCACCTCGCCACTGAAATACAAAATGAATATTTTTTTCAAAAACACAGTCTCCAATAACATAAAATTGGACCCCCTTGTAAAAGATAAACGAAATTCAAACTATTTTCTAGTGCGCCCCCCCCCCTCGCCATTAAAATACAAAATGAATATTTTTTTCAAAAACACCGGCCCCAATAACATAAGATTGGACCCCCATGTGAACGAAATCGAAATTCAAACTATTTTCTAGTGCACTTGTTCCAACAAGCAGTCCTGGAGTGGCTGTCATGCCCCCCCCCCCCCTCACTCCTTCGATTATATGTTTGATTGGTTGGTTACGGAACAAGAGCCCATCGAAGGAGAAAACCAAACAATTAAATTGTAAATAAAAAGAAAGGAGAACACGAAAATTAGTTCAGGACTGGTTTTTAGAACAAACCTTCCAAAAGTAGTTGTCTACCATTGTAGTTAATAACTTTTTAACTACCAACATGTTAGTTAAAAAGTAAGTAGGTAGTGAAACATCTTAACTACTTCTTCTAACTAGTAGTTGCTCCGTGCAACTACTATTATTATTACTACTAGGTATTACTATTACTATTATATACAATTACTATAATTATAAAAACAATATTTTATCTGTAGGCTCTGTATAACAGGTGTTAAGGCACCTTAACGATAACAAAATAAAAATTAAATGGGATAAGGAACTTTTTAAATATAAAGTTTTTTTTAAGAACCCATTTCTTTGAAACACTTCATTTAATATACTTAATTAAACATCTATCTAATATTTAGTGAAATAAAGAAAAACAGCCTATCTTAATTTAAAATGACAAAATAACAAACATTACTGGACGCTAGCTTCAAGTGAAGTGGGGTTCACCCTTAGCTCTTGTCCTGACCTCTGTGCCGTGTCCAAATCTTGGCACGGGTAGTAAGTATTTGACTGAAAATCCTAATTATCATTCAAAATCCCAATTATATATCATAATTTTAATTTTTTTTTTTTTTTTTTTTTACTGCTGGAAATTCCCTTAATGAGGAATACGCCTGTTAATAAGTATCGAATAAAATATAATAGAGATTATTTATTATATGAATTTTTTTTTATTACAGAATTGAACGGAATGTTTTTTTATGAAATTAAATTTTCGTTTATGGGTCATATTGAAACCTGTCTATTTTCTTAAAGGTGGTACTATGTATGAAACGAGATAATTTTATATGTTTATTTGCAGTACCTTGCATTATGATGATTCTATTTTAAGATGGAGAGAAGTAATGTTATACGGTTTTAATTACGGAGTAGTCAGTTGGAATGTGCAAACAGGAAATACCAGTTGGGCTTGCTGCAAGCGTTCTCGCATAGGTCACAGGGATTTTACTCTTCAATAACATGTACAGATTTTCAGGTGCTTCAATATAATTAAAATAAATTCTATTTGCAGTTCACTACAAACATTTAATTTAAACTTATTTAAGTTGAAAAAAACATAAATAAGAATAAAGAGGAAGCTTAGGTAATGTGCTTTTAAGACCACTAAAATCAGTGTAAATTAGATCGATTATTTCATGCACTCATTAACTTTAAAGTAAAAATGAATAGGTTTCATATTCCATATCAAGTAGAAAGCCTAGGGTTGGCCTGGCCTGGGTAATACGTCAATATATATAATAAAATTTAGAATTTTACATTTCAAATTATGATTTTTCGAAATCCAAATTTTGTTGGGGGAAATTTTAAATAAAACATGGAAATGCTTTATATAGTTTTTCAATATGAAGGTAAACTACAGTAGCTACAATATTTTATCAAAGCATTTTTAATAATAAATTAACTAATGGGTCATCTTCAAATTTAATAATTTTTAGGGTACTTTTTGCAAGCATTTTTGTAAAGAAAAATAATAAATTGAGATTTTTTGGACTTACGGTTTTTGAGTTATTAATTTTTAAAATAATAAAAAAAAAACAGGAAAAACGGAACGATTTTAAATTATTTTTTGGGTACTTTTCAAAACCTATTTGAACTAAAAAGCCTTGATACATGTGCATGCATTTAAATGTTTAAACATTTATATTCTAAAATATTATAGCTTTGTAAGTAAAAATTGTTTATCTTGTGAACCTATTTTTTCTTCACTTTGGCACTTCTTCACAATTTGGCTCACCTTTAGCCACCATGTAATCCTATAATAATTGAAAATAAAATAAAAGGAATAACCGAAAACGTTTCTTACTTGCAATATTCATGCAGTTTAAGTCTTTGACTGTGGAAGTACGATCGCTTTCAAGATATGAAGCATATCTTTCAATCATTTTGAATGGTTTATATTAAGATGTTTGAATATTTTACAGGTGCTAAACGGGGATGGTCTTTGAGATCTGGGCCCTCCCAATTTCAATGTGTACCCTCAGATCCCGGAGCACCCCCTCACCACAAAGACGATAATTCATAGAGTAAAATTTAGTCAATATCTACAATGCTGCCAACTTTGGTCAACCCAAAAATCTTATGCAGACTTAAGAAGTGATTAAGTAAATAAGAAAAGTTGAAGGACTTAATCCCCCAGAAAAAAGTGCTAGGCCTATCCAGATTTCCAGTTGCAGAATTAATTATTCTCTTAATCATTAAGTAAGGAATAAGAGGAACCACCGCAACCTGGGGGGAAGATGGGGATGAAGAGAATAGTACAGGAGCCAAATTCTACAGTTGCATCTTCAGGTAGATCTGTAATATAATAATGCAAGAGCCACCACCATCCAAAATCTAAAACAAATAGTAAAAATTAGCATTAACCCAATTAAAATTATTATATATTTTGGCTTGAATCAGTATATGCATGTAAAATCACTAAATACAGTCCACTGATTCCAGCAATTTATTATTCACTTAATTACCAGCGTCTGAAAAATCCTTGTGACCTGCGTACTTTGTTTAACGGACAAAACGTGGGACACAACCCCTACCCCCCCCCCCCCCAGTATTATGCTTAGTTTGTTTTACTTTTTTCTATTCTTGAAATATAAAATAAAATAAATAAAAATATATATGTGGTTATTTAATGATAATATATCTCATTTTAAAATCGAAATCTATTAAGTCGGAAAAATAAAAAAAAAGAAAGAAAAAAGCCTACCTTCCCCTCCCTTGACCTGAATATTAAAATTGATTGCATTTTCAAAAAAAAATTATTACACCTCCGAAAAAATAACCATGTATACGGTCATAGCCCATTAAAACATCTTTTACTTCTGCTTATGTAGTGTGACGTTGTCCTTTGGAGAACATTGCCTCTCCAGCACCAACCTTCTCCATTCAACGTGGAAGGCTTACCGCAATCCTTCCATTATATTCGGTGCATTCCTCAACTTCTCCTTCCTACCCCTTCAGTCTCTTAAGTCTTTCTGGCAATTCTATCATGGTTCATCGAAGTTGCTGTTCCACTTTACTTTATGGTGCAGTAAGTCGACTCCGATAACCGTAAAATGTTCTTCACATTGATCATCGAACATTCATTATAAATTAGATTTTGGGAAATCATCATGCGGTGATGCTTTTTGCCATTCGGGGTTCGGCATTGAGATCTATTTTCATTGAAAACAAAGCTGTTTATGGGGGCACAATAATATTTAATACACAAAGATGGCAGGAGGTGTGAACTCGCAGTTATTTCTAAACTTTTGGTTTGCAAATATTTTCTATTGGCTTTGGACTAAAATTGTGACAGCAAATCATTTGCTCACCTATCTACGAGGTTTCGGAGATAGATGAAAATATATGATGTGCACATCAGCAAATATTTAATGCTCGTTATTTAATTTCAGGTAAAGAAGTTGACAACAGACTTTAGAACACATCTCAGGTGTATATTACTCTACCATATCATATGCCATATTAACGACACTTACCGCTGGTGTACATACGCAGTAAACTTGATTCAAACTATGCGAGCGTTAACTTCGCGTAGAGCTACTACTAAAGCGCCTTCTTTGTAACCTATCATTTAATTACTCCAATATTTGACGAAACGCGCGTGTTTAATGATAGGGATCACCATGTAAATAGGGAATGATAATGGCTTCAGTTCTGTTTTTATGTTGTTATTTTGCTTAAGATGGCCGAAAAAAGACGGGATCCCTTTGACCATACTATATAGTGATCTTTGACTCACACGCCAGTGAATTATAAACGTTAGAGCATGATTAAGGTCACCCGGTCATTATCCAGTTCAGTTGACGGCCTCTAATGGCTTTATCTAGTCAAGATTGAATTCTGCAAACCCCCAACACATGCATCAGAGTAGTTATAATACACTGTTTGTGCAATTGTGAACAAGGTCACGCCATCTGCCACGGCGAGGGGGGTGTATACCCAGGGCGAGGAGGGGGGGCTTGAGGGGTTGGTGGCACAATCCGGCAACGTCACATGGCCATAAGGCATGGAGAAATTCCATTCCATGATATGGAATAAAATAAGCTAATGTGTTAGATGTGGTAACATCGCATTGTTTACATTCGAGCTGTATCATGACCTTGAGCGTGCCGTAGTAGGGCTATACGTGACCTAGAGGGTCTAGTCAGCACAGTGTCTATGTCTAGTCACACAGTGTGAGTCAGCACTATTGCTTCACACGTGCGATTTGTTTACATTTTTACGCCACATCCATTGAGGGATTAAGGCGCGTGCGTATTTCGTGTTATTTTTAACTTTTTTAGTTTTGGACAATAATGAGGTCTAACATACGGTTTTGAAAGTCGCTGATTTCGAATTTAAAGTCGGATTAACGCTCGCGCATGCGCAGCGCGATTTAGTTTCAACTTTTTAGTTTTCGGCAATATTGGGGTCGAACATATGGTTTTGAAGGTCGCTGATTTTAAATTTAATGTCGGATTAAAGCTCCACCATAAGTGTGAGTCAGCACTGCTTCATACGTGCCCTTTGTTTACATTTTCAGTACGATCTCCCTGTGACGTCATCCTCTGAGTGGGTCGGGGCCTTGAGCGGTTGGTAGCACAATTAAACTTTTGTTTACATTTACAGTGGTGACACAGTTTAGCGGTCATTGACCGTTTTTTTTTAGGTTATGAGTACGATGCCTCCCTGTGACGTCATCCTCTGAGTGGGTCGGGGCCTTGAGCGATTGGCGGCACCATTGACCTTTTGTTTACATTTACAGAGGTGACACAATTTATTTTTGACCCTTTGTTTACATTATGAGTACGATGCCTCCCTGTGACGTCATCCTCGGAGAGGGTCGGGGCCTTGAGCGGTTGGTATACTACCTAGTACGAACGAAAGTCGAACGTTGCGGTAAATCAGAACAGACAATTAAAGAAGAAATTATTTTATTTTTTAAATAAAAAGCCATTTATTTATTTTTATAATTTTCTTTTAAAAGACAAATCTTATTTTATTTTCAATTTGTGTAAGATATTTCTTTAGTCTTACAGTTCCAGCAACCCAACAGTTTGTTACTTTTTTAATACAGTAGATGTAAGGTTATGTTATTCTTACAAAACAGTAGGGGTCACCTGTGGTATAGTGGTTAGCATGGCAGCCTACAATACTAAAGGTCGCAGGTTCGCGCCCAGCGGTGGCCCTAATAATTAGAATATTACAAAGCCTTTCCAATGGGACATTACATTAAATTATTAAATCTATATTATATTTAATAAATATTAAGTTTATTTTATCTTATAATGGCCGTGGGCCAAGGTGGATACTCCATCATCAAAATTGTGTCTTGTATCATCCAAAGGCGATAATGATATTTTATTTGTTTTAATAGTAAATACATTATGGTTGAATGATCTAAAGTTTGCAACATCATGTTTACATTGTATGTTATTTTTTAAACAGATAACATAATCTTCAAATTTGATTTTATTTTTAACAGTAGATTTACTAATTCCTATTATTTTTTTTTAATAATTTTTCTTTAAATTTATATTGCATACATTTTAGACCTTAAGGCTACAAATTTATGAATTATTTAACCATTTTCCTCATCTTTAAACTTACCCATTACTTTCTTATTCTTAACATTATATAATTTATGGTTTGGAGGATAATCTGAAGTATCTAAGTATTACTAATTTTGTTTTTAATGTCTATTGCATATATTTTAGACCTTAAGGCTACAAATTTATGAATTATTTCACCATTTGCCTCTAT
Organism: Aelia acuminata; assembly: GCA_911387785.2. Taxonomy (NCBI): domain Eukaryota; kingdom Metazoa; phylum Arthropoda; class Insecta; order Hemiptera; family Pentatomidae; genus Aelia; species Aelia acuminata. Next base: position 61,753,908 of record OU426980.1, on the reverse strand, counting down.
TTGGCCTATTTGGAGGAGCCTAGAGTTCAATGAAGTCTCGACCGAGATCTTGATAACGCTACCTTGCTCAAAAGGGGAAGTGATGCGTAATACATGGCCACCAGCGGCCACCTTGCCTCTCCTTCTCAACTCCTACTCTCAACCTTCCCGTGGTGAGCTTCGTTAAGCCTAGTAACTCAGGTCCAAGGTGGTGGTAACCAATCCCTGCGGAGGACTTGGGTAGGCGACTGATGAGAGAGGGGGTCCTGGGGGTAACCTGGATCCTGGCCGATCGGAATGGGGGGCGTCGGCAGCAAGGCACCCCCCTGTAATAAAATGTCTTCAGGAAAGCGTGTATTGCGGGACTGAAGGCGCACTGTGGGGATGGGTGTGGTTCTATAGTCGTGGTGAAGACAGCACATCTAGGGGAAGAGGACCTCGATTAAAAACCTCCTGGCCCTCCAGGTTGTGGGTTGCGAGTCGGGCTAACTACCCGACCTTGGAAAAACTAGATTAGTTACGAATACTCAACGAAGAAATAGCCGGACTGATTTAATGGTACGACCCAGGCGTGGATTAGGAAAAACCTTGACTCTAGCGACGTGGAATGTAAGAAGCCTTTTCCAGGTCGGGGCGAGTCAAAACCTCGAAGAGGAATTGTTAAGATACAAGATAGATATAGCTGCGATCCAGGAGATAAGATGGAAGGACACTCCAATGGTGCAATTAAAGAATTACCTCCTTATTAACAGTGGAAACAGGCGGAACGAGGTGGGTACGGGCTTCATGATAAGTAATACGATAAAGCACTCCATATTGAACTATGAAGCGGTCAGCCCACGAATTTGCATGACCCGGATTACGGGAAAATTTTTCAATATTTCCATTATAAGTGTGCATGCCCTGACAGAAGATGCAGACGAAAAAGCAAAGGACGCTTTCTACGATTTCCTGGGAAGAACGTATGATACCATGCCACGACACGACGTGAAAATAATCCTTGGGGAATGGATTGGGGAAGGGCTGGGTAAAGAAGATTTCTTCAGACCAACGATAGGAACCATGAAGAAACTAATGAGAATGGGTTCAGGCTAGTGGACTTCGCAATGGAAAGAGGCATGACGGCGAGCAGCTCCTACTTCCCGCATAAGGATATTCACAAGGAAACTTGGGTATTTCCAGAGGGAAAGACGCGTAATCAAATAGACCACGTCTTGATCCAGTCCAGACGTGCCACAGGCTTAGAAGATGTGCGTAGCTGCCGAGGAGCTGTATGCGGTTCGAATCATCACCTGGTTAGAATCAAGTACAAACAAAGGATTGCGTCGAAACCTAGAGGTAGAGCCGAAAAGCCCTCTCCGAAGTTTAATGTGGAGCGCCTGAAGGAAGAAACCGTGAGGCAGAGCTTCGTCGCGAAAATCACGTAAATGCTAAAAAGGAACGAAGGCTTTAATGAAATACCGACCAGGTGGGCCAATTTGAAAGAGGCACTCAAGAAAGCAGCAGACGAAGAACTTGGAGAGATACACAGGCCTGCAAGGAATGACTGGTTTGACGCTGAGTGCCAAGCCAAGTTGGACGCAAGAAACGAGGCAAGGAGGAGAATGATCCAACGCACCACTAGAATGACCACCCAAACCTACCGTGACAAAAGCAATGAAGCGAAGAAGTTATGCCGGCGAAAGAAACGGCTTAGCGAACAAGTTCAGTTAAAGAAAATAAAAGAAGATTTCGAAGCCAGAGATCCCCGAAGGTTCTACAGAGGCGTCAGGGAAGTGAAAGAAGGTTTCACGCCGCGATTCAAGTTCTGCAAAGATAAACAGGGAAATCTGTTAGTTGGGAAAGAGGAAGTTGTCACCAGATGGGCTGAGCACTTCCAGAAGCTGCTAAACAAGGATCAGGGAAATGCGCAAAGACAGGAAATGGACCCATACCGGATCTTGGAATCAGAGGAGCCGGAAGAGGATGATGTGCCCCCGGACAAAGAGGAAATTATAGAAATATTACTAGGCCTGAAGACACACAAGGCGCCGGGGATAGATGGTATCCAAGCTGAACTCCTCAAGTATGGGGGCAAGGAAGTATGGGACCAAATGTACAAGCTCATCTTCGATATCTGGATTGGAAAGTAGCAGTATTATGTCCTATTTACAAGAAAGGCGACAAGCTTAGCTGCTCCAATTACCGAGGGATTTCTCTATTGAATATTGCCTTCAAAATATTGTCCGCGGCAATCAATAAAAGACTTGTGGCCCACATGGAGAGGGAAGTTGGAGAGTATCAATGCGGGTTCAGGAGGGGAAGGTCTACTATAGATCAGATATTTACAATCCGCCAAGTGTTAGAGAAGTCTGTGGAATTTAATAATAATAATAATAATAATAAACTCTTTATTGATTGTCCCGGGAACTAGTCCCTTAGGAACAAATTATACAGAAACATATAATAGGCTTCAGTGCCTTAGAGTACTATATAAAAAAACAAAACAAATAGAGCAAATTAAAATGAAAAAAAAATAAAATAAAAAAAAAAGCTGAGAAAAAAAATTTATAAACAATGAGGAAATCTTCTTGTGATAAAAAAATAAAAATAAATTAAAACTAAGTAAATCCTTATTGACTTGAAATGAAAAATAACTTATATACACTTATTTACACATACACTAAATGGATCATATATTTTAAAGATAAATAAATAAATAATATAGGCCTATACCAATTTACAGTTAAACTGTTTACAATTGTTCGGGAAACTGGGTGGAAAGGAGGTGATTGAACAGGCGGGATTTAAAGGTAGGGAGAGTGTTGGAATGACGAATAAAAGGGGGGATAGAGTTCCATAGGGATGAGGACCGGATAATGATAGATCTTTCAAAAGCTGACGTTCGGTGGGCCGGAGTGTATAGATCTGAAGACCTGGAACGGGTATTGCGGGAATGAACAGAGGATTTGAAATGGAGAAGTTCGGTGATGTATGAAGGACGGCGGGATCGGATTATTTGGAAAAGGAAAGAGGCCAGGAAATATTTACGGCGGTAGGATGGGTATAACCACTTTAACCTTTCGTATAAAGGTGAAACGGAGACGTCTCTTGGGACCCCAAAGATAAATTGTACGAAACAATTAAATAAACGTTTTAGTTTTGCTTCGAGATCCCCAGAGACACCCCAATACACCGCACAATAATAGTCAAAGTGGGGAAATACCAGGGACATGACCAGGAGCCTACGTGTTTCAGATGGTAAAAGGCTTCGGAGGTGATTTAATTGCTTTAAGGTAGAAAAGGTACGGCGGGAAATATTGGAGATGTGGTTTTTCCAGGAAAGGGTTTGGTCAAAGGTCACTCCGAGGTTTTTGACAGTTGGATAAAATTTAATGGGATTATTATTTAGGAGCAGGGTAGGGATGTTAGGGACGGTTTTAAGGAGGTAATTGGAGCCTATTAAAATTGCTTCAACTTGTTAGCCTCTGCCCAGAGACTGATTCGATTTAAATCATCCTGAAGCTTTTTTGTTGCAGAGGATAGCTCGGAAGGCGGGAAGGATAGGTATATCTGGAAATCGTCTGCATAGATGTGATATTGGGAGTGATGGATCAGAAGAGGAAGGTCGTTGATATAAATGGCGAACAGAGTGGGGGATAGAGAGGAACCCTGCAGAACACCACAGGAGAGGGGAAGTGTTTTGGATGGAGGTTGGCCTGGAACGACTACAATCTGTGACCGGTCTGAAAGAAAGGATTTGAGCCAATGTAAGGCGCTGCTTGATAAATGGAGCTTTTGTAATTTGGTGAGAAGGGTTTGCGGTTTTGTTTAATGGTCGGACTAGAGTGGTTTTCCAGGAAGAAGGGAATATGGAGTTTTGTAAGGAAAAGTTGTAGATGTTATAAAGAACAGGAATAAGTGATGGGAGACAGGTCTTATTAGCTTTACTGGGATATCATCGGGACCATAAGCGTTGGTGTGGGATTTTAGGATAGCAGTAAGTAGGTCTTCGTAGGTTATGTGAGCAAAAAAGAAATTTTCCGGGTTAAAATGATGCTGATTAATATCAGCAGGTTGGGATGCATTAAAAGCGAAGGATGAGAAATGGTTATTAAGATCATCTGGAGAGAGCTGAAGGGAGCTAGGGTTATTGGAACCTGGTAGGGATAATTGTCGGAGTATTTTCCATTTGCTTTTAGGATCGTGGGCATTGGTAAGAGCATTGTGGAAGTGAAGGGATTTAGATCGTCGGATTTCGGATTGGGTCAGATTTCTATGTTTTTTAAAAGACGCATAATCAGCTGCCAAACGGGTTCGCCGAAATTTGCGTCTTGCAGCTTCCCTTCTTTTTATCATATCCTTTATTTCAGGAGTCAACCAAGGTGCAGCAGGACGACGTAAGGTTCGGGTTTTCAGTGGTGCATGGATATCTAAAATGGATTTCAAATTTGAGGTGAGGATGGAGACCATAGGATCGATTGAGTCATAGGAATATATGAGATTCCATTGAACGGATTTAAGGTCGGATTGAAGGGATTCATAGGAGAGGAGGTCTAAATTGCGGAATGATATCACCTTGGGAATGTTGAATTTAATGTTGATCTGCACCACCTATTTATAGATTTCCAGCAGGCATATGACTCGGTGGATCGGCACACTTTGATGAGAGACCTTCGATCCCTGGGTGTGTCGAGGAAGTTAATCCGACTTATTAGAATGAGCATGCAGAACACGAGATGTCGGGTTTAATTGCAAGGGATGCTCTCCGAAGAATTCCCGGTTGAATCTGGAATAATGCAGGGAGATACCAAGGCTACCACCCTCTTCAACCTATGCATGGAGAAAGCAGTTAGAGCCATCAGATCCGGGAGGCACTATATTTGATCGACTAACACACCACTTGGCATATGCGGATGATGTGGAAATAGTCGCCAGAACCATGCCAGCGCTGCAGGGAGCCCTGGAGGAATTCGAAACGGCAGCTAAGATCCGAGGTCTGCGCATTAATGAAAATAAAACGGTATATATGAAGAGTACACGAAGTCGCCCTCAGTGCGACCCCGAGCGGATCAGGATCGGTCCACACAATTTTATGGCGTGCAATGAATTTAAATACCTCGGCTCCCTAGTGACAGAGGTCAATAACATTGGAGTAGAGATAGGTGCCAGAATAGCTGCGGGAAACCGATGCTACTTTGCCCTCCAGCGAGTGCTCAAGTTCCGAGGTTTATCAAGAAAAGCACATGAAATGGTCTATAAAACCATAATCCGCCCGGTCGTCACGTATGGAAGTGAAACATGGGTGATGACGGCCCATCACGAAAGAGTGCTAGGTGTGTGGGAGCGTAAAATATTAAGAAAGATCTATGGGCCACTCTGTGAGGGAGGAGTGTGGAGATCGCGTTACAACAGGGAACTAAAGGAGTTATACGGTGATGCAGATCTCGTGACCTTCATCAAGGCAGGACAAGTCAGATGGCTTGGACACGTAGAGAGGATGCCGGAAGAACGAGTGCCCAGGAAGGTTTTGTACGGCCGACCTGGAGGAGCAAGGCGGAGAGGTAGGCCACCACTTAGACGGCTTGGCGTCAGGCAGTGGAGGGCTGCTGCAGTGGAGGGCTGCTGCAGTGGACCGAGAGCAGTGGCGAAAAATCGTTGAGGAGGCCCAGGTCCCACAAGGATCGTAGTGCCGAGGAGTAAGTAAGTAAGTATATAATTTATGGTTTGGAGGATAATCTGGAGTATCCAAGTAATCATTCATACTTACCATATCTTTGTAGAGGCCTTCAGTACATATATTATAAACAAACGAGTCAGTATCCATATACATTAGCTTAACATTTTGTCCATACTTTTCCAACATTATGTCATAATGATATTTATACGTTTTTTTTTATATATCTAATATTGACATTCCCACCTATATCGGTTTATCAGATTTTATCTATATAACTCATATATAGATATACAAAATACATTATTATTATCTATATTTTTATGTTTTATGACAATGTGATAATAACAATTCCGCTTAAAAGTTAAGAAAATACAGAAATTTTTTCTGTATTATTATTTATTTATTGATTTGGGGAGGGAACAGTACAATAACTTCTTGAGTGATATGCAGCTTAAATCATTTATTAGGCTCATATTTAGTAAATTTTAACATACGATTGATTAAAATAGATACCAGAAGTATATCTCACCATTAGAATACCAGGTATACTTCTGCTATTATCAGAAGTATAATAATAGCTTTTATACGATAACAATTCATAAAATTTTATGATTAAATTAGCAATATTTAAATATAATTTTAAATAACCAATATTCGATTAAACTATAATTTTCTGCATTAAATATTAATATTTCATTTTTAAATAATGACATTGGCAACGATAGGATAATTTAAATGAATATGACACGTAAGCTACAGCATTACGTCTTATCAATTCAATAGGATGCAGCTCCATCAAAGAGAATATTCATCGAGGAATGATGGCAGTGATTCCATTATGTGATTTTAAATAAAATCTAACTAAATGACAGGACAAATACGAAATTAAAAGAAAAATATGATTACGAAGAAGTGAGATACAAAGAAATTATATGTTTATTTGTTATAAAAATGTAGAAGATACACAATAATTTGTAAGAAAATTGTTAAAATCTCATAAAATATAAGAAAAGTATGAAATCCAAAGAAACATGCCGGAATGAAGAAGTATGAATTAAAGAAAATATATCGTTGTTTGACCTAAACTTTGTTTAATTTATATAAAAGTTGTAAAAATGTAGCAAATGCATTACAATTTGTACGAGACTTGTTTATATCTAACAAAATTACAGGAAAAATACGAAATTAAAAGAATAATATCAGTACGAAGAAGTAAGATATAAAGATATTATATATTTATTTCTTATAAAAGTTGTAAAACATGAAGAAAATGTAATAGAATTTGTACGAAATTTGTTAAAATCCTATAAAATTATATAAAAGATATGAAAACCAAAGAAAAAAATATCCGATCGTAGAAGAAAATATATGGTTATTTCTTATAATACCTAATAGAAGTCATAATAAAAGAAAATATATGGTTATTTCTTATAATACATAGTACTTAAATTTATATAAAAGTTGTAAAAATGTAGAAAATGCATTAGAATTTGTACGAAAATTGTTAAAATCTAATAAAATGACAGGACAAATACGAAATTAGAAGAAAAATATCGGTAACGTATAAACTGAAGTGATTCGTAAAGTATCAACATATTTCTTACTTCTTCGTTCTGATATTTTTCTTTTGAATTTCATCTTTTTTTTTTTTTATTTTATAGAATTTTATAAGATTTTAACAAATTTCGTAGGAATTCTTTATATTCTCTTCATTTTTACAGCTTTTATAAAAAAATTCACAACGCTTACAAGGAATAACTATATATAATTTCTTTCTTCCTTACTTCTCCATTACGATATTTAATGCATTTGCTACATTTTTACAACTTTTATATAAATTTAACAAAGTTTATGTCAAATAGGGAGCGGGGTAACCCACTGGTAAGGCAGTGGACTGCTGTGCTTAAGGTCCCGAGTTCGAATCTGACATGGCTTATGATATCTTTATTATTCGCCACAGTTCGTCTCGTGGGCCGAGAGACCCTCCTGGGGCAAACCCAGCCTCTATAAAGTGGGTACCCTTAATTGAAAAATTAAGGGGAAAGAACCTGGCGGTTGAGCGTGATCACGGTCAAATCACCTCCTTGCACGACCGCTGACCAAGAAACAGTACTCTTCCTTACATAGTACTGCACCCAAGACCCTTTATGGGTTGTAGTGGTACAGGTTTTTTTTTTTTTTTTTTTTTTTTTTTTTTTTTTTTTTTTTTTTTTTTTTTTTTTGTCAAATGACGATATATTTTCTTTAATTCATACTTCTTCATTCCGGCATGTTTCTTTGGATTTCATACTTTTCTTATATTTTATGAGATTTTAACAATTTTCTTACAAATTATTGTGTATCTTCTACATTTTTATAACAAATAAACATATAATTTCTTTATATCTCACTTCTTCGTAATCATATTGTTTATCATAGTTGTATCAAATGTTAGATTTTATTTAAAATCACATAATGGAATCACTGCCATCATTCCTCGATGAATATTCTCTTTTATGGAGCTGCATCCTAGCGAATTGATAAGACGTAATGCTATAGCTTACGTATCATATTCATTTAAATTATCCTATCGTTGCCAATGTCATTATTTAAAAATGAAATATTAATATTTAATGCAGAAAATTATAGTTTAATCGAATATTGGTTATTTAAAATTATGATATTGCTAATTTAATCATAAAATTTTATGAATTGTTATCGTATAAAAGCTATTATTATACTTCTGATAATAGCAGAAGTATACCTGGTATTCTAATGGTGAGATACACTGGGATCTTTGGGCAAGGGCTGTGTGGTAATTAATCAACTATGTACAATTTACATCGTTTATTTACAATATTTTCTCTACACGTCCCAACTACACAAGGGGGGGGGGTACCTTGTCTCATAAATCACTTGGGGGTACCTGACTACTTCGGGTCCCACTATGCCCCAGGCTCACTCTGCCTGTCCCAGACATAGACTGCCCCTCACAGACCCAGCCTCCGCTCCAGACTGCTCACTGTCTCTGACTCTCTCTCAGACTGACTGCCTCAGACTCTCTCAGACTGCCCCACTCTGTCCAACTTACCAACGTCCTCGTTGGTAAGTTGGGACCTGTAACAAAAAATAAACAAAGCGGCAGAAAACTCGTTTTTTACTTAATTTACTTAACTGTAGAGTTTACAAACAAAAGAACCAAGTACTGAATGTTAAAACCAAACCAAAATTCGAAACAACAAAAAAAGTGATAAACCAAATAAAATCTCAAAATCGAGGAACCTCACTGCATCATTTTCTCTTTGAATCCGACAGTCATCGGCTCACCCCTTTATCGTTCATTCTACGATATACCGTGCTTTTGACTAGCACCTGCCTCAAATCTTACCTCAGTTTGACTCTGAGAAACTTGTTGCATACTTAAGCCTTCTACGTTTGACTCGTAGGATTCCACAACAAATTCAAAAACTTAACTCTCTAAGTGCTTTACTACTCTTTTCAAGCACTTTACTATACCCTTTAAGTACTTTACTATCCTCTTCAAGTACTTTACTCATCTTTGAACCTCAAAGGGGTGTGGGATGCCGGCCGTCTCATTCATTTAATTTTCCCTTTAAGAACCATAATAACCTCTACAATATGCAGTGAAATTCCTTTACAATTATTTCTTGACTTAATAAAAAACAAAACAAAAATAAATTCCATTATTCTGCTACTTTAAATTTATTCTTTAACCATTAAAGATACAAATTTAGTCAATAATACCCTCCAAGAATTTTACTTAAAAATTTTACTTTTTCTTACAAATTCCATTTTTTTTTCAACACATTTCCAATTTCTACCTACTACTAAAGAACTAGAAAAATATAAGTCATTAAACTAAAAAAGAATAAGCAATCAAAAATCTTAATTATTTCTCGATAAAGGGATTTAAAAGAACGTTAGTTTTGCCTATCCTGTATAAACATCTCACCCACTGACCTACTTTTTAACGCTGACTGTGCTACTAGGTTGCATCTCTTATTCTTTAGAGTCCCTCTTCTTGGAACTTGGTGGCTATGAGGCTCGCTTCCGTGTCCGTGACAATAGGCCTTCTCAATGAAATAACTGACTTCTTAGTGAAATAAAAAAAAATCGAATTATCCACGCCATCATCGATTCAATCCCAATAACCGAAACCGAGAAATGAGCTATTTCTCCCGACATAAACCCATTTACCGGTCTTACACTCGTCTTATCAAAACCAGATAACGAAATAAAATAACAATGAAAATTGAAAGGAGACGATACTAAAAACCCGTACCAAATTATTGACTAAAATTGGGCGGTATTAATTTTCATGGACTCAAATTTATATGTGGTACTGTGAGATTCGACAAATCGGAAAATTTAAATTTTAAGTTCAATCATTGGTGGAATTTGTCATAAATCGAGTTTTGTAAACATCCCCGGGAGTATACGCGATATTTCGAAAATCCCTACTGAAATTTAGTCGCTTGAATAGACCGTTGAGATTAAAAAGTATACCAGATTCCTAAACCTAAACGCTTATTGTTTTCTTCCAGAAAACCGCGATAGTTATTGAAATCTTTGGCTCCGATAAGTTTTTGCATAAATCCTTTAATAATCAAAGATGGGATAAACACAATGACCGCAACCCAAAACTGTAATCCTTATCTTGCAACCGAATTGGATATTTCCTGGACGTTGCAGGATCCTCAATTGTTCGTTAGTTATGACAATTGTTAATTGTTAGCATTTTGCTAACAATTAGCTATGCCCAATTTTGTGTTCGTATTTCCCGGGTACCGCTTGCTCAGTGCTATTGTTTCCTGGCAGACGCAAATTTAGCATTTCCTATTCTTTAACCTTTAGATTCCACTCTTTTCCACAAAGCAAAAAGAATATTCAACAATTTAATGAAACTTTATAATTTTTTTTTTGTTTATAATCTACGGATCTAAATTTCCCATTTTTTATTTTTGTTTCAACGATCAAAAAATCGTTTTGTACGCCCTACGTGTATGGTCTCGACTTTAAATTTCCTTACCATCTTCGTCTGTCCTTATCCCAATTAATCCCGAGATTACAATCAAAGGGTCACGATATGATTTTTCTTCCGACCTGAAAATTTTCACTGACAAAAAATTCTGCTTAAAATCACTTTTTGACTTATATTTTTCTAAAAAATCTAAACCTACAATACTCTATAAACAAAGACTATAAACATTAATAAAATGATCACTAATTATTAAATTACCTAGTTGAAACATTGTAGAAAGAACTCCATAATTTTTTCCATCAGTTCCTCTTGGAACTTAAACTAAAAACTCAATCTCTTTTAATCTTCCTCCTAAATCGTCAACCATTGACGAGATCAAAATACATAGATACCCCGTATCTTAAAATTACAAAACCTCTAGTTTCTCTCTTACTTTTCTAGTTTCTATTTCTATACTTACTTTCTATTTTTCTAGTTTCTCTCTTATTTACTCTATAGCTAGGGTTCTTTCTACAAGTTTTTACTCTTATGGCTAAATCTTATTTTTACAAAACAAAAAATAACTTTAATTTCATTACCTAAGCTGCCAACCTGGCGAGCTAAGAATTACTTCGGGTAGCTCCCATCGGCTCCGTAGCTCTCCGAGTTGGTCCAGCTGATCCGCAGCGCTGATTCTTTCTTCCTCTTGTTCCTTCCGGCTCTCCTCCCGGAACGCAGCCGTTTCCACCTATCCGGAATTCTCCAGCAACTCCTCCATTTTCCACACAGCCCATGCTAGACAACTCTTGCAGCTTCCTTTTACAAACAACCGTACCCGGTACGTCTAGCAGCCCCATTCTACACACAACACAACCCTTACCCGGCGCCTCCACCAAATTTGTGTCACCCCTATTCTCAAATCTACAAATCTAATGTGACACTGGGATCTTTGGGCAAGGGCTGTGTGGTAATTAATCAACTATGTACAATTTACATCGTTTATTTACAATATTTTCTCTACACGTCCCAACTACACAAGGGGGGGGGGGTACCTTGTCTCATAAATCACTTGGGGGTACCTGACTACTTCGGGTCCCACTATGCCCCAGGCTCACTCTGCCTGTCCCAGACATAGACTGCCCCTCACAGACCCAGCCTCCGCTCCAGACTGCTCACTGTCTCTGACTCTCTCTCAGACTGACTGCCTCAGACTCTCTCAGACTGCCCCACTCTCTCCTGGGCCAGCCTCTTCTAGGAGTCCCCCCTCTCTCTCAGGGTCTCCTAGCTTCAATGGACATCTTCCACGTGACAACTTAAAACACTACTTTCACCATACTTGCTACGGAATGTTCGTAATTTCCAGGCACCCGGACTGTTGTCGATATTTATAATAGACAACAGGAAACAGTACCTTATACTTAGCTGTTGAAACTAGGTATGAGGTATTACATGAAGTTGTCCTCTTCCGCCATACATGCTACGGAATGTTTGTAATTTATCAATTATCAGTTTATGATGTGTAATATAGTTTATAAATAAAAAAATGATTAACTTTTATTGCAGTCCTTATTACCTAATATTCTCCTTGAGAAATTAAAAAATAATGTAAGTGTCAACTATTGACAACTGTACAAAGAAATGTCAACATTCCAAACCTTTCCATTTTGATGTGTCAACTATTGGCACATTTTAGAAGGTTCAAAGAAATAATTATTGTCGAAAACCGTAAATGTAGACCATAGGATATTGTATTCCCAGTTTTCTAGAGGGAATGGCCTAACTAAATTCATAACAAAGATTAACCTAGCATCAATATTTTAGTAAACAGTGTCAATAATCTAATATTTTTTTTCTTAACCTGTCAACTATTGGTACAGTTATCCTATTTTATTTTTATTCATACTTCTTCATTCCGGTATTTTTTTTATTTTTTAATTTCATATCTTATTTATATGAGTTCATATTATTTTGTGATATTTTTTACGATTAAAACACTTTTCTAAACTGTACTAATTCTCATGCATTTTCTACATTTTACAAATTTTATAACAATTAAACATATAATTTCGATATTTGTTACTTCTTCATACCGTTATGTTTCTTTTAATTTCGTATTTTCCAGTCATTTTGTTAGATTTTTCTTGTAATATATAATAAAGTATAATATAATAAAGCTTGTAAAAGTGAACAGAGCATTAAAATTCAACCAGTCCTCGTGGTTAAAATCTTACATAGAGTATAACACCAGTTTAAGAAAGAAAGCTTTAAATGATTTTGAAAAAATCATTATAAGCTTTACAACAACGCAGTTTTTGGTAAAACTATGGAATCAATAAGAAAAAGAGTTGATATGCGTTTAATTACAGACCCTATAAAGCTAGAAAAGTTAATATCTAAACCAAATTTTAAGGATAAACCGATATACGTGGGAATGTCAATATTAGATCTATCAAAAAAACATTATGTATAAATATCATTATGACATAATGTTGGAAAAGTATGCACAAAATGATAAGCTAATGTATATGGATACTGACTCGTTTGTTTATTCAATATGTACTGAAGACCTCTACGAAGGGATGGTAAGTATGAATGATTACTTGGATACTCCAGATTATCCTCCAAACCATAAATTATATAATGTTAAGAATAAGAAAGTAATGGGTAAGTTTAAAGATGAGGCAAATGGTGAAATAATTCTTAAATTTATGCCTTAAGGTCTAAAATATATGCAATAGACATTAAAAACAAAATTAGTAATACTTAGATACTTCAGATTATCCTCCAAATCATAATTTATATAATGTTAAGAATAAGAAAGTAATGGGTAAGTTTAACGATGAGGCAAATGGTGAAATAATTCATAAATTTGTAGCCGTAAGGTCTAAAATGTATGCAATAGACATTAAAAGCAAAATTACTAAAAAATAAAATAAAATGGAATTAGTAAATCTACTGTTAAAAATAAAATCAAATTTGAAGATTATGTTAGCTGTTTAAAAAATAACATACAATGTAAACATGGCGTTACAAACTTCAGATCATTCAACCATAATGTACAGCCTTGGCCAAAAGTATTAGGCACCTACATATTTTCTTAAAACAATTTAAAGAGGGAAAAAATAACATCTAATATCATAAAATAATTTATTCAAAGATAAAACAAAGTCAATTTAATATTTGGTCATCAAGCCATTGGCTTTTATTACCTCACTTTTCCTTTTTGGCATAGAATTCACAAGTTTTGAACAAACGTCTTTGTTTAATTTTTTCCACTCTTCTTGTAAATACAAAAATAGCTTGTCTTTTTTTGTAGGGCTATGTTTACCAACTGCATTTTTAATTATGTATACCAGCTAAATTTTTAATTTAGACCATATACGCTCAATGGGATTGAGGTTGGGGACTGAAGAGGCAAGTCAAGCCCCTTAATTTTGTTTTTTTTCGAACCATTCTTTATTTTTGCTTGAAATGTGGCATGGAGCATTAGCCTGTTGAAAAACAATGTTTTTTCTGTCATCTGGTATAAATATTTTTTCAAATGTAGGCTTCAAAATTAAATAAAAAATAGGAAAAATAGGTATCGCTATTTATTCTTCCTTCACATAAAAACATTTCTACCCTAAAGCCCCAAATCATTATATTTCCTCCACTGTGTTTCACAGTAGGGACATCAAAATGTGGATGATAGGGTTCGCCTTCCCTTCTTCGTAAGAAAACTGCACCAGGAGTTCCAAAAGTCTTTACAAAATTCGATATTTTTATGTATTTCAAAAATAACTATATTTGTATATTATAAATTGATTTTAGGGAATTTTGGCAATTTTTAATTTCAATTTACAAAGATTTATTTACCTTAAAGTTGCTTTCATCGGACCAAACCACCTTTGGCCAGTCTTGAGCAGTCCAATTTTTTTGTGAAATTTTGCCCAGGTAAGCCTCTTCTTGCAATTGGCTTCACTAAGCCAGGGTTTCTTTCTAGCCTTACAGCCTTTCAGACCATTCTCTCCCAGTCTGCTTCTTGCTGTCCGAGCAAAAATGTCAACAGAACACAAGGTTTTCATCTCTTCAGCTAGCTGTTTCAATGTTTTCTTGCGATTCTGAAGAGTCGTTCTCGCCAAAAACTTATCCTCACGCGTTCCTGTTATTTCATTTCTTCCTGTTCTAGGTAGGGAGGAAAATGTGTTATGCATCCGATGTCGAAGAAGAGTTTTCGAACACTACAACGAGAACACTTCTTAGTTTTTGCTATCTCGGATTGGCTGTAAACTTCCAACGAGATAAAAACAGTTTTTGCCTGTTCAATCTCACTTAGTTCTTTTACTTTGACCATTTTTAATCATAAACAAAAATAAAATTTAATTTTTTATAATAAAATCTAATAAAATAAAAAAAAAACCTCAACTGCTACCAATAAGAGAGCTAACACAGTACTGGGAATTTTTGTTTGCATTTCATTATGTTTATCTAGAGCATTAATGAGGAGTTGGGAATTGAAAACAATCCATTGAAGGGATCCATTTTTGTCAACACAATAAAATAAACTTAATATATATTTAATATTTATTAAATATAATATAGATTTAATAATTTAATGTAATGTTCCATTGGAAAGGCTTTGTAATATTCTAATTATTAGGGCCACCGCTGCGACCTTTAGTATTGTAGGCTGCCATGCTAACCACTATACCACAGGTGACCCCTACTGTTTTGTAAGAATAACATAACCTTACATCTACTGTATTAAAAAAGTAACAAACTGTTGGGATGCTGGAAATGTAAGACTAAAGAAATATCTTACACAAATTGAAAATTAAATAAGATTTGTCTTTTAAAAGAAAATCATAAAAATAAATAAATGGCTATTTATTTAAAAAATAAAATAATTTCTTCTTTAATTGTCTGTTCTGATTTACCGCAACGTTCGACTTTCGTTCGTACTAGGTAGTACACCAACCGCTCAAGGCCCCGACCCACTCAGAGGATGACGTCACAGGGAGGCATCGTACTCATAATGTAAACAAAGGGTCAAAAATAAATTGTGTCACCACTGTAAATGTAAACAAAAGGTCAATTGTGCCACCAACCGCTCAAGGCCCCGACCCACTCAGAGGATGACGTCACAGGGAGGCATCGTACTCATAGCCTAAACAAACGGTCAATGACCGCTAAATTGTGTCACCACTGTAAATGTAAATAAAAGGTTAATTGTGCCACCAACCGCTCAAGGCCCCGACCCACTCAGAGGATGACGTCACAGGGAGATCGTACTGAAAATGTAAACAAAGGGCACGTATGAAGCAGTGCTGACTCACACTTATGGTGGAGCTTTAATCCGACATTAAATTTAAAATCAGCGACCTTCAAAACCATATGTTGGACCCCAATATTGCCGAAAACTAAAAAGTTGAAACTAAATCGCGCTGCGCATGCGCGAGCGTTAATCCGACTTTAAATTCGAAATCAGCGACTTTCAAAACCATATGTTAGACCTCATTATTGTCCAAAACTAAAAAAGTTAAAAATAACACGAAATACGCACGCACATTATGAGTACGATGCCTCCCTGTGACGTCATCACAGGGAGGCATCGTACTCATAATGTAAACAAAGGGTCAAAAATAAATTGTGTCACTACTGTAAATGTAAACAAAGGCCGCTAAATTATGCCACCAACCGCTCAAGGCCCCGACCCACTCAGAGGATGACGTCACAGGGAGGCATCGTACTCATAATGTAAACAAAGGGTCAAAAATAAATTGTGTCACCACTGTAAATGTAAACAAAGGCCGCTAAATTGTGCCACCAACCGCTCAAGGCCCCGACCCACTCAGTGGATGACGTCACAGGGAGATCGTACTGAAAATGTAAACAAAGGGTCAAAAATAAATTGTGTCACCACTGTAAATGTAAACAAAGGCTGCTAAATTGTGCCACCTACCGCTCAAGGCCCCGATCCACTCACAGGATGACGTCACAGGGAGATCGTACTGAAAATGTTAACAACGGGTCAAAAATAAATTGTGCCACCAGTGTAAATGTAAACAAAGGGTCAATTGTGCCACCATCCGCTGAAGGCCGCCCCGACCCACTCCGAGGATGACGTCACCGGGAGATCGTACTGAAAATGTAAACAAAGGGTCTTAGTTAAAAAAAAAAATCTATGCCTGTTTTAGTGGCTCCTCCGTAAAATATTGATAATATTTGAATATGATCTATCAGGGAATATATTATATTGTAACACTTCTGTGGGTGAACAATATTTATTCAAAGAAGAATAACAATTTTCAATGCTATACGAATTACAACAACATAAATATTAGAACAAGGGGGCCGGGATGGCCGTGTGGACAAGGGCGCTTGCAATAGATAATCAAAGTTAAGCAACGTTCATCGTGGTCAGTACTTGGATGGGTGACCGCTCCATTTGGGTGACCGCCCACCAATAAAAGCCACGCAGTCCAAGTCTACCCCCACCCCCGGGTATGTGAGGCCCGTCAGCCTACTGGAGGCGACTCACAACGACCGGGCGTAGGAGTGATGAACCTTCCCCGTGTATCTCATCGAGAATCTTGGTGTGGTTTTCCAGGATGAAAGTAACCGCCCGGAGGTTTGGTTCAGGGACGGTATGCTTCAGGGAAAGAAATATAGGTCCTCGGGGCCTGCTGACTCTGGGCTACCATAATCCTTGGACCTAGACCAGTTTGTCACTGTCCTTGAACCCGAGAGAGCTGACGCTATCGGTGGGAAGGACACTGCCAAATTGGCCCCAATGGGATTGGTTGTAGAGCTATGGGCAGTCTGCCGCTGTACCATGGTGACCATGGCTTTCAGCAACGTGAGGTTTGGGCTACCCCCTCCAGGCTGTCTGTACTCCCGCAAGCAAAACAAATGTCTGTAAGAAGATCACACTGCGCGGCCAAAGGTCTCATTAGGCCTAATGCGCCAACCGAAAAAAAAAAAAAAAAAAAAAAAATATTAGAACAGGTTACAAAACTTATCACTTTGTAACACACAAATAATCGTATGGGTTGAGCTTCACAACCAAGATAAAGACTAAGACTATCTCTCCAGTCCTATCGCTCCTTATATATAGTCGTAAAGAGAACATTCCAGAACCTTCTCGTCCTGCGT
The DNA here is from genome assembly GCA_911387785.2 of Aelia acuminata. Lineage (NCBI taxonomy): Eukaryota > Metazoa > Arthropoda > Insecta > Hemiptera > Pentatomidae > Aelia > Aelia acuminata. The sequence goes on along the minus strand of OU426980.1, from coordinate 61,736,176 downwards.
CGATGGTATTCGAACTTCGTAGTCACAAACACGCGCTATGACAGTTTGTTCCAACTACTAGTTCGTTCCAACATTAAGTATAAAACCATTCCAAAGCATATGTTTTTATTTTGTTTAACGTTACAATATATTTAAGATTATTAAAAAAGCTAGATACCACAAACTCCCTGCTGGAGTATACTAGATAGGTAAGTGATATTTTATTGATAATATGATCAGATACTCTTGGATATTCCAAAACTACGAATTTACATACACTAAAGGAACACTTGATTCACCTACTGAGATCAAAACCTAAATTATGAAGCTGCTATACTGATATGATTCAAGTATTCTTACAAGTGATATATTTATATATTTTATATAATACATTTTATTCAAGACCATCAAAATCTTGCCAACCTCATTCAGCCATCATCACCCATTAACGGCTGCCTAAGAACGATCACTTTCCCACCTGGTAATAAGGAATTTTTCCTTTATAAATTACCATAAATATTCCGTGCATTGTGTTGAAAGAGAGGGAGAAGGGGATGTCGTTTTAAACAATTTGGAGCATAGCATTTTTGTTAGGAAAACTGTATTTCATGTGTGTAAAAAAAATATTAATACAAATTCATTCCTTAAGTACTATAAAATGTAACTAAATAAATAATTAAATTTCAACAATTAATTTAATGTTTTGGTCAGGAAGCTCACCCAAAGGTCTAATTGTACTGGGTAAGAATTGGGTATCTGATTTTTTTAGGCCTGATATATGAGAAGTATTCGTTTCTTTTGAAAAAGCAAAGCGGCATCAAATTCTGGAAGTAATGTTTTTCTTTGGAAATCACATGTGATTACTTGTAGGCTCAATTCAGGAAGTTGAATTTGATTTCACGGTGTTGTTGTTGGGTTTTCGGTAATCCTTTTTATGTTTCTTGTTTTCTATTCCTTGAAAGATTGGGAATTATAATACAGTTGGTCCTTTAGGTGCCTATCCAGATGAAAAGTCAGTCTGGGATGGTACTTGTCCTCTTTCAACTTTTTTATACCCTTGTCTTCATGGTTGTAGAAATTTTCTTCTCGAATGCTGTATCTCCACTCTCCAAAAAGATTGTCTAGTATTCAATACAATATCTTAGTGGTATATAAACTATAGTAGATTTATAAAATAAAATTATCGGAGAATTAGATGTGGGGGAATAGTTTGCTTTTTAGGAGAAATTGAATTACCCTATCTATCATTTAAAAAATTACATTACAAAAATTAATTTCGTGATATTCGGATGTAATAGTACTATTTTTACGATATTTTGAAAGGTTTAGATACACTTGGAGGGCTGATAGGTCCAGGGTGGTATGTTTGCTTCTGGTATGTATATAGGGATTGTTTTTAATTCATTTACTACGGATGAAAATCTTTCTGCGACAGGAAGAGTTTCTTTTGGTTTTTGCTGAAATTTTCTAGAGTATTTCGATTGGAATATGTATTTATATACTGGATGCGATGGCTGTAAGTATATACGAGAGAGATAATTCATTGCTAAAATTTGTCTTCGGAATGTTAAGGGTGGTAAACCGGATTCAGCTCATAGGCTAAGGATGGGGCTGGTCTTGAAGGCACCAGTGGCGAGTCAGATCCCTGTATTGTGAACGGTGTCGAGCTTAGAGAGGCAAGAAAAACGAGCCGAGCCGTACATGAAACTACCACTGTCCAGTTTGGAGCTGATGAGGGTCTTGTAAATTTTGAATATTGCACATCTGTCAGCTCCCCACGATGTTTTACCCAGTACTTTTAAAATATTCATTTTAAGGAGGCATTTTTCTTTGAGGACCTTTATGACAGCTCCAAGACAATTTCCTGCCGAATATGAGTCCTAAAAAACGGTGGCTTTCAACATATGGTAATGAAGTGTTTCGTAAGGTAAGCTCTGGTAATGTTGGGATTCGTCTTCTTCGGCTGAAATGTACACATTTAGTTTTTTCCGCAGAAAATTCGAGGCCGGAGGATCGGGACCAGTCACTCTGTCGGTTTAGCGCTTCTTGCAGTTTACTTTTTATGTCGTTTGTGTCATTTGAACGATACACAATGGCCAGGTCGTCGACGTTCATCACTCTTATCCCTCTGGGCAAGTTCCTTCCTCGATCAATGATTTCCAGGGCAAAGAGAGTTGTGCTAAGCACACAGCCTTGTGGTACTCCATTTTTCTGCTCGTAGGTCTGTGATAGGATGTTTCCAATCCGAACCCTGAATGTTCGGTGTGACAGAAATCGTGTGATAAAGATTAAAATATTGCCGGTGAAGCCGAGGGTTTTCAATTTCTGTAGGATTTTATGTCTATTGGTCTGGTCAAAATCTTTGAAAATATCGAAGAAGATTGCTATTGCATGTTGATTTTGAATAAAGGTATATTGAATCTCCGCCTCAAGCTGGACGAGATGGTCAATCGTCGATCTTCCTTTGCGGAAACCGCACTGGAAATATCTGAAAGATATGGTTTTTCTCCAGTGTCCACATCAGCCGTTTATTAACCATACGTTCCATTATTTTACCTAGGCAGGTAGTCAAGAATATAGGACGGTATTTGCATGGTTGCCGTTTATTCTTCCCCGCTTTCAGGATTGGGACAACTTCTGAATGTAGCCAAATCTTAGGAAATTCACCTATATTCCATACGTGATTATAGAATTTGAGAAGCCAAGTCATGCTATCTTGCGCTAGGTGATTGATCATCGTATAATGAATATCATCTTGCCCGGGTGAGGATCCTTTCACGTGTTTCAGAGTGGATTGAAGTTCCCACATGGAGAATGGACGGTTATATTCTTTAATATTGTCACCCCTATTGTACCCCTAAAATTTACCATTCCAATGTGACACAGGGATCTTTAGGCAAGGGTTGTGAGGTAATTAAGCAACTAAGTATAATTTACACTATTTATTATTTACGATAGTTTCTACACGTCCCAACTACACAAGGGGGGGGTGTACCTTGACTCATAAATCACTTGGGATTACTTTACTACTTCGGATCCCACTATGCCCCAGGCTAACTCTGCCTGTCCCAGACTTCGACAGCACATCTCAGACCCAGCCTCCGCTCCAGACTGCTCCCCGACCAGCCTTACACTCGTCTTATCAAAACCAGATAACGAAATAAAATAACAATGAACATCGGAAAGGAGACGATACAAAAAACCCGTGCCAAATTGTTGACTAACATTAGGCGGTATTCATTTTTATGAATCATCAAAAGATCATTTTTGTTTTTTTTATTCAAATTCATAAGGCTTAAATTTATACATGGTACCGTGAGATTCGACAGATCGGAAAATTTAAATTTTAAGTTCAATCATTGGTGGAATATGTCATGAATCGAGTTTTATAAACATCGCCGGGAGTATACGCGATATTTCGAAAATCCCTACTGAAATTTAGTCGCTTGGATAGACCGTTGAAATTAAAAAGTATACCAGATTCCTAAACCTAAACGCTTTTTAGAAAACCGCGATAGTGATTGAAATCTTCGGCTCCAATAAATATTTGCTTAAGTCCTTTAAAAATCAAAGATGGGATAAACACAATGACCGCAACCCAAAACCGTAATCCTTATCTTGCAACCGATCTGATATTTCCTCAACGTTGCAGGATCCTAAATTGTATTTTGCTGACAATTACCTTGCAATGGCCAATTACAATGGGGAGGTGCCCATTGTTACTTAGACTCCTTAGCTTGCAATCGAATTGGATATTTCCTGGACGTTGCAGGATCCTCAATTGCTCGTTAGTTATGACAATTGTTAATTTTCAGCATTTTGCAAACAATTAGCTATGCCCAATTTTGTTTTCGTTGTTCCCGGGGGTACCGCTTGCTCAGTGCTCTATTGTTTCCTGGCAGACACAAATTTAGCATTTCTTATTCTTTAACCTTTAGATTCCACTCTTTTCCCCAAAACAAAAAGAATATTCAACAATTTAATGAAATCTTATAATTTTTTTTTTTTTATTATCTACGGATCTATTTTCTCATTTTTTTTTTTTTTCTTTCTCTTTCAACGATCAAAAATCGTTTTATACGCCCTACGTGTATCGTCTCGACCTTAGATTTCCTACCCTCCTTTGTTCGGATTTCATAATTTAATGGTCCTATTTGTCTAATAATTTCGGACGGTCCTATCCATCGATGTAGAAATTTACTGCTAAGACCCTTCTTCCTAAGCGGAGTGAAAACAAGTACTTTATCCCCTGGTTGGAATTTAATGTTTTTTCTTTTTCGATCCTGAATCCGTTTTTGTTTAACTTGAGCCTTTTCTATTCTTTTTCGGGCGTTTTCTCGCGTTTCCGATAGCATCTCTAAAAAATTTCTAGATGTTTCTTCCATACCATCGAAAGGTTAAAATGATATATCAGATGGTAAAATCGGGTCTTGTCCATAAATTATTTTAAAGGGCGTTTCTTTTATTGTGTCTTGTACTGATGAGTTTTAGGCAAATGTACTTAGGGGTAGATAATCGTCCCAGTCCGTTTGATTTTCATTAAAGTAATGGCTCAACTTTCCCGCTAGCGTTGCATTTTGTCTTTCTGTGAGGCCGTTACATCGAGGGTTGTAACTAGTCCTATGTGAAGGAAAACTACCTAATCCGATTATTAGTTCCTGTACCATTTTTGACATGAAGCATTTCCCTCTATCGCTTAAAATTTGATTAGGGCTTCCGTGACGACATACTATCTGGGTTAATAAAAAATCCGCAACTGTTTTGGCAGACACGTCAGGGGTTGCTCTAGTTTCAACCCATTTACTTAAATACTCTGTTGCAACCAAAATGTGACGGTTACCCGATCTAGTTTTTGGAAATGGACCCATAAAATCTATGCCTATTCTTTCGAATAAATGTTTTACGGGGATAGGTTGAAGTATACCCGCCTTTTTTCCCACCGGGTTCTTTTTCGTTTGACAATCGAGACACCCTTTCACATATCTTTCTATGTCTTTTGTTATCGATTCCCACCAGTAACGCGTCCTAATTTTCTCTAAGGTTTACGAGAGTCCGACGTGGCCTGAGAGGGGGTCGTCGTGAAAATTTCGCAGTATTTCAACGACTTAAATTTTGGGTAAAGCCAAAATTGGGGTAGAGGTTCCCTTTGAAAAATATTTTTTATAAAGGCGTCCGTCCTTCATTATAAAACTTCGTGTCTTTTTTCTATATTTTTGGTCGGCCCTTGAAGGGTTCTCTATAGCCGAAATTATTTTCCCTAACTCTTCGTCTTCCCTTTGCAACTTTACAATCTCCAGTTCGGCCTCGCTTACGGTCATAACCAGCCCATCGAGGTCGTCTACCTCTACTGGTGCCTCTCCTACGGGGTAACGGGATAAGCAATCGGCGTCTCAATTGTTCTTTCCCTTTTTATGACATATTTGAAATGAATATTCTGCCATGGCTATTGACCATCTGGCCAAACGGCTATTCAAATCTTTGTTTTTATGTAACCAACATAGCGCGTGGTGGTCCGACGTTACTTGAAACTGTTGACCCCCACAAAAAAGGTCTAAAATTAGTAAGATCCCATTTTATGCACAGACACTCTTTTTTGGTGGTAGTGTAACGGGTTTCTGCGTCGTTGAGCCGTCTCGAAATGAAGGAAACTGGTCGTGAGAGCCCGTCCGCGCCTTTTTGCAATAAAATCGCCCCCATACCTACCTGGCTCGCGTCGCACCTAACTTCTGTGGGTAGTGTTTCATCGAAATGACGCAGAACAGAATAAGTCAAGGCTTTTTTCAATTGATCAATCGCATTTTGTTCATTCTGGCCCCATTCGAACCGAGAGCTCTTCCTCGTCAATAAGGTCAACGGCCTGGCTATTTGAGCGAAGTTTTCTACGAATCTCCTATAATAATTTGCAAGCCCCAAAAAGGATTGAACACCTTTTACGTTTTTCGGTCTTTCGAATTCTTTCACCAGGTCCTCTTGGAACTTAAACTAAAAACTCAACCTCTTTTAATCCTCCTCCTAAATCGTCAACCATTGACAAGCTCAAAATAATTACATACCCCGTATCTTAAAATTACAAAATCTCTAGTTTCTCTCTTATTTTTCTAGTTTCCATTTTTCATTCTATACTTACTTTCTATTTTCCTAGTTTCTCTGTCTTTCCTATCTTACTCTATAGCTGGGATTCTTTCTACAAGTGTTTTCTCTTATGGCTAAATTTTATCTTTACATAAAACAAAAAAAAAAAAAATTTAGTTTCTTTACGTAAGATCCCAAATACTTCGGGTAGGTCCCGTCTCTCTTTTCAGCTCCACAGCTCTCCGAGTTGATCCAGGTGATCCACAGCGCTGATTCTTTCTTCCTCTAGTCCCTTCCGGCTCTCCTCCAGGAACGCAGCGGTTTTCGTCCATCCGAAAATCTCCAGCAGCTCTTCCATTTTCCACACAGCCCCCGCTCGGCAACTCTCGCAGCTCCCTTTTACACACAACCGTACCCGGCACGTCTAGCAGTTCCATTCTACACATAACACAACCCTTGCCCGGTGCCTCCACCAAATTTGTGTCACCCCTATTCTTAAAATTTACCATTCCAATGTGACACAGGGATCTTTAGGCAAGGGATGTGAGGTAATTAAGCAACTAAGTATAATTTACACTATTTATTATTTACAATAGTTTCTACACGTCCCAACTACACAAGGGGGGTGGGAGTACCTTGACTCATAAATCTAATGGGGGTACTTTACTACTTCGGATCCCACTATGCCCCAGGCTCACTCTGCCTGTCCCAGACTTCGACAGCCCATCTCAGACCCAGCCTCCGCTCCAGACTGCCTGCCTGTGTCTAACTACCCCTCTTAGACTGACTGCCTCAGACTCTCCCAGACTGCCCCACTCTCACCTGGGCCAGCCTCTTCTAGGAGTTTCCCCTCTCTCTCAGGGTCTCCTAAGTTCAATGGACATCTTAGGTTTTCCACGTGACAATATAATCTGAGTCATCGCATATTTCTTCGTGATGCGTTGATTGAGAGCACGGATGGATTGAGGGTGTATTAAATATTTGGGAGTAATATTGGGCAAAAACACCAGAAACTATTTCGGGGTCATCTGTAAGTTTTTCATCGAGGGATAAAGTGTAACGCATAGTCGAATAGTTCTTCGAATAGTTCCATCCATTTTTCTTATTTTGTCCCAGACCTGGTTTGTAGGGGTAGAGGTGTTTATAGTTTCGACATATTGTTTCCAGGATTCAGTTTTTATATTTTTTATGGTTTGTCAGTAGATGGCTCTTTGTTTTTTATATTCGATTAGGTTAGATAGGTTTGGAATTTTTTAAAGGCTCTACGACGGTTGCGGATAGCTATTTTGCATTGCTTGTTAAACCAGGGCACGGATGGTCTTTTAGAGGTACCTTTAGTTTGAGGAATTTAAGATTTTGCTGCGTTTAATATCATGTCTATGAAGAGTTGGCATCCTTTTTCAATACTCATTTCAGATGGGAGTGTTTCGGGTGGTTTAGCGAGAGAAGAGAAGAGTGGCCAGTCAGCTTTATCAAGAATCCATCGCGGTTTCCGATTAGTTTGTGGATTTATATTCTGGAATTTAAGGCGGATTGGGAAATGGTAGCTTCCGTAAAGTTACGGGAGTACCGTCCACTTGATGAGGTTAAATAATGAGGGGCTGCACATTGCAAGGTCTATAGATGAGTAACTGCCGAAAGTGTGACTTAAATAAGTAGGTTCACCCGTATTAAGAAGTAAGAGGTTTGATGTTTCCAGAAAATATTCTATAACACTTCCTCGGGAATTTAAGTCTGTAGAACCCCACATAGGGCTGTGTCTGTTCATATCTCCGACGAAGAGCACCGGTTTTGGTAATTGGTTGTATATATGAAGTATGTCTGATATTTGTATAAGTGGGTCTTGTGGTAAGTATATATTGCAGATTGTTAATGTGATGCCAGCGTGTATAGTTATTGCAGTAGCTTGAAGTGGTGTATCTATTTCTATTCCTTCAGAGTATATGGAGCTATTAACAGCGATAAGCACACCTCTAGAGCCATGATCATCGGGGCCACCGTTCCTGTACACGTTGAAGTTTTTGAGAGAAAACTTTTCCCTAGCTTTGAGGTGGGTTTCTTGTATACAGATACATAACGGACTCTCATCTTGTATTAATATTTTTAAATCGTTAAAATGGATTTTCAGTAGATTACAGTTCCATTGTATGAGGAATGGATTGGAAATGGATTAATGGGAGGTAAAAGATATTGAACTGTTGGAGTCCAATATTTTTCATTTTATATAACATAGAAAAAGCCTTTATATAAATAAATATCAACGTATAAATACACGTATATATGCATAAACGTAAATAAAAGTATATAAAAAAACAAAAAAACAAACATGACATAGCCAAATATGTACAGACACACATATACTGCAGTATACACATACAAATGTGAAGACATAAGAATAAATGTATATATGAATGTGCATTTATAATAAAAATTAAGAATAAAATTAAAGAAAAAATAGATACGGAAATATTTGTAACTATTGTGTGTAATAAATTGTTTTTTACTTTGTAAATGGGATAAAGATTTTTTCTTCGTTCCTTTCTTATTTATTTTCACTTCAGTGAAACCTTCCTCGTCCATAGACTGGTCCACGTTGTCGATCGACATGGGAACAGTCTGAGTGTCCTGGGAGAGAGATGGTCCAGGGCAGCTGAGGGCGGAGGTGCGCCAACAGCAACAGCGGGCGCAGATCTGACATGACAGGGAACAGCTGAGAGAGCCGGAGTGGAGGGGATGGGTGAGGCGGAGGCCTCGGGCGTGGTCGGGGGGACTCGGGTGTGAGCCGAACTGCTTCGGCTTCTCGTCGAAGCTCATCTCTGGAGCTGACGTAGTTCAGCGTTGTTTATTTTGCTGTTGTTGTTGGTGTTACATTGAACTGATGTAGTTTTAGTATTGTTTTCGCTAGCAATGTTTCTATTTAAACTTCTATTATTTATTATAGTTTCCCCAAATCTAAATGGGATTTCGACTTGAATGCCGATTTCCTTTGTTTCAATTTTATTTATTTTTACTTTCACTTACCTATATATGATATATATCCTAAGTAAGTCCTATAGTAAGGAAAGTATTGCGATCGTGAAAAATTTCGACTTCCGGTTTTCAACGGAAATACACGTTTTGGGGTCCCCTGAGTGCAAATAACCTAGTCCCGCGAAATGATCTGTGTGTGTGTGTGTGTGTGTTAAAAAACTATAAACCGTACAAAACTGAAATTGGGTATTTGTAATTAATTTGTAAAACTGAAATTGGGGTGTATGTATATGCCCACGATGTGACACTAAAAATTTCATTAAAATTGGTCAAACGGAGGGGGTTCTTTATTTAAAGAATTTTGTCTATTTTTTATGTTTTTCTCGATTTTCTCAAAAACGGCTCTAACGATTTTGATTAAACTCGGTATTTGGTGTATGTATATGCCCGCGATGCGACAGTCAAAATTTCATCAAAATTCATTAATTGGAGGGGACACTTTACTTAATAAATGTTGCCCCATTTTCACGAGTTTTTTTTTTTGTTTACTCAAAAACGGCTTTAACGATTTTCATCAAACTTGGTATTTGATGTATGTATATGACCGCGATGCGACAGCCGAAATTTCATCAAAATTGGTTAAACGGAGGGGGCACTTTACCTAATAAATGTTGTCTCATTATCACGTGTTTTTTTTATTTACTCAAAAACGGCTTTAACGATTTTGACCAAAATCGGTATTTGGTGTACGTATATGCCCGCGACGTGACAGTCAAAATTTCATCAAAATTTATCAATTAGAGGGGGCACTTTACTTAATAAATTTTGTCCCATTTTCACGTGTTTTTTTTTTTTTTTTTACTCGAAAACGGCTTTAACGATTTTGATCAAACTTGGTATTTGATGTATATATATGTGACAGCCAAAATCTTATTAACCGTATTATGAAAATAAAAACTTTTATTTATTAATAAAAAGATCAATTTTACTTAAGAGAGTAAATACGTGATGCTCAAATTTTTTAAGCATCGCAGGTGTGTAAAAATATGGTATAAGATAATAGTCTATAATTAATATAGGTATATTTTAGTCTAGAAACTTTTGTTCCATAAAAAAAATTTGAAAACAATATAAAGCGATTTTAGTGGAACAGTAATCGTTCTTGATTTCCAGAAAGGCATATACTTGATTTACAGAAATACACCTATCGATTCACCTTCACGATGTATTTGCAAAAAGCAACTCGTAGTAAAAAACAAGCAAGCAGTAAAAAAAACTCTACTGTTGAAGAAATTAGTCCCTTCATAAATAAATTAGCTATAATGAAACGGAAAGTGCTGAGAACTACCAAATTTTGCTATACTGATACTCTATAACTTATGGCGATATAAAAATATAAGTATATACTTAAATGTGGAAAAATGTGTGAAGTTGAGGATTGGCGTTTACATATGTTCGAAACACGTCGATTTCAAATCTACGTAAGTTCGTAAGTGAAAGTTGTGTGTTTCCAGATTTTTTCTTTTACAATATTTGCAAAGGTTTTAGTTGTAAAAATTGGGTATCGCTCTTTGTAAATTTTCTTTGCATCGAATAGAGATATTTTAATTGTAATCTGGATAGATTTAATTTCTTTTTGGATTTTAAATAGTGGGCAAGATTGGTCAAGTGCGTGTTGGGGCCCGTTACAATTAATACAATTCGGCGGATTGTCGCATTTTGAATTTCCTTCGTGCCTGGTTTTCCCGCATTGTGTACAAACCGGTTGTTTTTTGCATTGGGCCGTGGATGGTAAAAACCCAAACAGTTGAAGCACCTAAGGGGATTTGGCACATAGGCATGGACTTCGACTGACTGGTATCCCACTTTGACGGATTTTGGGGCTATCGGAGTAGGAAAAGTAACTATGTAGTTGTGGGTCGCGATTTCGTTACCATTTTTTTTTAATTTTTATTCGTACTATATCCTTTATTACATCGGCCATTTCTTCTTTGATTTCATCGATGGTTAGGTATTGGAAATCAAACACTTTTATAATGCCTTTACTGTAATTTAAACTAGGATGGGGATTGATTTCGATCGGAAACCCACCGAATTCTTTTATTTTTAATAGGGTATCCGATTGAGTGCCTCTGTTTCAATCAGGAGAGACCCGTCTCTTAATTTTTTAATATTTTTAACTTCTCCCACTAAGCCAGTAATAAATTTATTTATAAAAAACGGAGAAACTTTCTTAAAATCATCATCGTCCGTTCTTTTAACTATGAGAAAACTTGGTCTGTTTTCAATTTTCCCCATCATACCCATTTTATCGGGGGGGATTCTGATTCGACCCTTTTTCTTTTGGCCACGGGGCTAAGAGGATCGTCCGGGTCATTCATTTTTAGTTAGTTAAATAGACAGTTGGTATTTTTAATAATTAACTAATGAAATTTAAAAAAATAAAATAAAATAAAATAAATAAATAAAAGTAAAGTAAATATATCTCCTATAAGAAATAGAAATAATAATTCTTAACAATAAATTAAAAATAAACTAAAAGGAAAACTATCTTATTCTGGTTATAATAAAAGTTATAGAAAAAGAAAAAAAAGTATAGAATAGTTATAGGCTTATCTGACTGCTGGAGTATTACGGTCCTTCCTCTCCGGAGTCTAAACAAACACTGCGAGTGCTTTTTGATTAAGGAGTTATAGTAATAACCCTTAGTTGAAGTCGGGATGACTTTTATGACGGGGTGAATTAGGGATAATTCCCCCACGCACCGCTCGGAAAGACCTGTTCTTACCCTTTGGCTTTTTTTATTCAACGGCGATTTTCGGATATTTTGACTCGATTTTTCCCTATATACCATCGTGTTATACATGCAATAATATATAAAAAAAAAAAAAAACGTTGCTAACTCTTTTCAGAAAAAATGTCAGTTATCCCCTTTTCCCTCTTGTAATCTTCGATTACAACAAATGTTTACATGTCACTCTTGTAAGGAATACATGTGTAACAGTTGGTTTTTTGTCGGATAGGTTAAAGATAAATAAATATGCCGTGTTGTACAGTAACATTGTTTTTTTGTTTTGTTTTTTGGTATAGAATGCAAGGCCTCAAAGTCTCGTATAATTTCAATAATTCACTTAATCATGCAGATTACGTGCCGAATTTTCGCCTATTCAGGCATCTTCAGGGCTACAACCGTTTCACATGCAAGCTAGAAACAGTTTTTTTGTTTTTTGGGTTTTTTCCGTTGGCCACTTTTTTAGTTTAGGGATTTATCATTGCATAGATTATTTTTCTTTTTCTCATATTTATTTACAATATCTTTTAATCTAATTAGTAAAAGTACTTTTTTTTTTTTGAGTAACTAATTGATTCATTGCTTTCAGGTAACTGTAGATTTCAGAAGAAATCAAACATATGAACGAAGATCTGTAGGTAAGTGGTAAATTCATGAATACATAATTAATGTTGCCTAAAACCTAGGCAATGTATTAAGTTATCTTTCGTGTTTTGTGATTCAATGTTAAATAAACTAGGGCTTTATTAAATATGAGTTATCCTGAAATTAAAAAAAATATCATTTAAGATTTAAAATATAGTATTAATTTCAATTCGTTTTGCTATTCCCATTAAGTAAGAAAATGTTAAGGATGAATAATATTGATTGAAAATGTTATCGAAACAAATTATTATGATCATAAGTTATATGTTAAAATGAAAAAAATAGCTGTGCCTAAGTGTCTTAAATGTGAAAATAACACCTGTAAGATTATAGCCCTCAATTGTGGTTTCTGTCTGTATTGCTCCTTTGAGTAAAGTAAGTTCCTCCTTTGTGGAATGTTGAACGTATTTTTTTTAAAAATAGGTCCGTTTGAGACGACCAAAATTTACTACTTACTACTTACTAATACTTCCATCAATAAGCTTTTATCAATGACGCATCCCCCCATCCCAAGAAATTTTATTTGCTCCCTTCCTAAAAACGGCGCTTGTGATAATAGAATAATAAAAATTTTAATTTATACTCTATTTTAACTTATTGACTTTAAACTGAAAACTTATTGAACATAGAATCTTTTCAATAAAGAAGGTGATTTCCAAGTGCTGATAGTTTTCGATCGATTAAACTTGGACTGGTTAGATGTTAACTATGATCCAACAGATTAGAGGCTTTTATTTTAGAATATGAGTAACTGTAATAATTTTCTCATTTTAGGTATTACTCTGATTATCTATATCATTAAGAAATAAGGATTGACTAAGGGCAGTAACCTGCCTTCCTCGATTCCAAGTGTAAGCTGTCCTCCTTGAGGCGTTGAATAGGTGTGAGCCCTGCTCCTCTTCTTCCTTACCATCTTTTGTTAGCTCCTTGTGACGAATGTGGCTAATCCTTAGCTGCGCAGCCTGCCCTTGTCATCCTCTCAAACCAGAACACTTTTTATATTTTTCAGTTCCACCATCCTCCTCTGATGTGGAATCTATCGCCGGAAAAGATTTTTGCCTCCCTGTAGGAATACTATACCAATAACTCGCCATCACTTACACCCATTGAAGAATACCTATTAGATCGTTTCGAATAAATATATGTGTTGCAATATTTAATGATCTATTTCTAATAAAATACGTAATATATCAACGTTACATCCATTTTCAAGGTAATTGATTAATTTTAAGAATGGAATAATATCGACCTAGAAAAAAAAATAGAATTCCGACAGTTCGTATTTCGCCCTAAATTCTCGTAATAAATTGTAAAGAATACAGCGTTGGGGAGGCCAAAACGCAAAATTAAGAAAGAATATCTTTATTACAATTTAATTTTAAACACAAGTAAATCTCCTCTAATAAGGAGTGCATAAGGTACTAGCTTATTAAAGAAGCAGTCAATCGCAGTAACCTCTATCATTATTTTGAATTAGAAAGTCCTGTAGCCATTATTTTTTTTTTTTTTTTTCTATCGCTTCAATGCGTTGTCTGGAAAACTTAAGGATAAAAGATGAGACTAGTTTGGGTCACCTAAGATTTTAAACAGATATATCAATTTCTGGTCAACAAGTGCGACAAACGGATTATTGAGGTTTTTATGGATAATGTTGTTCGTATCATTGTTAAAGCATTAAGCACTCCACTGAGAAATTTGGATTTCAAGAGATATATGCGAAATAAATTAAATGTTTTGAAATTAGTAGCCGGTTGGCGAGAGATCTGGAGAGTATGGTGGTTGAGTCAGTCTCATAAGCAAGCTCAAACAATTTTCGTAAAGTCATAACTGAGACATGGGGCCGAGCATTGTTCTGAAATAGAATGGGGCCTCTCCGATTGCCTTATTTCGACAAAAAAGTGCAGTACAAACTTGTACTTAGTAATGTAACAGTGACATGCTAAAGAGTAGAGGCCGGGAATTGAGAATCGCTTCGATGCGTGTTGTTATTGTTGTCAATTTTTCGAAAGTAAGAATTTGGTCTTTCACGACTCGAGTAAAGTGACACTTAAAAGATTTCACTCCCGCCTCCCATATACCTCCAAAATGTGGTGCTGATGGAGGAATGAAACTCCATTCAATTCCTCTTGTGACTAGATGCTCTTTAATCTTCTGTCTCACTGGCTGTTGATTCCACCAGGAATACAACTCTTGTAGCCGTCGATGTGCTCCGATGAAGTTGGTCCCATGATCTGTCATGATCTTACTAGGTAATCCCCGTCGTGCATTCTATAAGGATTCTTCTAGCGTATCTGCGCCAGTCAACAGATCATCAATGTACATGTTGTTCAGCAAAACACGTGAAGCGAGCGGATAGTTATGTCCTTCGTCGGTGACAAGTTGTTGAATCACCCGTATGGCCAAGAAAGGAGAACAAGATAACCCGAAGGGCAAGCGGTTGAATTCATACTCCTGTATTGCATCATCAGGATTGAATCGGAAAAACAGGTGATGGTACAAACGATCTTCAGGATGGATTAAGATTTGAAGAAACATCTTACATATATCAGCTGAAAAAACATACTGGGGTATACGAAATTTCAACAATATGTCCCTGATATCATGTTGAAGCTTTGGCCCTGTTAGAAGATGACTGTTCAGTGATCCAGAGTTGGTGGATGCCGAGGCATCAAAAACAATACGTAAATGGGTGGATGAACTATCTTTGCAAACCCAATGATGAGGAAGAAAATATTTCCCTGTTCGAGTGGTAAGTGAAAGATCCAGGAATATCTTTCCTAAGGTGATCCTCGAACACCGTGTTATATTCAAGTCTTAAATTTCTGGCTTTATTCAGCTTTTCCTCTAGCTTTCTGAAACGATGAAGCGCCATAAACTTTGAGGATTCTAAATTGGTTGGTTCACCTTTAAATGGTCGACGAATGATGTATCTTCCATTTTCGTCTCTTGTATGGGTCGGTTTAAAACGTTCCTCTGCTCTAGCATCATCTGTGTTTATTTTGTTTACAGTTGCAACTATCTCGATATCCCAAAATCTACTCATTATGGTAGGCAGTGCTTCATTTTCAAACTGTTTTTTATTTTTTTATTATTTTTTTTTTTTTTTTTTATTATTTCGGCTACAGCAAGCATAGTTTGACTGGCTGAAAATGGTCAGGCGTTTGAAATTGGTCCAAGTAATACCCAACCAAATACTGTGTTCAATGCATTTGGAAATCCATCCTCAATATTAATGAATTTGCCAATTATTACATCTCCAAATAAGTCAGCGCCTAAAAAAAAATCTATTGGACCTGGTTGATGACATGATTTATCTGCAAGTTTCAAATGTTTGAATTTATCCATTACTTGGTGGGGTGTAGGAACAGAAGGCATTTCTGCAATGATTTGGTCGATTACAATGGCCATAGTATGCAACTGAGGCAAATCCTCTGTTTGCGGTACGATGAAACAAGGAACTTGATATTTTCCACCTGATATTGGATGGTTACTAAACCCTACTAACCTTTGAGGGTTTCTAATCTTTGACAACCCTAATTGGTTTGCAAGTTTGGTGGTAATGAAGGATCGCTGGGAACCACTGTCTACAAGTATTCTCAATTGATGACATTGTCCAAATTTATCCTTGATTCTTGCTTGTGCTGTACCGAAGAGAACATTAATATTCTCTGTCGTTGAAGAAGAAAGAATAGCTGTGCTATTTTGTGGACTAACAATACTCTCTGATTGTAGCTGGGATGGTTGATGCGAGGATCGATGATAAGCGCCTTCTTTGTTTGAGGGATGACTTATGCTCATAGTGTTTGATTGTGAACAGCTCGGTTTCATACCATTTGGGGACTCGTTCTTGGATCTTGCTTCAGTCGGAAAATGGAGCATGGTATGATGTCGAAGTCGACACTGCTTGCATGAATGTTTTGAGGGGCACTTGGCCGCAGAGTGACCCGCACCAAAGCAATTCAAGCATCGATTGAAAATTATTACTTGGTTAAATCTTTGTTTTGGACTCATGCTGCGAAAAGTAGAACAATCTATAAGGCGATGTGTGCTTTTACATATAGGACAAACAACTTGTTCAGACTTTGTATTGGTCATCAAGTCTTGTTTAGGTCCTCTTACAAGCTTATTGTCTGAGTGCGATGATTTGTTGCTTGAAGTCAAATTCGCAGATTGTACTTCCACCATCTGCTGAGCAATAAATTCAACAAAATCTTGCCAAGTAGGCAACTCGGTTTTTGCACTGAACGTCATCTCAAAACGTTCACGGGTTCTGCTATATAAGAGCCTAAGAATATAGGTATATAGTATGAAACCAGCTGGATCATCAAGATTTAATTTGAGAAAGGCCGATGCGCTCTCTAGCACTGAAGATGACAAATTTTCTAAACTAGACAAAGAGTGTTTTGTCAGTGCTGGGAAATTAAAAATATTTACAAGATGATAAGTTGCCTGTATTCGAAGACTGTCGAAACGTTTAGTAAGAGCATCCCACGCAGTGGTATAACCTTCATCGGTTATTTGAATAGCTGCTATTGTTTGTGCAGCAGATCCTCTCAAATTTGACTTAAGGTAGTGAAACTTCTGAACACCACTAAGTTCCTCATTATCATGGATTAGAGAGCCAATCTGCTATGTTTCCCGTAAACGAGGGGATATTTACTACGGGAAGTCGTAGATGAAAGTTAGTTTCGCGCGAAGACCTTTCTCGCGAAGACATATCACCGTTATTGGTTTCATTTATTTTTTCAGAAAAAAACATCAAACGATAGAGCCTCATAGAAACATTTACGGGTTTTATCCTTAAGATCTTTATATTCCTGAATATCTTTTCCCATTGTTCGAGCTAATTTCCTAATTTCACCATATTTAGAAAGAAATTTATCATGAGTAGAATCCAAACGAGAAAGTCGCGCTCGGAATAACCCCCTTTTACTACTAGCATCTGTACTAGACGCACGACCAAGTGCACTAGTTGCTTGTATATCATTAGCGAGATCATTGAATTCATCTTCCATTATTTCCAAATCATAATCGATTTCGGCGGTAGGTTTTTGTGTTTTTGGTGGCATTCTGAATGCTGCAAGCTGCTACAGAATTAAAAAATACAAAATAAAAAATCTGGTGCGTGCGCGCAACACACAACTTTCACTTACCAACTTACTTAGATTAGAAATTGACGTGTTTTGCTAATTATCATTTCCTAAAGTCACACATTTTTCTACATTTATATCTCATTTTTGTTAATCGTTAAAGCCGTTTTTGAGTAAATAAAAAAACCCCGTGAAAATGATACAAAATTTATTAAGTAAAGTCCCCCCCCTCCCGTAGATCAATTTTGATGAAATTTTTACAGTCATATCTCGGGCATATAAATACATCAAATACCAAGTTTGATCAAAATCGTTAAAACCGTTTTTGAGTAAATAAAAAAAAACATGTGAAAATGATACAAAATTTATTAAGTAAAGTCCCCCCTCCCGTAGATCAATTTTGATGAAATTTTTACAGTCATATTTCAGGCATATAAATAGATCACATACTCAGTTTAATCAAAATCGTTAGAGCCGTTTTTGAGAAAATCGAAAAAAACGTAAAAAGTTATTAAATAAAGAAATTTTTGCTGTCACATCGCGGGCATATACCTACACTAAATACCCAATTTCAGGTTCCCACGGTTTATAGTTTTTGAGCTAGTCTGTTCACATACACACACACACACACACACACACACAGACCATTTCGCGGGACTTGGTTATTTCGACTCAGGGGGTCCCAAAACGTGTATTTCCGTTGAAAACCGGAAGTCGAAAATTTTCACGATCGCAATACTTCCACTTACTATATATTTCATATATAGGTAAGTGAAAGTAAAAAAGCGATATACTAAAATTTGATCTATTTATAGATTAAATTAAATGCTCAAAAAGATCCAACCCGCGGAGGACCAAAATATGTTGGGGAGAGCGATACCATAAAATAATAAATTAACAAGTATAAATCTGTCACCCATTTCAAAATTGCCGGTCATTTTGAGCACCTAACAAGAATTAATTACAGGTGAAAAGTATAGGTATTAGATTATGTGGAGAAAATAGAAAAATAAACAAACTAAAGGAATTGAAAGGAGAGAATTACAAAAATTAAAATGTTTGATTTACAAAAAAAAAACTGAAAATAAATTACTTCTGCTAAAAATAAAATATAAACAATTAAAAGTTAAAAGAAAAAAAAATGTAAATTAAACAATAGAAAAAAAACAACCTCTAACACTAATGAAATTAATAAAATACATGATTTGGTTTTTTTTTCTTTAACTATTGATAATTCAAAAAATTAAACAAAAATATTGAAAATTACTGAAGTTATAAGTAATGCAGGTAGCTGGAGCTGTTTTTTTTTTTTTTTAAAGTCAACAAATAATCAAGAGCCGTAACGGTTACCTGTTACCAGTTCCATTCGGAGCAGTTTCAGTCACTGTGCACTGAAGAGAGAATGTAACCGTTCCTGCAAAATAACTGTTTCCATCACCGTGACTAGGTCCAATTCCAATGGTGGGGAGTGATTAACTACTGGTGCACAATCGGCGATTGTGATGTCGATGTGGAAGATCGATGATTGACTATCGATCTGTCGACCATTCGGTGACACAACTAGTGAACTCCTTCTCTTACAAAATTCAAAAGGCAACTGACTAAAGGCCTATTTATTAGTGATTCAACTTCCTGTAATCTCTCAGTTCCTTCGATTCACACACAACCGTAACGTCACCGGCACCAGTCAGTACTTTTCTCAGCTAAAAATTACATAAATTGTTGCTAAATATGACCAGATTTTCCAAAAAAGAGTTGCTAATCATTGCACTTATTCTGGATGAAGAGAAGAACCAACAATTTAGGAAACAGTGGGTTAATCAGACTTGGATAAAAAGACAAACAGAAGGAGAGTTACGCTACACTCTATAAGGAATTGATGGACGATGGAGCAAAGTTTTATGAATATTTCAGAATGTCTGAAAATCCATTCAACATTCTCTTATGCAAACTGGAAGCGAATTTGAAAAAGCAGGACACACTGGGGAAAATCAATTTCTCCAAGAGAACGGCTCGCGGTTTGTGTAAGGTAAGTCGGATAGAATAAAACACACAACTTAAAGTAAAACAAAAAATTATTAGGTAAAAAAATTATTAAATAGAATTTAGGAAAAATAAAATTTGTATAACACTTTTATTATTAAATCAATTTTAAATAAACTAGAGTAATATATGTTCATTTTTTTTATATTATGCCCCAAAATTTCTTAATATGGTTGTCTTTCATGACCAAGATTTTGATTTTCACCCATATAAAGAATATGCTGAATTCCTCTTGATGTTGAAGGCTCTCCGGAATATGTAGGAGCGGAAAATTGAGTTGAGTTGAGAATTAATTCTCGTACTTATAATTAGGTGGTAATTTTTTTAGAGCAGGAGCTACCCGATTTAGAAAGGCATCAACAGGATCAAGTGGGGATTGTGCACAAGGACTGCTAGTTTCGTTTTGCTTTAGGAGATATTCCATTACAGTGGAAGCGGCTGTTTTATCTGTTTTAACTGTTGATTTTAGCCGTTTAGTTATTATTATTTTTTTTTTTTTTTTAGATCATATGGTAACCACTGAAACTAAAAGGTTAAAAATATTTTATGTAAAATTATTTTATAACTTTCGTGATTTAATACGAGCTAAGTCCATCCTGAATTGGGCTTAATAACAACTTGAAGATAGAGGTACGTCAACGCTAAATTAAGTAAAGAATGGATGATGCACTTTTGGCATCGAACAGTAACATGGAGGTTGTAGACCCAAACGCCGATGCTATTAGAGCCTGGGAATTGGTTACCGGCCGAAAACGCAAAACGGATGCTCAACCAAGAAAAATAGAAGAGGTAAAAGACACCATTGCCACCAAAAATAGTTTCGATGCCCCATCGAAACTTGACAAACAAGAAGATGAATCACAGTCAAGTACGAAACAGCCAGTTCGTGTAAGGCCTCCACCGATACACTTAAATAATATACAGGATTACACTGGTTTTGTATCATTCCTTCAAAAACTGTGCGGTCAAAACAGTTTCATATTAAAGTCTACTATTAAAGGTGTCAGCGTATACGCCGAAAGTACAGATACATATCGTCGAATAGTTGCTAGTTTAAGAGAGAAAGGTGCGGATTTTCATACGTACCAGTTAGCTGAAGATCGAAGTCCTAGAGTGGTCATAAAAAACATACACCACTCAACTCCCATCTCAATCATAAAAAATGAACTACGAAACTTTGGTTACGAAGCCACTAACGTCATAAATGTTATATCACGTTTCAAAAAACCACTACCTATGTTCTTCGCTGACATAAGTAAATCATCATATAATGAAAAATATTTGACATACAATTTCTGTACCATACTGAAGTTTTAATCGAAGAACTAAGAAAAAAGAAAATCATTCTTCAGTGCATTCGATGCCAGCAATACGGACACACAAAAAGCTACTACAATCACGCACCAAAATGCGTAAAATGTGGTCGTGTCATGCATCAAGCCAAGAGAAACCACAACAAAGTGTGCCAATTGTGGTGGGCCACATTCTGCTAGCTACAGAGGGTGCCCAGCTCTGAATCAACTAAAAGCAGTCAGGAATCCAAAAAAACATCCACAAATCAATCTCCCTCCGCCGATAGATTAGTTTCCGCCTCTCCCACAACAGCAGCCTCATTCAGGAGCTCAACTGGAATCACGCTACCAGCAGCACCCTGCAAGACCAATTTCTAAAAGGATACCACTCCAACAAAAACATGAATCTTTTGAAAACAGAAAGCGAAACGATCAGCCAGCACAGCTCACTGAAAATAACACATTATCGGACCAACTTACCAACTTGGTTAGTAGCTTGAACAACCTTGTCCAGCCTCTGTTAAGCCTTCTTCAGCAATTATCACAGGTTGCCCAAGCATTATGTACTGGCATACCCACTTGCCCGATAACACCCCAAGACTAAAAGGGAGCTGGTTTGTTTGTTTGTTTGTTTGTTTGGGAGGGATACAACATCCAGGTCATCAACGCCCGTAATCTAATTATTCTAGTGCTAGTTCTGAAGGGTCCCACTGACCCGCGACAGGCAGGGAGCCCAGCGAGCGGCAGCCCCGGGCACCAAGGGGCAGGCCAAGGTCCAGGGGGCGTCCAAGTCCCACATGTCAGGTGGTGGCTACATGCTATTCAGGACATGAGGACTGATCAGAGGATGTGGATAAAAACCATATTGGCCACCTGCTTATACACTAGTACATTCCACTAATGTTTACAATTTGCTACGCTATGGAAAAGTCCAAATCCTCTCAGGTCCTCGGAGCTAACGTGCTCTGTGGGACGAGTGGCGTCCCCGCAGGCATCCACCCCCGGGCGTCCAAGGCAGCAACACCCGGCGCCCCGCCGTCCCACGTCAGAGGGCTTTGTTTTATCCTTAATGACATAGAATATTTAAAATTATTTGACGATTATAGCTAGATAGCCTAAGGCAGAGAAAGATATGTGGTAAGTAAATACTTGACGCAAAAGAGAATGTAGCTAATTATTAGATAAAATTATGAATTTAATTGGATAGGAGACTGGTTATTAGATATCGTTTATCAGTTTACTATATATGAGGAACTTTATAACACCTTCTATGATGGATTGGTCATTTTTTAGAGCCAGAGAAATATCGGGTGGTATTTTGAATTTATGTAATAATGGTTTATAGTGGTGGCACTCTTCAAAAATGTGTTTAATTGTTAAATTAGCAGAACACTTTTGGTATTTCGGCGGTGGTTCCTTTGTTATGAGGTGAATATGCGTTAGCCGTGTGTGACCAATTCTAAGGCGGGCAACAGCGACCTCCTCGCGACGTTTGCTGTTGTTAGATGTGGCCCATGCTCTTACATCTCTCTTAATTGATTTTAACTTAGAGGGTGGACTTTCATCCCACATTGCTTGCCATCTTTTACTTATGCATTCTTTTAGGGGGCGAGCTAGCTCTGGGGGAGTTAGGATGGCTGTTCCCCTACCTGGGAGTGTTAGTGCTTCTTTTGCAGCTTTATCGGCCATTTCGTTCCCAACAATTCCTATGTGTCCAGGAGCCCAGATGAAGTGAACGGTTTTGTTTATCTGTTCGAGCATTATTAAGTAATTATGAATCCGTTGAACGATGGGGTGGTTTGAATACATGTCATTTAATCCTTGGAGGGCGCTGATTGAATCTGAGATAATAACTATGTTGTCTGTATTTATGTTTGTCATGGAGTAATAGAGGGCTGAGGCTATAGCGGTTAATTCGGCCGAGTAGATGCTACAGAGGTGGTGCAGTTTTTTCTTGTGGGTTGAGTGCGGTGTAACGAAAGCGGATCCTGTTGACTCATCTGATTTCGAGCCATCTGTATATATTGCTGTATGGTCGGGTAGTGTACTGATCAGTTTTTTAAATGTTTCTTGGTATTTTGAAGGTGTTGTGTTTGGTTTTCGGAGTTTAGATAGCTGGAGGTATATTTTGGGAGGAGAGTAGGTCCATGGAGGTGTGTATGTTTCAGGAATATTTACAGTTATTTGTTTTAATTCGGCTATAGCAAATGAAATTCTTTCGGCTAGGGGTAAAGTTGCATTCGTCTTCTGGAGAAATTGTCTTGTCAATTTGGGTTTAAAGATGTAACGGTAGGTTGGGTGCGTGGGTTGTAGGAATATTCTTGATATATAATTTATTGCTAATTTTTGTCTACGGAATAAAAGGGGGGGATTTCCCGACTCTGCACAAAGACTTAAGATGGGGCTTGTCCTGAAGGCACCGGTCGCTAGGCGGATTCCGGTATTATGAACGATGTCGAGTTTGGTTAGGTTCCGGAGGCGGGCTGAACCATAAACGAAACACCCGTAGTCGAGCTTAGAGCAGATTAGCGCATTATATATTTTTAGCATCGTTGATCTATCTGCTCCCCAGGTTGTTTTACTAAGAACCTTTAAGATGTTTATTTTAGCCATGCCTTTTTCTTTAAGGGAATTGATTTGGGGGCTCCATGATAACCGCCTGTCGAATGTTAGACCTAAGAATCTGCATGAATCAACATACGGTAGGAATGTTTCTCCGAGCGTGAGTTCAGGAGAGGTCGGTGGGTTTCTTCTGCGGCTAAAGTGCATGCATTTAGTTTTTTCGGTAGAGAAGGTGAGGCCTGAAATGTTTGACCAGGACTGTAGTCGATTGAGGGCTTCTTGAATGTTTCGCTTTATTGTATCTATATCGTTTGAACGGTACATTATGGCCAGATCATCGACGTAAAGCATCGTCTTTATTCCTCTTGGTAGGTTTCTTCCCAGGTCACTTATAGCCAATGCAAACAGTGTTGTGCTTAGAACACATCCTTGTGGTACTCCTATACTTTGTTCGAAATATTCGGAGGTAGTGTTTCCTATACGGACAAGAGATCTTCTATACGACAGAAATTGTTTTATAAATCTTAAGAGGTTGCCTGAGATTTTTAGGGAAGCCAGTTTTCTTATGACATTGCTTCTGTTTACACGGTCGAATGCCTTTGCCATATCGAAAAATACAGCCACCGCTTCTTGTCTTTCTATAAAGGCGTACTGTAGTTCGGCTTCTAGTTGTACTAAGTGGTCAATAGTCGACCTTCCTTTACGGAAGCCACATTGAGAGTTCTGAAAGAGACCATTTGATTCGAGGAACCACATTAGGCGCTTGTTCACCATACGCTCTATTACTTTGCATAAGCAGCTTGTTAAGAAAATCGGACGGTAGCTGCATGCTTGGCGTTTGTCTTTGCCCGTTTTCAGAATAGGCACGACTTCAGATAGACGCCAGATATTAGGAAATTCGCCGCTTTGCCATAAATGATTGTAGAAATTCAATAGCCAGTTTAGACAGTTCTGAGGGAGGTGTTCTATCATCGCATAGTGGATCTCGTCCGGGCCGGGTGATGATCCCTTGAGATTTCGGAGGGTAGTTTTTAGTTCCCACATAGAGAATAGACGGTTGTATGGGTTGTTGGAGTTTTCGAATTGATTTTCTGGAGCATTGTCTTCGAAAATTGTCTTTTTTGTAGAATCTGAATGAGTGGTGGGCGATTTAAAGATTTCTGTATAGTGTTCAGCGAATTTTCTAGCTACTATTTCTTGGTCGTCTGTTAATTTTCCATCACAAAGTAAGGTGTAGCGAGTCAAAGAATAGTTTTTACAAATTTTCCTTATTTTATTCCATACAATGTTGGTGGGGGTAGATGAGTTTATTGTTCCGACAAATTGTTTCCAGCTGTCAGATTTACTATTGTTTATAATTCTTCTGCATAGTGCTCTTTGTTTTTTATATTCGATTAGATTCGCTAATGTACTATTTTTATGGAAATTTCTATAAGCTCTCCTACGATTTTTTATGGCTGTTTTACAATGTTCGTTGAACCATGGTACAGGAGTTCTTTTCATTGTACTTTTTGTTTTGGGTATGGCTGATTCCGCGGCTTGAAGTATGATATTAGTTAGTAGATTGCAGCTTGTATCGACATTTAGTTCAGAGGGGTGAGTCTCAGGTGGTTCAGCGAGTGAAGAGAATAATGCCCAATCTGCCTTTTCGATGATCCATTTTGGCTTTCTTGTTGCGTTGTGGTTGAGGTTTTCAAAGTTTATACGGATCGGGAAATGGTCGCTAGCATGAGGTTCGGGTAATACGGTCCATTCTACGGTATTATATAGTGAGGGGCTACATATGGAGAGATCTATAGATGAATAAGTGCCATATGTTGAACTTAGGAATGTTTTCTCGCCTGTATTAAGAATCAAGGTGTTCGATAGATCTATGAATTTTTCTATGACCCTACCTCTTGAATTTAGATCAGTAAAGCCCCACATGGGACTGTGGCCGTTGAGGTCTCCGAGGAATAAAACTGGCTGGGGTAGTCTATTGTATACATGTAAAAGGTCTTCAGTTTGTATAAGTCGGTCCTGAGGTAGATAAATATTGCAAATCGAAAATGTGAATCCGAGGTGTACTGTAACGGCGACGATTTGGAGGTTTGAGTCTATGTCTATTCTTTTTGAAAATACGGATTTGTTGACGGCAATCAGCACCCCTCGATATCCATGGCTATCGCTTGGGCTATCGGTACGGTAGATATCAAAATCTTTCAACGATATGTGGTCCCTGGTCCTAAGGTGGGTTTCCTGGAGGCATATACAAAATGGGCTTTCCTCTTTTATTAATAATTTTAATTCATTAAAATGTGTTTTCCAACCATTACAATTCCATTGTATAAGTGTCATGGCAAGCGGTAAGGATTATGCATATTAGCGAAATTTGTTGCTGAGATATAATTCTTCGTTTTTTAAAAAGGAAAGAGAAAATGATAAAGTTAGAGAGGGTTGAACAATAAAAGGTATGTTTGTATTTATATTGCCGTGTAAATATACAGAAGCCTGAGCACATCCACACACCCATACATTCAGTTATAAGTACCGATGCACATACACATACTCGGCCACAAATACAAATACGTACAGAAGTATACACGCGTATCTGCAAACCTAAATAGATAGTAGAAAGTAAATATATGAAGCAGGGGAGCAGGAGCAGAATAAAAAGTATTTCATTTTCAAACAATATGGTGTTTAACCAAAAACCAATCAGCAAAAAAATAAAAAATAACTGGTTTTTAAATAATCTGGTGTCAATTATAGGTTTACTGGATATCGGAGATATATTAAGAATAAAATAGTCCAGGAGATGTTTATAGTTGTTTTTGGTCATACATAGATGCAATAATCTGCGGTAATCTAAGTAGTTGTATTTGAATAAAGATGGAAAAATAGTATAGTGCATTCGGAAGACATATATGTACATATAGATAAAAAAAACTATAGACATACATACACATATATACATACATAGACATACATACAAAATCGTCCATGTACATATATTTGCATATTTAATAAAATATATGAGGAAGACACGAATATAAAAGATATAAAGTAATATATTTTTAAGTGGCCTGAGGTTAGAAAAGCACCACTGTGCTTCAAAACTATATTGAGATTTGATGGCTGTAGGTAATCTTTTAAGGTGGTGCTCTGAGTAATTATATTTATATGTAAAAAAATAAACAGGAACCCGTATAGTGTTAGCGATGTTTACGCCCGTAATAAACGTAATGCGAATAGTAATAAAAAAATATAGTAAAGAAGAGGAAGAGTAGAATGAGTTGTAATGACTAGAGTAATCATTATAAATAAACAGCGGTATTAGGAAAGTGTAATTGTAATTGTTTATAACGGTGACAATAAGCGGCTTGTAAATGTTTATCAATATGAATAGTACTGTGATATTGTTATTGTTGACAGTGAGTTCGTCATAACGGAATCGTATTGTAATTGACATGATGATTGTTTTGACATTTAAATAATAATAAATAAATGAGTTAGGGCAAGGACTGTGTTTAAAAACAGTTATTACGTAATAGTCATTGTTTTCGTGGGAAACAGGTATTTCGTGATATATTTTTTTAATCATCATGTTTTTTTAGTTTTTCGGTTGCCCGATTTTTTATTGCTAACGAGAGTAAACTCTCCTTCTGAGTTGATATCTGGCTCTTGGGTATCCATAGAGTCAGATACGACTAACTTGTCATCCGAGAGAGCGGTGCTTTCGGCTGACGGAGGTGTTGGGGGGTGAGGAGAGGCCAGCCTGGCCGCCGATCTCGACTGCGGGGTTCGGGCTGGCTTAAGCGTAGGAGTGGAGGGTGGGGGGAGGGGAGGAGTTTGTGATGTGGAGGGGAGGGGAACGGAGGGGGCAAGCGGTGGGGAGGGGGTTAGGAAAGGGGGGCTAATGTTGTTTTTAGTTAAGGATGTTTTATCATTAGTGCTTTCACCAAAATTAAATACCATATTCGTTTGAGTACCTATTTCTTTTCTTTCGGTAATTTTTATTTTTTGTTTAACAATTTCAGAAAAAGATTTGTTAAACTGTGAAGGGTTTTGTTCTTTATATATTCTCTTTGCTTCGTTTAGCGGTATTTTATTTATTGTTTGAATAGTTTTAATTTCTTTATGGACAGCGAAAACGGGACACGAGCGATCTAAGGCGTGGTGGGGCCCCTCGCAATTTGCACATTTAGCTGGCAGGTTGCATTTTATATTTTCTTCATGTTTTTCTCCGCCGCATTGGATGCATTTGGATTTTTGTTTGCATACATTAGTGGGATGCGCAAATCCCAAACAGTTAAAGCACCGCATGGGATTTGGGATGTATTGCTGGACTTTGACTGTTAAAAATCCTATTTTTATCGCTTCTGGTGTTTTTGGTGTCGGAAATGTAATTATATATGTATTGGTTAATATTTCACTACCGTTTCTTTTTATTTTTATACGGATGATATCGTGGATGATGCCGGAGAGTTCGTTTTTTAATTCATCCAATTCTAGGAACTGCAGGTCCTGGCATCTAATCACTCCTTTACTATAATTTAAAGTATTGTGTGGGGATACTTGAACATCAAATTGACCCGCAAAATTTTTGCATTTTAATAGTGTTTCCGACTGCTTCCCATTTTTGGTTTCGATTAGTAGACAGCCGTTTTTTAACATTGTTTAATTCTCCTATTAGGCCGGTTAGAAATTTATTAATTAAAAAAGGAGAGACTTTTTGAAAGTTCTGTTCGTCTGTCCTTTGGACTATTAAAAACGTCGGGGCCGTGTGTTTTGGGGTTGCATTTACCATATCGTCTAATTGTTTAAGGCGAACATGATGTCGTTTTCTTTTTACCTTCGGGCTACTTAGGTCTATGGGATCCCCCATATTTTAAATAAACAAAAGTAAATTAAGAAGATATTGAGAGAAGAAAAAAAAAAGATAAATAATAATAATAATAATAAATAAAACAGAATAAAAATAAAGAAATTATAAAATGTGCTTCTTCACAAAAAATATAATACAATTTTTAAGAGATAAAAATAAATATAAAATATAGATATTTCAGTCTTATCTGAACAGCAGGGAGCGCTAAGTAGGGACGTCTTCTCTCTTCAGATCCTAAACACTGACTGAAAAGGGAGCTGGTTTTCCCTGCCTGAGTGCTAATCACGACAGGAAGAGGTGCCGCTGGGCACAAATCTTCCCCATGCCTATCATGCCAAAATTATCTCCTGAGTACAGCAAATTCACTGATTGTCTTTCAGTTAAGACAGGCGTGAATATAGAAATGAAGTTCAAAAAAAGTTATTTTTTATTATTATTTTTTTTGGTGTAGTAGAACGTCGTAAGAAGTCCGTTTGTGTTGTAAGCGTTTTACTTGAAGTTTGGGCATTTGAATGTTGATTAATTTCGTTTAAAGGATCTTCGTTTTTTTCACTTTTTTTAGTATTTTCCAAGATGCTTGAATTCACCATATATTAATCACCTTCGTCATCTGAGAAGTCCCGGTTTATGTTGCTCTTGGTCTTTCTCTCATCGAAATATGCCTTTAAGAAGCTCAGGTGTTCCGTATACTTATACAGCTTCAAGCTTTTAGCCTTCTGGCCTCATAGTAGAAGTTTTTTGCAAATTCTTGCAATTCTTGGAATTGTCCCTCATTTTATTTCATCTGGTTTTGCAAGAACTCCCTAGAAAAAATAGCGATGGGGGAATTTTCGCTATTTCAAATTTAGGTAAAAGACTTCAACATAAGTCTATGAATGTGCCGGAAAA
This sequence comes from Aelia acuminata, assembly GCA_911387785.2. Lineage (NCBI taxonomy): Eukaryota > Metazoa > Arthropoda > Insecta > Hemiptera > Pentatomidae > Aelia > Aelia acuminata. Next base: position 61,706,977 of record OU426980.1, on the reverse strand, counting down.
TGCTGTGATACCAAACACAAATATTGAAGCACCATGCGTTATAGTTGCTGATGAGGCATTTCCATAATCTACTCCATCCATAAACAATCCAAAATCGGATTTTAAAGTATATACATTATTCAGATTGGTACAATGAAAATTTTTAATTGATACTAGTTTAATCCTTCTAGGACAAATAGTATTTGAGCTATGTGCGTTTACATGTTTTAAAAATTGCCATTCTTCGATTTTAATCAAAACAAAACAATTGTAATACATTTTATTAGAAATATAAAATATAAATAATAATTTATAAAGATCTTCATGAATGAACGACCCATTGGGCTTGTTTGTAAATCTAAACATTAAAATGATATAGGATTTTGGTTATATACTGTGATTACGTTAAATTGAATTTTTTTTTTTTTAGAGATAAATTAATTCAATATAATATATAACTATAAACAACTTTAAAGAAATTAGACTAATATAAATTTTTGTTTGCTTACCAGTTGTTTTCATTTCCTCTCCAATTTTATCCCAAATAGTGTTTTTGAATTTAGTGTCCATGTTTTTTGGGGTTGCCAGATCGTAGAGCACAGGATACAAACGCACCAATTCGATGAGTTTTTCGTCATTCATTTAATTAATTCAGAAAATCACTGTTTGAATCCGTCAGTGAATAAATAAAAATTTCGGTGAGGACTAACCTGAATTTCACTGATGGATCACTGGCGGGGCACTTTCGTCACTGATACGGTACTGTGCCGGTTGTGTGGAAACAGACTCATCTGAATACATGGAAGAATATCTCAAAATAAGCCGGACGGATTATTTGCCGGTGCCGTCACTGATGTGTGTAAATAGGCCTTAAGGGCAGATTCACACTATCGCTCCGCTCCCGCTCCGCTCCCGGTCCGCTCAAATATTCTAAAGAGAAATAGACAGAGAATTCCACTATCGGTACCGCTCCGGTCTCGCTCCACTCCCGGTCCGCTCTCACTCTACCCCATTCACACTAGCGCTCCGCTCCCGATCCGGTCTCACTGGCGAAATATTCTAAAGAGGAATAGAGAGAGGGTAATTACAATATTGGCACAGGTCCGGCCTCGCTCCGCTCCCGCTCCACTCTCCTAAAGTCTTTTCATATTGACATTATATAATTTTATTTTATTATGTTATTTTATAATAGCAATGAGTTTGTAGTGAATAAATAAATCGGGAACCATTTTTTACGAGTACATTAATTCATAGCAAAATATATCTCAAACATAACATGAATTTTTCACGTCGAAAAACCGCGCGTATTGTTGGTGATTTTTTTTTTTTTATTATTTCAAGCGTATTCGAATACATTCGGAAAAAAAAAATTAAATTATTTCTTCACCATTAATTAAATTAATTTATAATTATTATTAATAATTATCATTGTGTTGCAATATATTCTTCTTATTCTATTTTTTGATAATATTATCTTCTTCATCAAGAAAAGTACACTTACCAGCTATTTCTACAAACGAAAAATTGATTTTTTTTTTGGCCGTAAAATTGAAGAATAAATGAATACTTGAATTAACTGAAAGTTAATCATTAATTAAAATCCGAATACAGACAACTTCGATTATTAATGGCTTAATAGCTTAAACCTTTCAAAAGTGAACGGTGTAAAATTATATAGTGTGAATATGGTAAGACATTAGGAGAGCGGACCGGGAGTGGAGCGGGAGCGGAGCGCTAGTGTGAATGGGGTAGAGCGAGAGTGGACCGGGAGCGGAGCGAGAGTGGAGCGGGCGCGAAACCGATAGTGTGAATAGGCCCTAATACGGCTAATACTAATAAAATAAACTCCTCCATGCTAATAAATAAAATAACTTAGAAGAAAAAAAAAAAACGAAATAAAATTTTGTTAAAGAGAACGGCTTTAACATATTAAAAGTTGAGACTGTTTTTTAAATAAATATTACTGTAGTCAGGAATTTAAATGCAGTTTTCAGTCGTTTCATAATTGTGAGAGGATAACTTTAAAATTAATACGAAAAAATTAAATAAGAATTTTACAAAGCAATTAAGTGAAGGTAAAAATAAAAAGCCATATTCTAATATAAACAATAAATAATCATATTTTAAATTTTATAGACGATTAAATGAAAAAATAATATGACATTCATATTGAATAAATTAAAAATAATGTAAAATGAAATCAGAGGCTTTCATATTAGAATCTTACCACCTACATTTATCTCTCGTGTTACATTGTGCTCTCATTATCTATATCGTCAACTAATCAGGATTTAATAGCAGCAGGCCCTGCTTTTTATTTAATAGGCCCAATAGTAAAATACGACTATAAGGAAAGAAGAACAGTAGCGGTTCCAGACTTTGCTTGACCCTTGGTGATATATGGAATACCCCCCAAAGTAGGAGACTTTTGAAATATTAACAGTTTTTATCTGACGTTTTATAGATATTTATTTACAGATATTGTGTTTAAAAAATTCCAAAGTGCAAATCATCGATGCGGGGTTCGCCCGTACCTTGAACCGCCACTGAAGAAGAAATATGATTACTGACAACAGAAGTTATTAATAATATTTTGGGTATTGTTGTGAATCAGCAGATAAGATTTATTGAAAACCCCAGTAGAAAAATAACGAATATTTCTTTTCACAGCTGTTTTCAAGGGCGTACCCAGGATCAAAACTAGGGGGGGGGGAAGCTATGGTCGTTCAGGTTGTAACATCTTAGCGCGGAAAAGGTGAATGAAACCAAAATTATGTATAATTATAGCAGAGCTTTATCAACTAAGTTATTACAATTATTTGCTTGAAAAAATTATTCTATTACTGCTTCCCGCCTTAAAATCTTAAAAATAATTGCATCCAGCCTTCCGGGGGGGGGGGCAGCTGCCCCCTCTGCCCCCTGCTGGGTACGCCCATGGCTGTTTTTATCAAAATGTTTATATAACTTAGAAACAGCGGCTTTTGGGCTTATCCTATTTGGCGCCATTTAATGTGGCTCCAATCTTAAATGAAGATGACCCTTTGAGAGGTTTATTCATTTCTTTTCAAAGAGTAGAAGTCAAAAGATGGAAAGAGATAAAGCCAAACAAGGCCCTTTTTAACTGAAAAGGACTCGATATAACTTGGGTAAAAATCAAGTTATCTTAGAGAATCATTGATTTTCTCTAGAACTAAGATTCGCCTCAGCTAAGTCTTAAAGTATTTTAGCAGATCAAATTACCACTAGCAAGGTTTTTCGCTATGAATTAATTGAGATAATTAGATTTCAATGTCACCAAGAACATTTCGTTCATATAGATACCTTTTTTTTTACTGATTTTAATTGTAATTTTTCCCCTCAATTTTGGGAGGGATGATCTCGTTCCCTCCATAAACATTAGGACTGGGTGGTATGAGAGTTTTATGTATATATAATTTTTATATTTGTAATTATTGATCATGTTGGCCATCATGAGACAGTTGGTGTTGGCTACACTGGTATGTGTGAGTTGTTCACTGTGATGTACATGTGCACTGTGCTCAATAAACGGGTTTATGTACATTAAATGTGTACTATTCGTTATCCCATTAAATTACTAGTTTCTAAGAGGTTATGGGCCCAGACACCCAGTCAGTGTTAGTTTAACGGTATTAGGAAGTGTGATCATTAAAAATTCCCAAGAGTGAATTGAAAGCATCATGGCTTTACAGATTCTGTTCCCGCAATTAAGTGACAATAACTTCTCAACCTGGAAATTTCGGGTATTTAATATTATCGAGGATAAAGGAGTACTGGATGTGGTAAAAAAGGAAGACATATCAAAGGAGGACAAAGCAATAAAGGAAAATGACGCCAAGGCTCGGTCTATTATAATCGCTTGTGTATCCGACAAGCATATTGGACACACTTGAAAAATGCTTCAACATCTTATGAGATGATAAAATGTCTTGAAAACGTTTTTGAACGTAAAAGTGTACTGTCAAAATTGTATTTACGTCGAAAGTTAATCCATTTAAAGTGTGATGAAAACACAGCACTTCAAGACCACTTCGTAAAATTTGATGAGATCATGGCTGAACTCGAGGCAGCTGATACAAAAATGGCCGAAGACGATAAAGTTTGCCATTTATTTTTGACAATGCCCCCAAAATATAACACGGTGATTACAGTATTGGAAACATCAGATAAAAATTATCAACTGAGTTCGTTAAGAGCAAACTTCTGGATGCTGAGTTGAAGATGAATAATACTAATGATGTTTCATCTCCTTCGGAGGAGTTTTCGTTCGGCGCTAGAGTTAAACGGTGTTTCGGTTGTGGAAGTACAAATCATTTGAAAAATTCGTGTCCAAGAATTAATAATAATGAAAGACATAATTTCCCGCCAAGAAGGGGAAATTTCCCACCGAGGGAGAGAAGTTATTCCTCAAGAAGAGGCAGTTTTTATCAACAGAGATATGATGATGGTTATTTGGCAGAAACTGAAAAGAATAACAAGGATGTAACATTTATAGCATTATCAACAGAGCTTGCTGAGGAAAAGTCAAGTAAACATAGTTATGTTAATTTTATACTGGACAGTGGAGCGAGTCATAATTTGTTTCGAGGTGATCTTTTGTATTTAATGTCAGAAGTAAAGTGTATTGAACCAGTTGCAATAAAAATTGCTAATGGCTCAAATATATTTGCTAAGAAAGAAGCTATCCTTAAAGTATATTGTGATAAAACAGGTGTGAAGTTCCAAATAAATGGACTAATTGTGGACAACCTTCTATCAGTGAAAAAGATAAACAAAGCTGGTTATGATGTCATATTTACAAATAACTTAGCAAAAATTATGATGAAGCCCGAACCAATAATTAGTGTAATCTCCAACAATCTTTTTGTGTTCCGTTTCAAACTTAATACAAAGAGCAGTGACTGTTTCCTTTCTGAAAAATCCGATGACTTGTGGCATTTGAGACTTGGGCACTTGAATCGACGTGGACTGGAACTTCTGAATCTACCATGCTCGGGTAGAGTATGTGATTCATGTCAAAAAGGTAAGGCGGAAAGACGGCCGTTTATTAGAAAAGAATACCCACGATCTACACGAATAGGGGAACTAATTTACACAGATGTTTGGGGGCCTGTCAATGAAAGTACAATGGATGGCGAAAGGTATTACTTGTCTATATTAGATGATTTCTCTCATTTTACAACCATTTATTTGCTTAAAGAAAAATCGGATGCTGAAGAAAAATTAGTGGATTTTTATAGAATGATGAAGAATAAAGGAGTTAATATTTCAAGAATCCGTTCTGATAGGGGTGGAGAATTCCGATCAAACAATTTTAAGGAGTTTTGCAGATTGAATGATGTTATTCATGAATTTACAGCTGGGTATACACCTCAACAGTGTGGAGCTGCGGAGAGGTTGAATTTGACTCTTCTTAATAAGGTAAGAACTATGTTCGTTGATAGTAATTTGCCTAAGAATCTATGGGGGGAGGCCGTTCGCACCGCAGCATATCTACTTAACCGTTCCCCTACAGTTGCACTTAATGGCCGGACACCCGCTGAAATGTTTTATGGAAAAAACGATTTGTCAAAGCTGCGGGTTTTTGGATGTAAAGTCTGGTACCTTCAACTAACAAAGGGAAGCAAACTTGAACCTAGAGGTCGGGAAGGACGAATGGTTGGATATTCTGGTGCGGGATATCGTATTTGGGACCCTGAGAAGAATAAGATTATTATTTCTCGTGATGTGAAGTTTGATGAGACGCAGATTAACTATTTGGAAAATAATTCTTGGACACCTGCATATGTTCCATCTGAAGAAGAAGAAAACAAAGAAGAGAATGAAAGGGAAGGCACAGAGAAGAAAGTACTCTCAGACAATGAAGAAGAGTTCTACGGATTTGAGGAAGAAAACCGTGATACGAAGGAAATTTGACCAGAAAGGCAAAGAAAAAATCTTTCATACCTTAAAGACTTTCATCTGCATACAGCCTTTTGTCTTTTAACGGAGGAGGATCCACTAACTTATGCGGAGGCAGTAAAAAGGGGTTGGACTGATGCTATAAAGAAAGAGTTGACTGCACACGAGGATTTCAAAACTTGGACACCTGTTGATGACATTCCATCCACCTCAAAACCTATTGAGACAAAGTGGGTTTTTACAACAAAAGGTGATGGAACAAAGAAAGCCAGGTTAGTGGCGAAGGGTTTTCAAGCTGATAACATCTATGACACTTTATATTCTCCGGTCGCAAAATTTCTCACAATCAAACTTGCTCTCAGCATGACATTACAGCAAGAGAATTGGCATATCAGGCAATTAGATGTGCCAACAGCATTTTTGAATGGTGTTTTGGAAAATGATGTTTATATTTACAAACCAGAGGGGGTGAATGAAACAAGTGAAATTCTAAAATTACAACGGGCACTATATGGGCTCAGAGAAGCTCCTAAATGTTGGAACGAGAGGTTCACAACTTTTGCTATGGACAAAGGTTTCACAAGATCAAATTTTGATGCGTGTCTGTTTTTTAAGAAAGGGGTGTGGCTTATACTGTGGGTGGATGATATCCTTGTTTTTGGAGAAGAAAGTGAAGTGGAAAAAACTATTCAAATTTTGGAAAAAGAATTTAATGCGAGATACCTGGAACATTTAAAATGTTTTATTGGAATTGAGTTAAACTTTTCAGAGGGAAAAATTGAAATAAGTCAACAACAACTGATTCAAAAAATTATTACCAAATTTAGACTTCAGGAAGCCAAATCGAGTCCTACACCGATGGAGGATAGATTAGATGTCAATGACTCTGATGAAGTAATTAAAGTTCCCTATCGTGAATTAGTTGGGAGTTTAATTTATTTATCCCAAATTAGTCGTCCTGATATTACATTTGCTACATCTTTTCTGAGCAGATTCCTGGACAGGCCAACTAAAACCTTATGGAATGCTGCTAAACGAGTTGTGCGTTATCTTAAAGGGACCATCAAGAAAAAGTTAATCTATAGAAAAACAAAGAACCGGGAAGATATACCTAAGATTGTGTGCTACTCTGATGCCGATTGGGGAGGAGACAGGATAGACAGGAAGAGTTGTTCTGGAATTGCAGCTTATCATTGTGGAAACATTATATCTTGGAGATCTCGAAAGCAACAATCAGTGGCGCTGAGTTCTTCGGAGGCTGATTATGTGGCATGCAACCTGGCTGGAGCTGAACTTTTATACCTAAAAGGACTATTGAGTGATTTGTACCCTGGCAAAGAAGAAGATATTAAGTGCAGTTTACTGGTGGATAATCAAGGTGCTTTGAGTATGGTTAAAAACTATGAAAACACTAGCCGCTCGAAACATATAGATATTAAGTTTCATTTTATAAAAGATATTGTTTCTAAGAACTTAATTAGTATTAGTTATATAAATACCTGTTCAAACATAGCAGACATTTTTACTAAAGCGCTCAATACCAATAAATGTTCATTTTTTAGATCTCAGCATTGTTTAAATTAAATTTTGTTTTATTTTTGTTTATGTTGTTTGATTTCTGTTGTTTGATTTTAATTAATCGATACAATTTCAACTGATTTGTTGTTTATGTTTTATGTATGGACTTGAAATTGAGAGGGGGTATGAGAGTTTTATGTATATATAATTTTTATATTTGTAATTATTGATCATGTTGGCCATCATGAGACAGTTGGTGTTGGCTCCACTGGTATGTGTGAGTTGTTCACTGTGATGTACATGTGCACTGTGCTCAATAAACGGGTTTATGTACATTAAATGTGTACTATTTGTTTTCCCATTAAATTACTAGTTTCTAAGAGGTGGACGCTGTTAACTAGGTTTTAGGCCTATAGATTATTGACTACACTCTTTTTAACGTTTTCCACAAGTGCTAACAACTGATTTAGTTGTAACAAATAAGAGGCTTGTGATATTTTGTTAATTTCATTCATTAAATTTATTACAGATGATGAGACTATTTAAAAGAAGGAGTTCCGACCCTAATCCACAATTAGTCAGTCTGGCTCCACTTTCTCCAGACAGTGATGAGGAAGGAATGAAGCAGTGGCATCCCAGGTCTGGTCAAGCTTCTCCAGTTGCAGTTGGATCATCTACACCAATATCAGGATCCCCTAAAATAACAAGAAAAGGTAATAGATCTTAATAATTTATTGCTTTTTATTTTTTTAATATTATATTTTTTTGTATTTATACCATTGCATGTATACATGCAATGGGCTTATTCAACCTTGTTGGTATATTTTCTAATTCTATAATTTTGAGAGTTCTTACATTTAAGAAAAAAATATTGGAAAAAATAATTTTTCCTTGTCACTGGGGGGGACTGGGGGACGTGTGTCCCCCCAATATTTTGGAATGGGGCAACTACCTACACTCTAAATGAGACATAAATTGACAAGTTTTATAAATTCCTTTAAAATACATCGTTGGAGAAGGAATTAAATGTCCCAATAGTTGTTTTAGGCATTGTTATTTTGACTTTTAGCCTCTCAAATGTTTACCTATCTATGAGAATACTAAGCTGTCCCTCCCCCATAATTTGGTGCTGGTGACGCCCATGGTTATATCTTGATATAGCTGTTACAACTGACATTTAATGCAACATTGATCATTGACACCAACATGTCCAGTCAGGATCTGTGAGGAATAATTGTCAGCCATAAGTCCTTCAATATTTCTCTAATTACTATCCTCTAATTACAATTCATGCGACACCATTCCTTACCCCATGGTGACTATTAGAATAGCCAGTCTCTGGCTAGTCAACATTCTTTTGAGTTTATCAGAGCAGAAATAGAAATGGATCTATTTCCTAATAGCTTAATATAAAATTAATACATGGTATAGACTGAAATATTCATCATTGCCTTGACAATGCAATTGCTGATTATTGTAAAAAAAAATGTTTCCAAAATTACATTAAAAGATTTGCTAAAAATAGCCTTTACTTTACATTTTAGCATATTCGTTTTGTTTTTTTTAATCATCAGCAGAAAAGTTCTTCTGTTTTAATTCTTTACCAAACAGAAAATAAATTGTACCACTGATAGTTGTTCAATGAATGATGGATTAATTCCATTCTAAATAAAATATTACTGTTAACATAAATGATGTAATGTAGATTCATTCCAATAGAAGGTCTTATTAAACAAAAATATGATATTTCTTTATGTTTTTATATTGTTATTAGGAAGAAGAATTATATATTGCAATCAATAAGTGAGTGGTGAATCTCATATCTTCCTTTTATAACCTAATTATTAAAAAACAAGTCCAAACTTATAACCTTGTAACCAACGTTATGTCTGTTAATTTCTTAGCTCTTTTAATAATGTTTTTGCTATATTTATTTTTTGTATCATTGGGTAATTAGAACAATAATTTTACATAACATCACTGTTATTTGATTTTTTTGTCCACTTAGTGGTAATAATATTCATGTCCAAAAATTTTAATGTATTAATAAAATCTTAATATGTTTCTGATTTTTCTATATTATTAGAATTATACTCATAATAATTATACTCATCAACAATGAGAATAATTATAAAGAATTATTAGAAAATTTAAACATCTACTATTAAAAATTAAATTTCACCAAAGAAAAATTAGAAAATAATACATTAAGGTTTTTGGACATGAATATTAAATTAAAGAACAATATTATTACCACTAAGATGAAAAAAAAAGAAAAATAACAGTGATCTGATGTTAAATTATTGTTCAAATCACCCTATGATACAAAAAATAAATTAGCTAAAAACCTTATTAGAAGAGCTAAAGAATTAACAGACATAATGTATAAATCAGAAGTTAAGTCTTGGGTTTATAAAATATTAATAGAGAATTTTATCCTAAAAGATTAATTAATAATATCTTGTACAACAATACATTAATAATAGTAAGGAAATAAATAGAGAAGGAGAAAATAACAATAGAGAAACCCTTACAAAAGATGGAGAAAAAAACAGTAAAATGGAACCAAAGCAAAGAAAATTAAGGATTTTTATGGAGATGTAAATCACAATAGTGCAGAAAAGATCTACAATGAAAATAAAAATAAAATGAGTAAAAATATAAATAAATATTTTAAAATGAATTATATCCCACAATTAACTAATAATATACAAAAAATATTACATATTATAACCTCGGTGATATAAGATTAGGAACATATAATAATAAAAAATTAGAAAATTATTTAAGTTATATTAAAGACAAAATAGAATTCCTTGAAAAAAAAAAATGTACCTAATTTATAAAATTGAATGGAAGGACTGTGAAGGTGTAGGAAGTGTGAAGTATAAGAAAAAAACAACATAAAGCAAACTGTAAAAATACAAAAAAACAAAAACCTGATTGGTATAATTAGCCATTTAACATTGTCTAAAATCTTTTTTTGCCATATTATTTCATTGTAAATATTACAAAAACGAAACCTAATCTTAATATTCTTACAGTATTTATCACAATGATGATTGGGTGTTATTAAAACTTTTTGAACATTGTATTTCACATTTACAGGTCTCGCAACATGGGGTAAAAAAGTAGGAAGGAAATGGGAACAACTAAAAAGAAGCGATTCTACAGAAATTTTGGAAACATCTGTAAATCATAACTCCAGAGTGAATCCGCTAGCAAAACCATCCATTCCTGTTGCTTCAAACCAAAAAAGTCGACGGGTTTCTAGAGTAGAATCTCTTCGACATATGTTTGTGCGTGGAAATAATCATTCTCAATCACCTATAAATAAAAATTCCTCTAATTCATCAGAAATAAATCCTTCCAAAAATAGTGCAGAATGGGTAAAGAAAGAATGTCAGAAGGGAATAGCTGACTTGTATCAACTGAATAGTCTTCTTATGAAAGGCAAAGAAAAAAAAAGTGACAGAAAAACAAAAGTTTCTAATCAACCATTGAAATTTAAAAAAAATATTATTGAAACTGTTCATGAAAACCCTCTGGAAGAAAATGGAACCGAACATGGCTCAGTGAAGGATACAAACTTTGCAGGGCTAGATCAGGTCACGGAACCTGGACGAAAGTCATTAAGTCATGATGATTTGCTATCTAAAGTCAAAGAGCACTCAGAAAATAAATTATTTTGGTCAAGACCATCTAGTTTATCATTTGACCAACTTGGTAACGTAAACCAAAATTTAACTGCTACAAGCAACAATTCAAAAAATGTTATTGGTAAATCCAGCAAAGAATTTGGAATTAATCATCATTCTGTTTTAAGTAATAGTAAAAACTGTAGTAATTCTATAAATAATAACCAACTGAATTGGAATGATCAAAGAGATCCCGGACCAGATGACACTAAGGATATAGAACCGAATTTACCCCTTAATATGCGCACACAGCCCCACTTAAAAGAAATTTACAACTTTCTCAACAATATTATGCTTGGAAAATCTGAAGAAAGTGGTTATGAAAGTGATTCCTTTAAAGGAAATGATAAAAAACGTTTTGATTTGAATTTTGTAAATGCAAAAAATGAATTTCAAACTTCTTCCAGCTCCTTAGAAGCCAAAGATATTGCGTCACCAGATATTTCTCTTTTAAAACAAAAGCTTTACTCAAAAGTGGAGAACACAGTTCATCCTCATAGTACTAAAATAAACCAACCAACACCATTTGAAAAAATAACCACTATAAATCGAAACAGGAAGGGAATAAATACCAAAATCAATGATGCAATGCAAAGTAATGTTGATAAACAGTATAATCATAGTGAAACTGATTTTATGGCATGTGGAATATCACCTATTTTGGAGTTTTCTCGAAATGTAACTTTAGAAAAAGAATTTAAGCGGATATGCATCTCAAAACATAAATCTGAAGAATTAGGACTCTATGTTGAAAAGATAGAAAATGGTCCTAGTCGAGGAAGCTACATTATTTCTAACATTGAAGCCGGAGGCCTAACATATAGGTATTGTATACTCCTACTTGTTTTTAAGGCTTTAAATAATCATTCTTTTTATGGATAAAAAATTATTATCTATAATAACAATTATTAGTTAAGTTTGGCTGACAAGAAAATCAACTAAAATTTATTGTCATATACTGTGGTCAATTAACTTAACAAGGTCTTCTTAATCTTAATCTTTATTTTGTTAATAAAATGATATGTTTAGGATAAATAATGCTACCAACATAAACAAATAAATATTTAGTTATCTGAATAACAAATTTAAATTTATGATTTAAATCAAACTACTATATTCTATGTATAAATATTTATATATTGATAAATGATATAATTTTTTGTTTTGAAATTACCTGACCTGTTCCACTACAACCCATGAAGGGTCTTGGGTTCAGTACTATGTAAGGAAGAGCACTGTTTCTTGGTCAGCGGTCGTGCAAGGAGGTGATTTGACCGTGATCACGCTCAACCACCAGGTTTTCCCCCCATAATTTTTCATTAACCCACTTTATAGAGGCTGGGTTTGCCCCAGGAAGGTCTCTCGCCCCACGAGACGAAGAATAATAAAGATATCATGAGCCATGTCAGATTCGAACTCGGAACCTTGAGCATAGCAATCCACTGCCTTACCAGTGGGCTACTCCGCTCCCTTTGGAAATTACATTCAATGAAATTTAATATTTAAGTTTGAATAATATTAATATATCACTTCTAGTTAGCTGATGACCATAAATAAATATATATTGCATCAAGTTGATGCAGAAATGAAGTTAGTAAATAATGTCTTAAAAAGAAAGTTTAAGGGAAAAAAAGTATAAGCATCAGAAATTGATGCAAAATAGCTATAAAAAATAAAAGTTTAGTAAATATTAAATACATGCTCATTCATTTTTTTTTTTTTTTTTTCAGAGATGGAAGAATAAAAGAAGGAGATGAAATTATAAAGGTGAATGGTACTAGACTTAAGGGTCTACCAATTCAAGAAGTTAGAAAAGTAATGAAAAACTCAACAAATGAAATAGAAATTGTTGTATCACGCCCATGTGATTCTTTATCTTTGAAAAATACTGAATCAAGTAACAAACTGTCGAATGATTACACAATAGCTAATAAACCTAAAGACAATTTTCTAATGAACAAATCAAATTATGATTCCTTCATGAGTTGTACTGTTGCTTCAAGCAAATCAATAGCAGAACCTATGAGCGCTTTTAAGCCTTCCCCTAAAATATTAAAACCAAAGTTAGGTAAGCCACCAATACCAGAGGACAAAAAAGAAGCTGATGTAATGAAAACTGGAATGCGGAAATTTTCTTCTCATGGTGATACTTATTTGCGACATCAAAATGAATTACCAGATCGTACTATCCTTTCAAATCGTCCTAAATCTTTGACACTTTCAATTTTTACTGTAACATTCCACAAAGGCCCAGGTTTTAAATCTTTGGGTTTCAGTGTTGTCGGTGGTTATGATTCTCCTAAAGGGAATCTTGGGATATTCATTAAAACAATATTTAAAACAGGACAAGCTGCAGAAAATGGTTGTTTAAGAGAAGGTAAATTTATAATAATTTTCGGTATGATTATTAATAAATTTATTATTTTTTCTCATTATTACATTCAAATTTTATTTTCTCAACTATTGTACATTTACTTACTTGTCTATTGACTTGATAAACTGATCCCCAAAAAAATAATCATTAAAAGTTCAAACTCACTTATAATTTAGAATAAAAAATATATATATATGAAAAAATATTTACACCATATTTTTAAAAAGTGATAAATAGTGAATTTTCATTAATACTCAAATATAAATCAACTTAATACGGAAACACACCCTCATGAGCTATAAATTAAAATTGACTATATACCTATATATGCAGGGGAATTAACAATGAATTTGAAAATTTTCAGTACATATTTAATTTGTATTGTTAGTATTTGTACTTGGTTGTAACAAAAGCCCTTGTGCATGCACACATTCTATTATTCCACTCTCATACAAGGGCTTCCGCAGGATTTTGTCTAGGGGGGCCAGGCTGGTAAAATTTTTGTCTAGGGAGGGGGCAGGCTGGTAAAATTCTTAAGATCAGGAAGATATTGTAACTATGTAAGGCTCAATTAATTTTTCAAATAAAACTTATTGATATTTCAAAATTAAAATATTTGTATATATGACACTTAATAATTACAGTGGATATCGTTCATAACGACATTGAAGGGACGTAAAAACTTCGTCGTTATAGGCGATCATCGTTACATCCGACATATCGCTTATAACGACGCCGGTCGTTATATCAGATCTAGTCCATTTTTAACAGCTGATTGTAATGATAGCCTTCTTACAAATAATTATCTTTGTGTTAGGGATGGTGGGTCAAAAAATAACAGGAACGTTTTATGCGGAAAAAGCAATTTTTTGTTTTATTTTTTGTCTTGAACGATTCACCGCGTTCAACTAGTCCCCGAATGCTGTCCTTATTTTCCTTCTTCTTCTTCTTTATCCAACCCTTGTACCTTACGGTGTCGGGGCAGCCTGTAGCCATCTTCTGAATATTTCTCTATCAGTTGCCAACTTCCTAAGCTCACCTAACGTGAGTCCTCTTTTCCTGGCCAACTCTGTTATAAGATCCTCCCACTTATTTCTTGGTCTTCCGCGTGGTCTTTTCCCTTCTGTTCTTGATTCCCACACTCGTTTGGGTAATCTATTGACTGGCATTCTTTGCACATGGCCAAACCACCTCAATTCTTTTCTATGAATGATGTTTAATAGAGGTTCCTGTCCTGTTTCTTCTCTTATTCTAGGGTTTCTCACACGGTCCCATCTTGTCTTACCTATAGCCTTCCTCAGGAATTTCATTTCTGTTGCCTGTATACGGCTCTCATATTTCTTGGTGCTAGGCCAGCTTTCAGCTGCATAGGTCAGCGTAGGGATGAAGACTTGCTTGTATATAGTCATCTTTGTCTTCAGCTCCACTTCTCTCTTTCCGATAATGACGTTTCGGAGTTTGTAATAGATATTAGTTGCTTTTCTTATGCGCTGATTTAATTCGGAGTTCAACCTGCCGTCATTACGGATTTTGACTCCTAAGTATTGGTATTCGTCTACTTGTTCCAAATTTATATCTCTACAAGCCACAGTCTCTTCTTCCCTTGAGCCACTCTTGGACACAACCATATACTTTGTTTTGTTGGGGTTTATGGTCATGCCTTTCCGACTTAGAGCTTCCTCCCACTGCTGTAGTGCATCTTGCAAGGCTTCTCTACTTTCTGCAATAATGAGGATGTCATCGGCAAATACTAAACTCTGTATGTATACGGGGTGCATTTTCCAGTTTCCTACCTTTAGTTTGGGGCGTCTTTGTTTAGCCTCCCATATTATTCTGTCCATGAATATTACAAACAGTAATGGACTTAAGCTGTCCCCTTGCTTTACTCCCGTATCCATTTTAAATCTTTCTGATTTTTTGCTGTTTAGTCTGACTATCCCAAATACGTTTTGGTATAGGCTGAGTATAGCCTGTGCTAAGTTAATGGGAACTCTTTTGTTTTCCAGGGCTCGTTTCAATTCCACCCTTGGTACATTATCGAATGCTCCATATAAGTCAACGAAGGCTAAATAGATCTTTTTGTCCCTCTCAATGAACTTATCGACTATGCATCTCAGTGTAAAGATATTGTCTTGGGTTTGTCGGCCGGGTCTGAATGCTGCTTGTTCTTCCTGCAACTCGTGTTCTACTATTCTTCTTAGTCTTCTCTCTAGTATTCTAGAATATAGCTTCAGAGCCATAGATGAGAGACATATGGGCCGATAGTTTTCACATTCTACTGTGGATCCTTTTTTGTGTATCAGGATGATAATATTATTTTCCCAGTCGGTGGGAATCTCCTTTTTATGGAATGCCTTGTTGAAAATGTTTAATAACCACCTTAGTACTTGGTTTCCGCCATATTTCAACATTTCAGCCGTGATTCCATCATCGCCAGCTGCTTTATTATTCTTAGATTTGGCCATGGCATTCTCCAGCTCCCATTCTTCGATAAGATCATCCTCATCAACAGGTTGTCCTACCAGCACTTCTTCATCCCCTTGTATTCTTCTATTCTCAAATTTCTTACTGAAAAAGTCCACCCATTCTTTCAAAACTCTGTCTTCTTCGGTAACCAGCTGCCCGTTAGTGTCTTTGATACTTCTCACCTGTTTCCCGTATTTCCCACGTAGTCCTTTCACGGTGCTCCAAAACTTCCTTATATCCACTTCATAGTTTGTTTGCAGTTCTTCTCCGAATTCCGTCCAGCTTTTTTCCTTAGCTAATTTCACAACTAGCTTTTCCTCTCGTGTCTTTTCTTTGTAAATGGTCAAATCACCTGGATTTTTAGTCTGTAGGTATTTCTTCCATGCCTGTTTCTTTTCTTTGACCTTTGCTTGTACTTCTTCGCTCCACCATCTTGTTCTTTTGAACGCTGTGTTAATCTTTTTCTTCCCAAGCACTTTTTCTGCTACACCTACGACAGCCGTTTTGAATTTCTTCCAGGTTTGATTAATAGACCAAGGATCGAATGGATTTTCCTCCTTATTCAGTTCTCTCAGAGTTCGCTCCATCTCATCTTCATATTCTTTCCTTTTTTCTTGCTTTTTCAATTGTTCCGTGGCAATCTTTTCATAAGTCTTACTCTTTCGGGTCTTTGGAATCTTAATTCTTGTGTCTAGGACTAAAAGATGATGGTCAGTATTGATTTCTGCCCCACGTATAACCTTTACATCCATGACCTCACCAAAAACAGGTTTGCTATATGTGAAATAATCTATAGTACTTTCTTGATTTCTTTCTTCGACCTTAAATGTAATTTGGTGTATTATTTTATGTGGAAAGAAGGAATTCCCAATATACAGCTCATTGTCAACACAGAAGTTAACCATTCTCTCCCCGCTCTCGTTGAACACTGGATCACTTAAGTACCTACCCATTGTTCCCTCTCCAACATTCGGGTCACTCCCTATTCTTGCATTCCAATCTCCTTGCACAATCACAAATTCATTCCGATTTCTTATTTCATCCAGTTGATGCTGCAGGTCATTATAAAATTGGTCCTTCTCAGCAACGCTTGCATCATCTGTTGGTGCATAAATCTGTAGGATATTAAGTTTGTGCTTCAGTTGGAGTTCTATACACATAAGGCGGGAGTTAATGGGTTTCCAGTTAAGGACTTTACTTTCCACTTCTTGATTAGTGATAATACCAAAACCGTGTTTTACTCTCATGTTCAAATCAATTCCAGAATACCGCATAGTAAATCCATCATTCAATTGGGTGGTACCTGAACCCTTCTTTTTTGTTTCGCAAATTCCCAGAATGCCAATTTTGTACTTTTTCATTTCCTGTACTATTTCCACCTCTTTTCCATTTATTGATCGTACATTCCATTGTCCAATTCTCATGTCCGTAGTCCGTAGCCGTTGTCGTAACCATGAAGACTGTCCACATCCAAGGCTGCTTGATGTTCTATGAATCGCTAGTACCCTGGACGAGTGATTGGCCCAGTGCCAGGGGCCCCGTAACCTCGGGACAACTGGCCCCCTGATGTCCCCAGGAGGAAGGGTGGGTCATGGGGATGTGGTTAGGATGAATGGATGGAGGTAGAGGACAAACAGGTAGAGGACAAACAGGTAGAGGACATGATTCCCCCATAGAAAGGGTAGAGGGAGATCAAGAGCTCGCGTGGGCAGGTCCCTGAAATAGGTCTGTCCTTCACCGGGATCGTAAAGGATTACCTACCCGCTACCCGTCCCTATTTTCCATATTATTCGAATTTGTTTGAAGGAATAAAAACACAAACAATCAGAGGAGGGAGTTTCCTAGAAAAGGTGATAGATTTGTCTTCCTGTCCCAGGAAGAAATATCCCGCAAGCCGGATAGAAGACTTCATTCTGGTAGCCGGACGTTATAACCGATCTTTTTGTTCACCGGGGGACTCAAAATGGGTCGCCAAAGCCGATCAGTCGCAATAGCCATGGTTGTAATAGCCGGGTAAAAATTCATTAAAATATGACCGTAGGGACCTGGGACTTCAGATTTCCGTCGCTATAAGCGGTACGTCGTTATAACCGATGTCGTTATAAACGATATCCACTGTACTGTAAATTAATACAAATGTATTTAATTTGTAGTTTTGGTTTCTCATTGTATCTGCCCCCCCCCCCCCCCGGGGACGCCCCTGCTCTCATATTTAATCCTAAAGTGATTGTTTTTGTTTCTACTATCTACGTCAATATTTACTTTGACTAGTCCTTAAATTCCTTGTGGATTGAGTTGTTTTATGGGGTCATTTATATTTGATTAGTTGTTATAAAAAAGCTAGGAAACACGAGCAGTGGATACGGTGAGGTGAATCTGCACAAACCTGAGGTACGTTGAGAACTGTTTGGGGAAAAAAAGTAATGCTTGAAAGGTGTTTTGCATTTTGAGCCTGTTCCTGATGGTCGGGCAGTGGACTCAAACCTTTGCTATGAAGAGCTAGACAGAGTTTATGCAGTTTTTAATGCAATGATCCCCTTCTTCGTTGAGAAAAAACCAATCCAATTTGCAATATGACAATGCGACTGCATATCGTTCTCCTTTGACCAAGGTAAAATTATTGGAACTGCAAGGAGTAAACGTTTTGCCTCATCCTGTGTTTAGCCCAGATATTGCACCACCAGATTATATTTTAGATCAATGGTTTATTTTTTAAAAGGTCAGATTTTTTATAATTGTGAGGACCTAAAAAATTGGATTTGTAGTTCTTTGCCTCAAAACTATAAAATGGTACCAGCATAAAATCCAATAACTGACAGAAAGATGGGTTAATGCAGCTTGAAACCATTGACTTTACTTTGATGAGTTCTATTCATGTTGATATTTAATAATGTTAAAAATATTTAATAAAATGTAATAGATTTAGATTCTGTACTAATGTAAAAGAAGTTATGTCACAACCAAGTATTCCCAACATATCAGCTGGTTATTGTATTTAGTAACTATGTCGATATATTCTCTAGCGAGTTCCCTCTTTCTTTGATATAAAGTTCCCGCTTTGCCATGACTGGCCTTCAGTTAATTATCCTCTATCAGATAATAAAATAATAAGTCCAATTATTATTGAAAGCTGTGAAAAGCATTTTTAAAGATTCTAAATTTATAATTAAGATTATTTTTTAGTTTATAAATATATTTATGTTTAATAGGTGATGAAATAATAGCAGTAAATGGGGCTGCTCTACAAGGACTTACTCATGCAGAAGCTATCTCTGTTTTCAAGGAGATTAAAAGTGGCCCAGTTATGCTGCATGTAGGGCGTAGGGATAGTTTTTCTGCAAGGTACTATTTTAAGTCAAGTTAAATAAGCATTTTAGTTGGTTTATTTGAGTTCAATATGTTTTAATTACTTTTATGGTATTCATTAAGTTCATGAGAATCATTTGATATCCTTTTTAATATATTTACACAATGTTTTAGGGCTTAAATGTAGGTGGCAACTATTAGAACAGATATTAATCCATAATTTCAATAGTTGACATCAATGTCAACTACCACCAGAATTAGCAAATAGTGTTCCATCTGGGAGTGGTTTATGAAAGTCTGAGTCTGTATTGGTGACAGGTGTCTTATTTTATGAATTTATAGCTAGTGTGCTCTATCCATGGATCATTGAGAGCAAAATTGCATTGCCAATAATCCTATTCCTACATGGACAAGCGTCTCATCTGACTCTCCCCACTTCCCGATTCTGCAAAGAACATGGGATACTTGCTATTAGTCGCACTCTACCAAAATGCTACACATTTCATGCAACCAATGAATGTGGCCATCTTTAATTGTCTAAAAGTGCACTGGAAGAGTGAAGTTCATCATTGGAGAGTCGAAAATTGTGCCAACCCAACATTAAAAAAACGAAACTTTGGCCATTACTAAAATCTATTTATCACACTTACTTAACTCGGTGATCTCATTTTTCGTTTAAATATGTTTTGTTTTGTTTTTTGTCTCATTTAAGCTTTTTGTGTATAAAATAATTAAATGGTGGAAATTTTATTTTGTTTCCATTGTGAACTTACTAGTTTATAAATAAAAAAAATATTAACTTTTATTGTAGTCCTTATTACCTATTCAAAATCATAGGAAATCAAATATTAATGCATGTGTCAGCTTTAGAACCATAAATGTCAACTTTCCAAACCTTTACATTTTAATGTGTCAACTATTGTTTCATTTTAGAAGTTTCTAAGAAATCATTTTTTATAAAAACCGTAAATGTATACCATAGGATATTGTACTCCTAGTTTTCTAGAGGGATTGGCCTAACTAAATTCATAACAAAGATTATCCTAACATCAATATATTGGTAAACAGAGTCAATAATATTATTCTTTTTCCTTAAACTGTCAACTATTGGTACAGTTACCCTAGTCATATTTATAATATACTTTAGATATAAAATAATAACAAAAAGAATATAAAAATAATTACTCAGGGGAAAGAGAAAACTTCATCATCCTCACTCATTTCAACATCACTGCTCCGCCAAATCAATGATGCTACTGTTTTCTGATTTTCATTTCCTTAACTCTTTCTAAAGAAATTTCAATTTCATTTTTTTAAATACACACAGCATTTTCATGGCAACCATGTTAAAGGGCCATGATTTGATGACATATGTCACTGCTATTGGGCCTATAAGATTTTTATACAGCTTTACTTTGGTGGTCCTGGACAGAATAGAACATTGAAACAACCTTAGATTTGCATAATATGTATGGTTACCAGTCATGATTCTCTTTTCGATTTCATTTATTATTTTATTTTATTATTATTTGAGAACAAGGTACATGAATGAACAAACTCTATGGAATGTGTGAACTTGTATGGTTAAATTCTCCCAGATTGATTGCTCCCCATATCAGGCCATATACATGCAATTGGTCTTATTATCATTGACCAAAAGCCCCATTTTCCCACCTTCATTATTTACCTGTATAAACTTTTTTTCTATGACGTCGAACAATTCACAACAAGCATACCTGCTTCAATTTTTTTCATAATATTACCAATCATATTAATTTTCTGAATCACACAGTGGTAATGCATTTATATTGTTAAATAATATTGAGGATAGAGTATCCCCTTGCAGCTCTCCACAGCATACTTGGAATTCCTTGGTCAGTTCTCCGTTGATGAGGACGACTCCCTTCTGAAGTCATGCTGATGAGCCTAGCAATTTTATGAGGAATGTCACACTCCTGCAGTGCTATCATTATTGCAACCCGATTTACACTGCCATAGGCCTGTTTGCAATCAATACACAATAAGTGAAGGCCTACATTATGTTCCCAACATTGTTCCATCGCTTGCCTAATAGTAAAGATCTAGTAAGAAGTCCCACGTCCTCATCTGAACCCACATTGGTAAACATCGATACTCCGCTCTGCCTATACGTTGATCTTTATTAATGTGTATACGAGATATTCCCACATAAGGAATGCCATAAAGTCTCTTTAGCGTCTCAAGATCACTCTACCAAAAACCAAGTAGATCACTTTACCATAAGCAGAAAGTTTCGACAATCAATATTGGAGGTGAAAAACAACAGAGGAGCAGATATTGGCAGTGATCATCACCTAATGTTACCTACCATTTGTCTGAAAATCAACTTAACTACAACCAAAAATTTTGAAACAAAAAGAAATCGGCCGAATGTGAAGAAATTTAAAACTCCAGAAAAAATTTGAACCCCTACTAATGGCAGATAGCATAATTGACAAACACTGGTAGGCCTTAAAAAGCAACCTAATGAAGGTCGGAGAAACTCTTTTTGGCTACAAATTCCTAAATGAAAAGGATTTTTCCAAGTTACGTGTTGACATCTTCGATGTTTTGCAACTTTTTCAAAAGCTTGGGGCAGTGTTTTATAGAAATAGAAGGCTTTATTTGAATTTTATTAAAAGCTTTTGTTAATTTATTTTAACATAATATTTAATTATTTATTTTTTCTACTTCATAGAGTGATCCACCCACACGAGATATTTTTTTCTCATTTAACCTCAATTTATATAGGTTATGTTTTGGATAAGCAGTTAAAATGATATATATATATATATATATATATATATATATATATATATATATATATATATTTATATTTCAGCGATTTGTCATAAAATTTTCCACCAAAAAGTTACTATAAAGGTACGGTTTATTTCCCTCTCTTTTAGATTTATTGTGATGTTTGAGATTATCCAATTAGCAGTTATTACTTTTTCATTAAATATCTTGAAAAAAAATGGAGAAAATTTTTTTTTATGTTACCGTTCAAAAGAGCACTAAATTTTCATCTAGTCTGGATATCTAGTTTGTAAAAAAAAATTATATTAAGTGCCCGACAATGTTAACGCACTTTTTGTATATAGTAAAAATAATATCAGTCAAATAATGATAATAAGTTGTTTCAACCAAGATTTAATATGAATAACACATTAATATACTTTAATCATTATATAAAAAAAATTGGAATTGTTTTGTTTTAAAAAAAAGACACATTTAAATATATAAATTCTTGGTTAAAAATTTGGCCAATTTATAAATTATAATTTATTAATAATTTTTTCATTAATTCTACCAATTTTAATCCGAAAATCGGTGTTGTTAAAAATTAGAAAAACTTATTGGGGGCACAATTAGAATAGAAATATATTTTAAATTGACGAAAATTTAAAAAAAATGTAATTTTAAAAATTGTACCTCGTATTAATGTTTCCAGCCTTTCCAGAAATAAAAATTATGTGTTTAATAAATGAGATAATAGGTATGATAAGATATGATAGGTAGACTGTTGTTTTATTTTATTAATAAATAAGCAATTACCCTTTATTTTAAAACAGTCTTTTAATTTTAATTCATTGGATAATACAGCAAAGCTTTCGGTGCTTAGCACCATATTCATTTAAAAAATATATAATTTTATATGCTACAAATTGCACATAAAGTTTTCTTTTATGTCAATTTTCCAAAAATTGTCAGAAGTTCTCATTACTGATTTATTTTGGCAACAAAAAGCGTATAATGCACTATATTATAAGGCTCTTGAGTAGTATACCTTTTTTTACAATTTATAAACCAGATTTGAGCTCTTTTAAGTGGTAAAATATTGCCAACTTTATTTTCTTTCATCCCTGTAACAAACAGCTTATTGAAAATAATTATTAGTAATAAGAATTTGATTTTTTTTTTGGAAATAAAAAGTGTATTGCATAAAATTTTATAAAGGTTGCATAAAATAACAGAAACATTATTAATTTTACATCGTTTAATAACCAATATGTTGTTTGCTAAAATTTGTATTAATTAACCCGCCCAGCAGGACTGGGCGGACAATCGTTTTGCATAGGTGTACTGTGGTTGCTTTGGACAAAATACGTCTTCCAAGCTGTTTCCTAAGCCCAAAGTAGCATCGATTATGCACTTCCTTATTTCCACTCTTCTTCTTCTTCCTTGGCTCTACAACCCGCGAGGGATCAAGGCCGCCTGAACTAAGGTCCGCCACTCTTTCCGGTTTTGTGCAACCGATCTCCAGTTCCGGATCCCCAGAAGGCTGCGTGCATCCTTAGTCACCCCGTCCACCCAGCGAAGCCTGGGTCGCCCACGTCTTCTGGTTGAGTGGATTTCCTCTTCTAAGAGCCTCCTGGGCACCGGGTTAGCGCTCATTCTGGCTACATGGCCAGCCCACCTGAGCCGACCAACCCTGATGAATCTTACCACATCGCAGTCACTGTACATATCTGATATCTCGGCATTTGTCCTGATCCGCCAGGCTTGCTCGTTGGCATCTAAAACCGCTCCAAAAATTCTTCTGAGAACCTTCCTTTCAAATTGGAGGAGTTGATTTTCTTGGGCTTTGGATAGTGTCCAACATTCAGATCCATATGACAGTATTGGCCTAACCAGAGTTTTATACAGGCGCAATTTGGTTGTGCGAGATAATACACAGCTTTTCATTTGCCGCACTAGCCCAAAATAACATTTTTTAGCTGCAAAGATTCGTCTTTGAATTTCCGCTCCGATTTCGTTCTTTCGTTATCAAGGAACCAAGATAAATGAATTCCTTGACCCTCTAAAATGTACACCCATCCACTTGTACATGGGAAAGAAGCATTCCTTGTGGGTTCATAACCATGTATTTAGTTTTTGAATGGTTGACTTAAAACTTTTGGGCTGAGCAGTTGAATATTGTTCTTCCCACCTGGATCCCTGATTTTCTTATAGCGCCCTCCAGAGCAAAATTAAAAAGTAGGCCTGCAAGACTATCACCCTGTCGTAGACCTTAATATGTCTGGAATGAGTCTGAGAGGTCACCATTAACTCGCACCGAACAGAGCACCGCTTGCATTGTAATCTGGATAAGTCTCACAAGCTTCATTGGAACTTTCATAGAGAGCATTACTTTGTAAAGTTCTTCCCTATTTACACTGTCATATGCGGCACAGAAATCTACATACAGGTGGTGGGTTTGAACACTGTATTATCGAGCACGTTCTAGCATCAACCTTAGGGAAAAAATTTGGTCTGTCGTGCTCTTTCCCCTCATAAAACCAGCCTGGTAAATTCCAATCTCTCTCTCTGCGTGGGGTAGTAGCTTGATGAACAAAATTCTGGATAACACCTTGCATGCACCAGTAAGCAGTGAAATATCCCGGTAGTTACCGCAATCCAGGATGTCTCCTTTCTTGTGAATTGGGCAAATTATGGTGTTGTTCCAGTCCACTGGCATTCTTTCACCAATCCAGAAATCCATAATGATGTTGTGAAGTGCCCTCACTGCTTCTTGACCTCCGTACTTGATCAATTCCGATGGCAGCCCATCAGCTCCTGGTGCCTTGTTATTTTTCAGACTTTCGACGGCCTCCTGAACTTCATCAAAATCCGGAGGCTCAAGGTCTTCAACTGGTATCGGAACCCCCTGAGTGGCCTGATTTACAGGCACATTGCTAAGCAGGCTCATAAAGTGATTCCGCCATCTATCCAGTATGCTCTGCTTTACATTCAGGAGAGTGCCATCAGTGTCTTTGCATGTACTTAAGTAGGGGGTTTTTGCTGGCGTTCACTACTTGATAGAACCTGCGCACATCATTACTCCTTCTTAGATCTTCCAGACTCACCAGCTGATTTGCCTCCCATTCCCTCTTCTTTCTTCTATGAATGCGTTTCTCATGGCATCTTTTAATCCTATATTCCTCAACAGAGCTCCATGTATGCCTTCTTTGTAGCATCAGGTGGTAGGCTTTGTTCTTTGCTTTGGTTACCTCCTCGCATTCCTCATCGAACCACACATGCCTTATTTCCACTGCAACCTTATCATTATTTTAAGAAACTACTGATCCAAAGTACGTGAACTGGGATACTTTCTGAAACAAAAAGGCTCCAAACCTCACCATTTCTCCAAGTTCAGGAACCTCATCAGTCACCATATATTTTGTTTTGGACTGGTTTACCTCTAATCCCCATTGCCCAGCTGGGCCCATGAGTGCCATAAATGCTTCCAAGCTGTGTAGGAGCGCCCAAAAATGTCCAAATCCCAGCAGCTGCACCGAGTGGTTGAAAATTGTCCCTCCACATGGTATATGGTATACAATATGAGAGTGATGTATTGTAGAATTAGGGTCTTTCATAGGAGTGTAGAGTATAGAAAGTGTGTTATGAGATTTTAGGTTGTAAGAGAGAGGTTGGGTGTAAGCAGAGGTTAGTGGAACATAAAGTTTTGTAGATGTACATTTCGGGAAGGCTGGGTATATATTGTAGAGATTTGTATATGGAGGTAGCTGTGGTTGGTGAAGAAATGGTGGAGGTTGTCTGAATTGAGGAGGAATGATTATTATGGCCGTATAGTTTTTTTTGATAATGTAGGGAGGAAAGTTATTAAATAATTTTTTTTTGTTTTTTTTAATATGAGACTTTAATTTTTTAATATGGGGCTTAAGTGGATAATACTTCTGGCTACATTTATCTTTTGTATTCAATTAGGCAAAACATTATTCCATTTTTCTCCTTTATTTTACTATCACTTGTTCCAAATTTTATATTTAACCACACAGTTAGTTATTTCAAACTAGCAAAATTAAGACTACTAAATTTGATGTTTAAGCTATATTTAAAACTTATAACCCCTCTCAGAGAATTTCAATGAGAACAAAACCTGCCTGATACTAAATAGTACTTAATTTTTCATTAATATACTTAATAATTCATTTAATTCAAATGGTTGGAACTGTTTTGAAAAAATTGTAAAATCTGTGATACAAAATACAACTTCCGCTCAGTCATTTTCGATGCTTTGAAAAAGTTGCTCTCACATCTAGGCCATATTCCTACTCAAATAAATAAATTTAATATTTTACTTCTATTTTTGAGCTAGTCTGTTTACACCCACACACACACCACTTAAACTTTATTCTGTTGAAAACCCAGAATGGATACTTTTCATGTTCATATTACTTTTCATTACCAAATACATGCATGTATACTGAAGTGAAAGTAATAAAGGTTAATTTTAGTTATTTATAATTATCAAACATGCTTCAATAATCTTTTTAAAAAATAAAAAATATCACTACATTCAATTTTTTCAGGTCCAGTAAGTCAAAATCATGTGATAATTTGGATAAGTGTAATGAAGTATTTTTCAACAAATGATGAAACCAAAATGATAGACTGTACAATTGTAATTAATAACTATACATATATTACTTATATTAACTTTTTTTAAATCCTAGTTTTATTTAGTTGTTTCTTTAAAATTAATAAATTAATAATAAAAAAAAAATTAGAAGTCATTGTATTAAATTAGTCAAATTTTGGGACATTATATATATATATATATATACATATGTACATAATTGCATGTATTGTAACATACATGCATATATAATTATATATATATATATATATATATATATATATATATATATATATATATATTATAATCTTGTAAATAATTTGTTCCTAACTTTGTATAAAAAATCATTGTAAATTATTGAAATTCTTATTGAAATTCCTTAAGAAATATTTGTGTACTTTATACATATGTAGTATTAAAAAATATTGTAATTAACAAATATTACTAAAAATGAATATAAAGTATTTAAAATTTTATTTCTTATTTTTATGTTTATTCAAATTTCATCAGTAACTAAACTTTGAAGATTAAACTAAACTAAATTCGGAAAAGAAAATATTGATTTCTGAATAGAAGTGAAGCAACTTACGGGATGTATTCTATCTACCGTTCTGCTTGAGTTTATAGCAATATTTACATATACCCACTCTCTGACTCATATACGTAGAGAATGAAGGAAATTTTATGTATTGAATATGGCAAGCTATGTAGTAGTTCATCTAAAATCTTAGCTATTCATTTGATGCATTTTTTATGATTTTTTTTTATTAGTCAAATTTTATTTTCTAAAAAAAAAAACTGTTTTGCATCATTATTAAAAAGCAATATCATTGTAATTGGTATAATCAATCAGCCACAATCTAACCTAACAAAATAGAACTTAAAATGGAAATAATTTCTATTTACCTTTATTACTTTAATTTGTTTATTCAGATATATAAGCTTATTTTTAGTGCTAAAATTGTTCTTACCAAGATTGAAATTTTGGTAAAACTTTGAAACAGCGGCTCCTGGGCATGGCCTATTTTGTCAGGTTATGTGACTGTATTGCTATAAAATTCCTATCGCATCCTTTTTTGTTAAAAAGGGCTTTGATTAGTTTGGTTGAATCCCAGCTTTTGACTTCCACTCGATCAAAGAAGATAAATAAACCGCCAAGGGGTCCTTTTCAGTTGAGATCGTGGCCATATTAAACGTCCAAATAAGTCACTCCCAGAAGCTACACTTCCAATGCTCTACCAGAATTTTTAATTTAACACTTTGTGCCAAATTAAATATTCAGCTCATACTGGGAAGGTCATTTTTCTATTTGGCGGGCTTAGTACTGTGCATGTGCAGGCTGAGTCTCGGAGAGCGGGAGAAAGGTGATGAGTTAGTTAGTAAGAGAGTCTGGAGCTTGTACACGAGATGTATATATCCTCTTTACCAGATGAACAATAAATGAGTGTACTGGAGCCACTGTGTTTTTCATTTCGCTTACCCACATTGTAAAAGGTTATGGGCCCAGTTGTTTGGTGTAAAAGACTAAAAGTTCTGTGTCCGCGATTCGCGTAAAGTATTAGTGCCGATCCCGAGAGTGAAATGGCCGCAACGAGTGTGACATCATACCCGCAACTGGGTGGATCTAACTTTTCTACATGGAAATTTAGAGTAATGAGTTTACTGAAGGAGAAAGGAGTCCTTGATGTGGTGGAAATGGAAAATATCCAGGCGAGGGACAAGGAAGCAAATACACGTGACGCCAAGGCCCGGTCTGTAATCATAGCGTGCGTCACAGAAAAGCACATTGAAAATATAAAGAATGCAAAGACATCATTTCAAATGATGAAATCTCTACAAAACGTATTCGAACAGAAGAGTGTTTTGTCGAAACTCGATTTGCATCGTAAATTGGTGCAACTGAAATGTAACGAAAACGCGGGAATCCAAGAACTCTTTGTGAAATTTGACGAAATAATCTCAGAACTAGAGGTAGCTGGTGCTAAGATGGAAGAGGATGATAAAGTCTGCCATCTACTGTTAACGATACTCCCGAAATTCAACACCGTAATAACAGTTTTAGAGACGACAGATCAGAAGTTAACCCTCGAGTTGGTCAAGAGCAAGCTGTTAGATGCTGAGCTGAAAATGAGTAATGCAAGTGACATTTCATCTCCTTTGGATGAGTTTTCTTTCGGAGCAAAAATAAGGAGATGTTATGGCTGCGGAAGTACCAAACACTTAAAAAATTCTTGTCCAAAATTAAAGAATAAAGGAAATAGAGATTTCCTGCCAAGAGGAGGCAATTTCCAGCCAAGAGGAGGCAATTTCCCGCCAAGAGGAGGGGGTTACCCGCCAAGGGGTGTTAATTCACGAACGCAAGGAGGTAATTTAGGGACAAAAATGGAAGATAAGGAAGTGTCATTTATTGCATTGTCTACAGTGCAAAGAAAGACAAATAAAAGTGACTGTGCTAATATTATTCTAGGCAGTGGAGCAAGCCACAACCTACTTCGAGGTGATATGATCGAGTTTATGTCTCAAGTTAAAAATATAGAACCAGTCCCGATTAAGATAGCTAATTGAACGAATATATCTGCCAAGAAAGAAGGTGTCTTAAAGATATACTGTGCTAAAACGAACATAAAATTAAATATAAATGGACTGATAGTGGATAACCTTCCATATAACCTCTTATCAGTTAAAAGAATAAACAAAGCAGGATATGATGTTATATTTACGAATAAAGTCGCGAAAATAATGACAAAACCAGTGACTAGTGAAGAGAGCGAAAAACTATTTGTGTTTAGTTTCAAACTTAAACAAGAAACAAAGAGTTGTTTTCTTACAGAAAAGCCCAGTGATTTGTGGCATCTCAGATTGGGACATTTAAATAGAAGAGGTCTTCAACTTTTAAATCTCCCCAACTCAGATACAATATGTGATTCTTGCCAAAAGGGAAAGGCAGAAAGAAAACCTTTCAGCAGAAAAGATTACCTAGATCCACAAGAATTGGTGAGTTAATTTATACTGATATTTGGGGACCTGTAAATGAAAAAACATTAGATGGGGAGCGATACTATTTGTCAATATTGGATGATTTTTCGCATTTTACCACTATATATTTGCTCAGAGAGAAATCAGAGGCTGAGGAGAAGTTGATGGAGTTTTATAGATTAATGAGAAACAAAGGACTTTATGTATCAAGAATCAGGTCAGATAGAGGTGGAGAATTCAGATCTAAGAAGCTAAAGGAATTTTGCAAACTTAATGGTATAGTGCAGGAGTTTACTGCAGGCTACACACCTCAACAGTGTGGAGATGCGGAGGGAGTAAACCTGACTTTACTGAATAAGGCCAGATCAATGTTTATCGACAGTAATTTGCCTAAATATTTATGGGGAGAGGCGGTTCGTACTGCAGCCTACCAACTGAACCGGTCTCCAGCTGTGGCATTGAATGGTAGAGCCCCTGCAGAGGAATACAATGGTAAAAACGATTTATCAAAGCTAAGAATTTTTGGGTCTAAAGTGTGGTAAGTGCAATTACCGAAGGGAAACAAATTGGAACCTAGAGGAAGGGAAGGTAGGATGGTAGGATATGCCGGAGCTGGATATCGAATTTGGGACCCAGAAATAAATAAAATAATTATTTCGTAAATTTTGATGAGTCACAAATCAATTTTTTGAACACAAATCCCCAAACACAAACATCCGTTTATGTTCCATGTAGTAGAGAAGAAGAAGGTTATATTATAACAGAACATGGCAAAGAAAAAGGGAGAACAACCTCGGAAGAAGAGGATAATCGAACAGAACCAGATGAGTATGACAAAGTTTCCTCATCGGATCGTGATTTTTACGGATTTGGAGAAAATGAGGAGGAACCGATCACTGAAGGTAGACCAAAAAGAAAAAGAAAGGTACCAAACCATTTAGCCATTTACATGTACTCTGCTTACTGTCTTCTTACAGAAAATGACCCGAAGAACTACGAAGAGGCTGTAAGGAGAGGTTGGGGAGACGCTATTAAGAAGGAGTTAAACGCCCACTCAAAATTTGGAATGTGGAAAGAAACTAAGGATGTACCCAAAGAAATCAAGCCTATTGAAACAATGGGTCTTCACAACAAAGAGCGATGGGACCAAGAAGACGAGACTTGTAGCAAAAGGTTTTCAGAAAGAAAGAAATCCCGAACACCTGTACTCCCCAGTGGCAAAGTTACCTACAATACGACTTGCACTTAGTGTGGCATTGCAGGAAGGATGGAGCATAAAGCAGATGGATGTACCTACTGCTTTTTTACATTTACAGGCCAGAAGGTGTGAA
Organism: Aelia acuminata; assembly: GCA_911387785.2. Taxonomy (NCBI): domain Eukaryota; kingdom Metazoa; phylum Arthropoda; class Insecta; order Hemiptera; family Pentatomidae; genus Aelia; species Aelia acuminata. Next base: position 61,676,029 of record OU426980.1, on the reverse strand, counting down.
GGAAGGTACCCCTATACTGAAACTTAAAAGAGCATTATAGGGTCTGCGCGAGGCACCCAAGTGCTGGAATGAACGTTTTTCTAATTTTGCATTGACCAGAAATTTCAGGCGGTCCAAAGCGGACTCCTGTCTATTCATTGGGAAAAATGTTTGGCTGCTCTTATGGGTTGATGACATATATTATTTGGAAAAGATAAAGAAGTAGCGAAGACTATGGATGAACTAAAACAAGAATTTGGGGCCAAAGACTTGGGAAACGTGAAGTGTTTTATTGGTTTGGAGATGGAGGTGAGCAAGGATAAAATTGAATTGAGCCAACACCGACTTACTGAATCTATAATAAGAAAATTCAAGATGACGGAGGCGAATATAAGTCCAACACCAATGGAAGAAAAACCGCCAATACCTGAAGGTGATATTATCGAGGTATCCTATAGAGAGCTGATTGGAAGTCTATCTTGCCCAAACATGTCGTCCAGACATAGCATTTTCAACTGGATATCTGAGTAGATTTCTGGACAGACCTACCAAAACTTTGTGGTTAGCAGCTAAGAGAATTGTTAGATACCTTAAAGGAACGATCACCTTTAAACTGGTGTACAAAAGGGATCCACAGAAACGACACAGTATAGTGACATACGCCGACACAGATTGGGGTGGAGACAGCACAGATCGAAAAAGCATCAGTGGAATGACCAGCTATCATAGTGGAAATCTTATTTCATGGGCTCCAAAGAAGCAGCCTTGTGTGGCTTTAAGTACAGCCGAGGCGGAATATGTTGCTGGAGCGTTAGCCGCTACGGAGCTTCTTTATCTTAAGGAACTACTAAAAGAATTCATCACTAAAAGTGACTTGAAGACTTTTTCTTTGTTAGTGGACAATCAGGGAGCAATCCATATGATAAAAAATTATGAAAATACTAAACGTTCAAAACATGTAGTTTTAAAATTTCACTTTCTTAAAGACATGTTTGCTAAATCACTTATTGATATAAATTATGTAAATTCCAAAGACAATAATGCTGATATATTTACTAAACCTTTAGGGAGAATTAAATTTGAAAATTTCAGAGAAGCCTTATGTATATTTGAGGAATGATTTTTGCTATTTTTGTTTTATATAGCCTTTTATTGCAATTTCAAGTTTGATGTGTTTCATATATTTTTTTTCATTCTTTTTGTATTTATATATGAAAAAAAATAATAATAATAATTAAGTGTGTACATTTTCTATATTAAGAACTTGAAATTGAGAGGGGGTGTGAAGGTCATTTTTCTATTTGGCGGGCTTAGTACTGCGCATGTGCAGGCTGAGTCTCGGAGAGCAGGAGAAAGGTGATGAGTCAGTTAGTAAGAGAGTCTAGAGCTTGTACACGAGATGTATCTATCCTCTTTACCAGATGAACAATAAATGAGTGTACTGGAGCCACTGTGTTTTTCATTTCGCTTACCCAGATTGTAAAACATACATTATCTATCTTTCATAAGTATAGACTGTTCCTAAGCAGGCTGCAAGATTGTCTATGTCTTGCATTCAGTGAACAACAAGCTTAAAATTCTAATACTGTTGGTTCGATTGCAGCATTTTCACGATACTCCTCCAGGTCCATTGCCATGCAGTTTGAATTCACAAAAACACTTGTAAGCCGTTTTCGCTTTATGACTCCATTATAACGGATATATGACTTTATTTGGTTTTCTTAGCAGGCATTGAAACCAAATATTGCCAGCCATCTTCGTCCATTATTTCTGCATGTTCAGAAAGCCCCCTTGACACAGAAACAAAAACTGTGATATGAATCATCGATGACACCAGTGCTCCCCCTATGCACAGTGGGACGAATCACCAATCTAGGTGTAAATTAGTTAACATCAACTAAATGAAAAAAACATGTGGGTCTCATGAAAACAACAATCTAGCTAGTTTATTAACCTGTTCGCTGCGGAGCAGTCCAAGGCTTAACCTTGAGTGGGTGCTACGGGGCTGCCGCTTGAGCAACCACCCAGTGCTGAGTTCTTTTTGCTAGTTTTTCATCGAAAATTCGTCATATCCGATTTAAAAAAAAAAAAAAAAAAAAAATTCATCCTCATTATATCCGGACTTTAGACCTTTGGACCATTGTTAGTGTCAATTTTTTTTTTTTTTTTTTTTTTTTTTTTTTTTTTTTTTTTTTTTTTTTTTTTTTTTAATAATGTTCTTGTGAGACATTTCAAAGCACGGCAATAAGCTCAAAGGTACTTCATAAACATCACAGCAATACATTGTTAATTTTCTATTTTTGTGTTTACTACGAACTATACTGTGGGACTTGAACAGGTTGGCCTATGCCAAACCAGGTATAAAAAGGTCTGGCCACTCAGACCTGGCATAGAATGAAAAGCGCTACCTACTGGGTAATCAAAGAGTCCACAGATTGATTTAGAGACCGCTAGATGCCGTTTCAGCGGCACAGAAATATGTGCGAGTAGCAGACGTTCAGAATCACAAATCTGTGATAGTAGCACTGGAGGCGCGCTCCTTAAGCGCACAAATCTGTGTTAGTAGCACTAGAGGCACGCCTGCCCACCGCACATATCTGTGTTAGTAGCAGTTAAAGGGTTAACAAATTATTAATTGCTTGAAGCAAATATTAACAGAATAAGTGAGTGTTGAACAGGGTAGTTCCCTCATAATGCTCAAGCAGTTTATTTCCAAATTATATTTGCAAAATAAATAAAATCGATGAGTGGATTGTGTTGTTTTGAAAATAATTTATACTAGGCAATGGAAGACAATTCAGTAATTACGTTTTTGTAAGCTCTTGGTTCTTTAAATGTGGATATAGTACAGAGTACCCTCCTTTATTTTTAATAGTCGGTAAGCTATTTTTTTTTATTATAAAAAATGGGATTACTAAAAATCTACACCGATCTACACCCAGATATTTTAACAGAATATAGTCTACACTATATAGAAATAAATTATACATTATGAATTGCTAATACCTGCTAATAAAGGTGTATGGTTTTTTAAAGGTGTAAATCTCTCTTCGTTGAGAGCCTATATTTATCTTATTCGGAGACAGTGCGGATGTGCAAGTGAAATTTATAATAGCTTCGTTCCAAGCCAGCCAGATAACCATAAGATAACTGCTAGAGACATGCGCAGTACGATTTTAGCGTTCCCACCCAGCCGCTTACAGTAAGATTATTACTAGTAAGCTGTTCCAAGCCAGCCAGAATTCTGTAAGATAACCACTTGCTTATTACCAGAGCTGTCAGCTATTTTTCTCTTACAGCTCGTCAGCGACATGCGCAATGAATTTTTTTTTTCTAGCCCAGCTAACCTTGGTGGGGAAGGCTACAATTTTGACAACTTGTGTCCAGGATCCCAATATTCTAACCTTAAAAGTAAGCACTTTATTTTTCTCTTACATAATATTTAGAATTATCTCTTGCATAATTAATTATTTAAATTTTATAAATTAAATATAATGCATTCCAGAAATTTCTTGGTGAATTTTAAAGGAATAAAGTCCTGTTTTCCATTATTTTTTATAATTTTTATCCTGAGGATGAACTTTCACATACTCATTTTCAATACTCTTTTAAATAGATTTCTCAATATTTGCTTTTATTTTCTTTCTTCAAATATTTCCCATCCTTATGATCTTTTATTTGTCAATTTTTTTAGTGATTTTATATATTGTCAAATATATTTTCCTGATAGTGTAATATTCCTTTCTCAGCTTGTTCTTATTTTGAAAATATAAGTGACAATATGTAAATATTGAACCAGAAAACTATTTGATCCAACAGGTTGTATTTTATTTTAATTTTATAATTTTCACTAAAAATATTTGTCAAAGGTATATAAGATAGTTTTCATTTTATTTCTTATATTACTATATTTCATTTTATTTCCTCTATTACTATACTTCATTTTATTTCTAATTTTCTAATTAATTTATTTTAGGATCTCTGAAATATTGAAATCAACATATTGTGGAATCCAGGAGGTTTCCTGCAGAGAAAATAACAGGTGTGGCCTTAATGCTGATTTAATGTAATTTTGATTTCTTTCCTAAAATTTAAACAAATATTTTTATTTTCAGAGCTAGAAGACTTTCTTATTTATTCATCCAACTAGCCACAAAACAATGAAGAATGGTTTCATAAGGCAAAAAGTACATTCAAAATTCAACATTGAATGGGATCAATTAAAGTGAAAAAAATATTATATATATGTATATGTAATTTTTTAAAAATATTTTATACATATCCGCTGTGGAAAGCTCAACAGATAGATTACACAGACTACCAAGAAAAACACCAGGATTTTGTATTTCATTTCAATACTTTGTTTGATCCCAGCTTTCGACCCCCACTTGCTTTTCAATGATAAATAAACCCCAAAGGAGTCCTTTGAGTTGAGATCCGGGCAACTCTTTAATGGTGCCATATAAGGTACACCCAGAAGTAACATGGCAATACTACTAATTTATTAACAGGAGTCATCTCTAGAAAGTATTTTGACCAATTTCGATTTAATGCAGCAAACTGATGTCATAAATGTTTTTTTTTTTGGATCCGTTTACACGTTACCTGTATAGTTATGTAAACTATAATTATATAATAAAAATTGTTTGTTTGTTAATGAAAGATAATTTTTTTCCTAAAGGCTTGTTTTATTTTGAGATCTTGTTCTTCACTGCACACCTTCACTAATTTATTTTCACAGCAATTTCCTTGCTTTTCACAAATTAAAGACATTTTTTTTAAATATTGAAATGGTATCCTTATCGATGCCAATACTTCATGCAATATATTTTTCTCAATGAAATTCAGAACAGATAATTGAATTTTTTATGGTGTGATATGGGTGATTCTAAAATTTTGGTGGTGTTTGGCTCTTAATTATTTTGGAATTTCAAAGTCATCTTTTTTTATGTTTCTGGTTGCAGATGTCTTGGTCACTTTCTCCTTACCAATGATGTGAAGTGTGCACACACTTATATTCATAGTTTTCGAGATAATGATTTTCAGAAAAAGTAGTGTTCTAGGGAGTGACAAAATGTAACATATGACATAATTATATTAATTTAAATCTTCTCAAAAGAATTATCTAAATTTCAAAGTCTTGTCTAAAGTCAATCTCGTTCTTATAGAGATATAATGAGTTCGATCCCTACCATCAAAATAGTTAAAGAACTGAAAGTTAACTATTGAAACAAAAGTTTATTTGGCAGTTTGAGGGGAGTGGGGGAGCTATAAGATATGCATACTTAATCGAAAAACAACTCTGAACTGACAATGATTATTAATCAACATAACAAAGTTATAAATTTAATCACAAGTCTTTCCCTGACCAACATTGTCACTCCCTAGCTAAAACAAAATCACTATCAGGCTAGGGAGTGACAAATTGGCCATTTATCATAAATTTTGGCAAAACTGGTACAAAATTTAATAAAAGGAGGTTATGGCTGCGAAGAGATTTGAAAGGTCTATAAAACTGTAATAAATAAAGTATGTATATAGTTTGTATATATCAACATGATAATAGTTAAGTATATATTTAGATAACTTTAATCATGTTGATAAGGTATAGGGAGTGACTCACTATAAAAATATTGTTTAGCATTACACCTTCCTCCACGTCCTGAAAGCAACTGAAGTAAATTTAGGAAAAATGATGTGACTTGACTTTTAGTCAGGTTCATAACCAAATGTTCCCATCACTAAATTCCATTTTATGAGGGATTGGTGGGTTTTTAAAAAACTAGCTAGTGAGTGACCTCACAACTATGTGACAAAGAGAAAAGCTGTTGTACTTTGCCTATACCCCTGCCAATTTTCTTTTGCATCCTGAAAGTTCGCTGATAAGATTGGTGCCTGAGTTTTTAGAATTATTGTGACGGAAAAGGGTTTAATTATTTTTCAAAGTACATGACCGCTACTTTGTGAAAGGCTACGGAGTGACAAAAAGAGCCTTGTTGTTGATTTTAGTGAATGTCATCCTGTCTTTAGGCGCTTGAAAATTAGATAGCAGTGTTCGTAACCAATAAGGTAATAAATAGAAAACAAAATTTAAAACTCCTTCAGGCAGTTGTCAACTGATCACATTGTGACACAAATACCATCATAATTTTAGAATCACCCATATATCTTTTTGTTATCAAATTCTTAGTAATTATTAATTTTATGTTGTAATCATGTATTTTGTATTCAATTCTATATAGCAATTTAATGTTTATTAAAGCCTTGTTTAATGAAAGGTGTTTTCTATTCACTAAAGAAGGTCTCCCTTCATATTACAAATGTATCACTCCTTTGGATGAAGACTGCCACTGTACAAAAATTTTTGTCTTTGCTTAAGAGATATAAAATAATATTATCTGGGAAAAAATAGATTTTTAAATCCAATATTTAATGGTTAGCAGTCTTCCATGGAGTTGTGAGATAGTAATAATGATCATAACATGTGCTTCTATAAAATTTCAGTTGTGAGAATTGTGGCACTCTTCTTCCGCAGTAGTGATAGGTATATATCTTGCCATTCAATAGGTTCCTAGTTTCCATTATCAAAATGGAGACCTAAGATTAGCAGAGCTTCCATGACTAGAATCAATCCACATTACTAATTAAAAGTTAATGCACCTAAGTATAAGCTATATGAAATAAAATTAATGGGACCAGGAATTGTATCAAAAGGTGGATAATCTCTATGAATAAATTAGTTAATTAGGTATAAATAGTTATTTATTTGAAAAATGCAATTTATTCACAGAGTTGGGACATTATGAATTGAATCCCAAATAATGTAAAAAAATAGAGTAACAAAACTTCATTTCACATTTCTTGCCAAATATTCAATCATATAATAAATTCTTCAATAAACATCAACTTTTTTTGCAGAGATTTAATGCTGAATAAGTCTCACTAAGAGTATATGGAATCTGTATTCCATCAGAGTACAGAGGAATTATAAACCTCTTAAGATATTGAGTATCACATCTCAACTTAATTATATCTTCAGATTTCCCTTTTAACAATGAGTACAATTCATATCTGTTTTATGTCTATTTTATGATATTAGACTAAAACTTCAATAATCTTTCAAAAATTTAAGCAGCCCTTAAATATTCAATAAGAACCTAAACCCTCTTAAGAATTTTATTTTATATATTTTTCAATCACAACAGGATTAGGCATCATATTAACTTTTTGTTGGGAATTGTGTCTAAAATCAACTACCAGAGTTTTGTGTTTATTGAATATCACTGCATGATACAATGGCTAACCCTAAATCAAAACATTTTATTTGATTAAAAATTAAGATATCGGATGCAGTAAATGATGTGTCAATCAATAAAATGAAAAGAAATGTCAAAAATCATGAACCCAATGAAGATAGTAAATGATTCTAATTTACTAGTGAATTTGATAAACTTAGAACAAACCCCACCCAATCTAAATTTACATTGATGAATCAAATATTCCGGAATAATACTTAAATACTTGAAAAAGACTGTAGTAAAGCGACTAGGTTAGCAGGAGAGATAACCTTGCCCGATGGAGAAGAACCTATCTATCAGAAAGTCGTAAGAAAAGCGTTCCAAGTGAGCTTAAAATTTCTGATGGTTATCTTACCAGACATGCGCACTAACCTATCAGCGAATTACCAGAAAACAGCTAGAAAAATGAACTTGGAACGAACCTAATAATATATTGATCCAGTTTCATTAGAATACTTTACGGAAATCTCCATAGGTATAGTCAAAAAAGATTCGTCGGCCATAAGTACAAGAATTAAAAGCAAATGGCAATTTTTTTCCGAAAGGGATTTCTTTTATTTTTAGGAACAAAGAATAGATGATAATGAAAAAAATCATGCCAGTTTCATAAAATCATCAGTCTACCCGAGTCATTCAAAAACCATGAATTCTTGAAACAAATGCGAAAAGAATAAAAAATGTCTGTTAAATTTCACATCTTTATTGCAAGTGTGCCAAAATAGATAAGTGAATTTTGTTTTGTTTTGGAAACTAATTTATACCAGGCTACGAAAAGCGATTCGTAGTTAATATCTGGGTTTGGCTTTTAAAATGAGGAGTACAGGCATTTATTTCCAGAAGTCGGTAAGCTACTTATTTTATTATTTAAAAAAATGGGGTTAAAAAAAATCTACTCTGACGTACACCCAGATATTTTCATAGAGTATAATCAAAACTATATTAAAAAAAAAAAAAAAAAATGTTTCTTTACGAATTGCTATTACCTGTTTTTGTGGGTGTGAGGTTTATTTCAGGCGTAAATTTGTCATTAGTGAGTGCCTTACACGAGTTAGGGAACAATACAAATTTAGTAATTAAGTTCAACCATGTAAGTTTGTCTACTCAATATTGTAGACCTTTAGTTATTTTATTTTCAAAAGGCATAGACTGCTGGCATTACCTTAATAGTACAGGAGCCAGATGCAAAAAATCTCACCCATAGAACACACACCTACAAATTTCAGCATAGTTAGAAACAACAGAGTTATGTGCGAAACCGACCGTCTGGCAGCGATGAAATTCTTACTAACCCCTTAAAAATTAATTTGAATAATTAATTTTTTCACAAAAATTCACCCATAAAACATACGGCTGGGATATGGCTTAATCGTTAGGTTTTTAGTTCTATAGAAAGGGAAAAATCGTCTGGCAGCGATAAAACTCTTACTAGTGCCTGCCAGACGCGCGCGAGCGGTGCATGAGAAATCACAAAATCTCACTCATAATACATACGATTCATTCTAGTGCCAATTGATTCAAAAAAGTTCCTAAAAACGAAATTAAAATTCTTACTAATACCCGCCAGACGCGTTTATAAGTCAAAAAATCGATCCGATCCAGGCGAATATTTGCGTTATTTTTCTAAACGTTCTTATAAATTGTTTTGAGGGTCGTAACATTCATATTTAGCAAAAATAATTATTACTATCAATGCTAATTATTTATATCGGAGTTTGAAAGCAGCAAATGCATACTACCAAGCATTACTTCTCGGGACGACGAGGAGTTATTGTCCAGTCGATGTATTTTTTTTTTTTTTTTCAAAAATAACTTCCTGTATGATCATTGATTAGTCAATGTGAATATATATATGTAATGTGGTAAGCAAATTCTTTGTAGTATTTACGTCACCATTTAAGAGTTTGTTTTTTATTGATTCCCCATATTTTTCTAGAATTTATGTTTAAAGTGTTTAATTATAAGTACTTCTTTGAGTAGATTTAATGTAAATATTTTCTTTCTGCCATAAAAAGAAATATTCTAAAAATATTAAAAAAAACAAACTATTTTATTATGAAATATGAAAAATCCGAATCATTCGCCTTATTATTATGCAAACCTTATTATAAAATACCAAAAACCGAAATAAAACAATAATCGTTAAAGGAAAATAAAAACCGTATATATTATCTATATACGAAATGAGTTCTATTTAACACCAAAATATAAATATATTAAAAGATTGGATATAACAAAAGGAGATAGAAATGAAATTAGAAGAAAATCAAATATTCGAATTCGCCATCTAAGGAATTTCTTACATCGTGTTCAACGAGTATTCTATCTTTAATTGATCGAAAGGGTATAGAACAGTTAGTTTGCCCTTTATATGGTGTTAATTGCCTATCTTTTGACTAGAAAAGATTATTACACAAGGAGTTGAATATCATAGTACCCCTAATGTTACTCCGTTCTTTTTAACAAAATCAAATGACAAATGTACGTTGAATAAGTTTGGTGCAAGGCCAATAAGGCGATAAGACCCCAACAAAACACTGAGGACTTATGCATATAAAAAATTGCACTTCATATCACATACGGATAAAGAAATTAGAAGAAAGTCAAAATAAATATTCGTCATCAATCGTAATCAATACAAATGTGTGAAAAGTGAGGGGTCCAAAGTTCTAAAGCGTAGGCTGCACTGCACGCTTTTTCTTCTCAAGATATCCAGGACCTCTTTGCTTATAATCCTTTTAACCCAAAAGCGGATCAAGAACATGATGACCAAATCGGTAAATTGGTGATGAAATTTTCGAATATTAATTTGAACATTCATTTCTTAGTGAGTTCGTTTCATTTCAATCCGTTTGTGAAAAGGAGTGCCTTTTAATTTGAATTTCTTTATATTTTGAAGATCGATGAAAATCGTTCCTTATACGCTAAATATATGTAGTTTTTATTTTCTTAGCAATTCCTTAAAATATACTGGTTTAGTCTTTTTTCTGTCTTGTTAAATAGCAACCGGAGAAATCGTGAAATGCAGGCTGCGCCTAAGAACTATGGACCCCTCCAAACATTTTGACTTTCTTTTAATTTAATTTCTTTATCCGTATGCATGGGTGTACCCAGCGGGGGGCACGTTTTGGGGTCCCCTGAGTCCAAATAACCAAGTCCCGCAAAATGGTCTGTGTGTGTGTGTGTGTGTGTGTGTGCGCGTGCGTGCGTGCGTGTGTGTGTGTGTGTGTGTGTGTGTGTGTGTGTGTGTGTGTGTGTGTGTGTGTGTGTGTGTGTGTGTGTGTGTGTGTGTGTGTGTGTGTGTGTGTGTGTGTACTTTAGTTAATAACTTTTTACGTTTTTTTCGATTTTCTCAAAAACGGCTCTAACGATTTTGATTAAACTTAGTATTTGATGTATTAATATGCCTGAGATATGACCGTGAAAATTTCATCAAAATTGATCAACCGGAGGGGGGACTTTACTTAATAAATTTTGTTTCATTTTCACGTGTTTTTTTTATTTACTCAAAAACGGCTTCCACGAGTTCGATCAAACTGGGTATTTGATGTATGTATATTCCAAAGATGTGATAGCCAACATTTCATCAAAACTGATCAACCGGAGGGGGCACTTTATTTCATAACTTTTTTTCCAATTTTTCGATTATCTCAAAAACGGCTTTAAAGATGTTCATCATATTCGTCACGTTTGATGAAAATTAGGTGTTATTTAATATCAGGTAAGCGTTACCATTATTAAAAAGTTCTGAGGGGATTATAGAGCAAATGAAAACAAAAATAAGAAATGAATGTGGAAAAATGTGTAACTTTGAGAAGTGGCATTAACAAAACGCATTAATTTCTTACCTAAGTAAGTTGGTAAGTGAAAGTTGTGTGTTGCGCGCACGCACCAGATTTTTTAAGCTTTTAAGGCGGGAAGCAGTAATAGAATAATTTTTTTCAACCACATAATTTTAATAACTTAGTTGATAAAGCACTGCTTACAGTGCAGTAAATTAAGTTGCCTAATTTACAGGCAAATTAATGATTTAGAAACTGATATGAGAATTAGGAGGTTAAGGTTCTTTGGGCACATGGAGAGAATGAGTAAAAAAAGGTTATGTAAGGAAATTTTCAGTAAAATTTTAAAGTACAAAAATTTGGGGGGATATCCTAGGCAAATTAAAGAAGAATTGGAAACACTGGGGATATCAAAAGAACTTTGTCATGACAGGGATCTTTTCAAGAAAGTAATTAACAATGAAGTCAGATTAAAGAAGAGAGTGAAGGGTATTGGGTGGTCAAAGGAGAGAAGAGCGTAGCAGTCGAGAATGATGAAGCTGCGCTGGGAAGTGAGACGGATGAAGAAGGAAGATTCTTCAGTGATATCGCGTGGTCCTCAAAGTGGCCATTTCGTGTAAAAAAAGCGCTGCTATAATTATACATAATTTTGGTTTCATTCACATTTTCCGTGGTAAGATGTTATAACCTGAACGACCATAGCTTCCCCCCCCCCCCCTCTAGTTTTGATCCTGGGTACGCCCTTGTCCGTATGTGATATTCAGTGCAATCTTTTAATATGCCTAAGTCCTCAGTGTTTTTTTGGGGTTTTATCGCCTTATTGGCCTCGCACCAAACTTATTCAACCGACATATTTCATTTGATTTTGTTAAGAAGAACTGAGTAACATTAGGGGTTCTCTGATATTCAACTCCTTTTTGTATTTTTAATGATGAAAACCCTCCTTTCAATTCATATCCTCTTTTGTGTAATAATCTTGTTTAATCAAAAGATAGGCTGTTAACACCATATAAAGGGCAAACGAACTGTTCTATACCTTAATTAAAGATAGAATACTCGTTGAACACGATTTAAGAAACTCCTTAGAGCTTTGGATTTTTAAATAACAAATTCCTGCCCTTTAAAATTGCAACCAGAGAAAGCTTAAAGAGCAGGCTGCGCTTTAGAAATCTGGTCCCCCACACTTTTCTAACGATGCATTTATATTGATTACGATAGATGGCGAATTTGAATATTTGATTTTCTTCTAATTTCATTTCTTTATCCATTTGTTAAATCCAATTATTTAATAACTTTAGATGGGGTTACTTTGCTCACCCCAGGGAGACTTTGCTCCAAAAAGTAAGAAAGATTATCATTACGTCATTTAAATTAGATATACAACTTGGTTATTTTTATTTTTCGTATATCTGTTTGGTTTAGAAAGATTAAAATAAGAATAGAATGCTTGTGAACTCCACATTTATTACACGCACTTTCATATATTACAAGGAAGGTAAAACAGGGGTTACAAAGCAGTGTTACCAAACATCAGCAGTGTTACCAAACATCTCCCTCATTTAAATAAATTTGACAAAACTCATAAGATAATTAAAGTTTAAGATTACATTAAATAAAAGATAATTAAAAATCAAAATTATGAAAAAATCAAAAGCTAACAAAATTGAAGCTAAACTTATACTTCTAAACAAAGATTTTAAATTCACAAAAACTTGATATAAACAAACATGAACTGATTAGTCATTATATCTTTTTGGTCTTCTTATAGTTCTTCCCGATTTTGTTACATATAGGTCGTCATGAGGTGTCACATCCGGTTACGGTTCCAAGTTCTCCTCTCCCACCTCAGGGGTCAGATCCTCCACCGCATCCTGCATGTTTTCATCAGGTGTCAAATCCTCCATCTTCTCCATCGCTCCACCATATACATTAAAATGATGCTTCTTTAGAAACTTTGAATTTCTCCTATACCGAGATCCATTTACTTCTACTATATATGATCTATAATCAACAATGCTTCACATGACTGATTCTTAAAATTAATTTTTAGTTTAATAATTCCTTGCGGTTCAATTTTAAAGCCTCCAAACGCTTCAAGCATTGTCGAGGTTTTCTTGATATTTACTGCCTCGCCCAGCCTGATAACCAAAACTTCAGGGATGACATTAATTTCAGCTCCTGTGTCAAGTTTGAAAATAATAGGAAAATTGTTTCTGTAAATTTTTTCAGTCCATTCTTGTGGTTTCTGGATACTGTTTATTTTCAGGGTGGAAATGCTAAAATCTGACTCAAAACCATCACTTTTATTCGTTTGTACATCTAGAGAGTTCACATTTTTCCTTTTAAAATCTACTTTTCCACACATGTTAGCGAAATGATTTTGTTTTTTACATTTATTGCATGTTTGACCCATTGCAGGACATGTGCCAGAATAATGTCTACGACCACAACGCGTACAATTAATTGAATTTGTTTTATTTTTTTCATTATATTTAGAATTGGATTTTTTTACCTGGAAAACATCCTCTTTTGGTCCTTGGGCCGCAATCATTTGCATGTTGGCTTCCGCCATCTCCACTGCCTTACAAAAATCAACTGTCTTTTTAAGGGTTGGGTCTTCTCGCAACAACTTCTCCCTTGATATTGGTGAATTTATGCCTAGGATCAACTGAGCTTTTAAAAGTTTGTCCTCCTGCTCTTTGAAATCACAAGACGCTATTAAACTTTTCAAATCCGCGTAAAACCGGTCAAAAGGTTCATCAGGTCCTTGTTTTCGGCTGAAGAATTTAAAAACTTCCATCGTTTCATTTTTCTTTGGTATGCAGTATGTTTCTAAATCTGTAAGGATTGAAAGAACCGATTCTTTGCCCTCACTAGCGGTCCTAATAGACTGGTAAAGTTTTAGTGCCTCGGGCCCTATCAAATTTTTAAGCCTCGCAACTTGTACATCAATCGGTTTATTTACAGTTTCCGTAGCCACCATATAAATATTTATTTCTTCTTTAAACACTTTAAAGTTTTCTGCAATGTTTCCGGAGACCACGTTGAGACACGCGGGCTTGTTAAACTCCATTTTCGATTAGCCGATTCACACAATGTTATCGTCACGGATCAAATTAAAATCACTGAGACATACCGACATACCGATCACTGATCAATACCGACTGTGCCATGTTTGGTTTAGAAAGATTAAAATAAGAATAGAATGCTTGTGAACTCCACATTTATTACACGCACTTTCATATATTACAAGGAAGGTAAAACAGGGGTTACAAAGCAGTGTTACCAAACATCAGCAGTGTTACCAAACAATATCTACATATATAAAAAGGTAACTCTTTAGAATAACGCAGAGAGCTAGTGAGCGATTCGTTAATAATTGATCTGCTTTGTATATTAAAGTAGAGTTGCAGCTCTAAATTTTGTCTTTTTACTTTTGTTGACGATACCTTAAGTATCTGGTTAAGAAGGTAAGTGATAGCACAATTGTATATGAAATTGTATACTTATTACTTTCAATTTATTGGAATTAATTTATATTCAATATTAAAGTGATAAATGATATTTGTAATGGTTGGGGTAACTTTGCGCCATATTGTGGGCTGACATTGCTCCATCATTTTGACTGGAGCAAAATAACATCAACATTTCACATTCCATTAAAAACTTTAAATTACTTCTTCCTTAGCTTAAATGACTATTTTTTAAGCCTGTTGTAAACGTTTCTCAATTTCGACGAAGACACTACCAGTGTTTCAACCATGGTCAAAAGCCTGAAATCATGGAAGTGGCCAGAGAAAGAAGATGTAATAGATTACGACTGGAAAGATGTTTTGGGTGGAATTGAAGAACCGAAAGTTTCAAAAACTAGAAAAAATTTTGAAGTTAAGGAATTGATTTAATTTTACACTATATAAATTTTACTTAAATTTAATAATATTTAACTACGTGTTTATATTGTTTTATATGTTATTTTCATACATTTTTTTTGAAAATTTGTCTTGAAGTATATTGCATTATCAAGTTTATTCTGAAATATTTTTCTAATCAGCTAATTGGTTTCTTTAAATTTCCCTTTTCTTATAAACAAGCATACTTTGCTCCAGAAGACAAAATGAGATTATTCTGACCTAGTTTATCATTTGGCGCAAAGTCTTCCGACCCCCTGGGTAACTTTGCTCCAATTTTAAATTTTTAATATATTTTACGTATTACCAAATGTAATCTTCATCTTTAGCAGTTTAATAAAAAATATACTAAAGAAAAACAAAAGTCACAATAGAACTCAAAATGCGCCAAAAAATGCAGTTTATGCTCATTAAACACGATAAATTAAAAAAAAATGGAGCAAATAAACCCCAACTGACGGCCCAGCAAAAAGCCTTGCTAGAGTTCCAGTAACAGAATTTATTAATGTCTTCTCATTAATCATGGAGTATGAAGCAAGAGGAACTTCTTACCACCTGAGGGAATTAAATAGAACGGCGAGGAAGATAATAGCACAGGAGCAAATCTATAGTTAAATCTTCAGGCACATGTATAACTTAATAAGTTAAGAACCACCACCATCCACAATGTAAAAAAAAAATAGTCAAAATTAGCATTAACCCAATTAGCATTAAGTATTATAATATCTTTTGGCTTAAATCAATATATGTATTTAAAATCACTAAATACAGTCCACTCGTTTCATAATCAACAATTTATTATTCATTCAATTACAACCCCCTAAGAATCCTTGTGACCTGCATACTTTGATTAACAGACAAACCGTGGGTTTCAATCGTTGATGATGTTTGAAACTATCAATCCATTATGCCTGCTTTGGAAGTAAGCGCTTTTAGTTGGCAAGGGCCAACTATCCAATTTATCTGAAACACCCTATATATGGGAGTGATCGAGATGTGAAAATGGTAAATTTACTAATTAATAATGATACATTGTAACTGCCTGTACATGATTGTATTATTAGTGACCTTTGGATTCTATATTCCAAATGTTTTTTTAATTTAATCCAATCTCACAATGATTAATTCTCTCCAAATATTTATGTTAAATAACTTATTACTAATTAAGACTAAAAATATGTTACCTAAAACATTAAATGTTTTGTTTTAATTTAATTGACTGTATATAATAAGTGTAAGTGCTTTTAGTTTTTTATAGATAAAAATACCAACTGAGTATTTAAATTTCATTATTATTAATGCATTACTATAGAATATTTAAAAATATAGCTTTGTTTATGGCTATTCAGATTTTATCAATTAAAATTATCTTACATATCCGATTATCAGTTATAATTGATTCAATAATTACATTAAAATGTTTAACTTTCAATATTATTTTTTAAATACTGGTTTTACATAAATTACATAAATAACTTGATAATTATTAAGTGTACTTGTGTTTGTATTTCAGATTTTTTAACTTTTTTAATATTATTATATTTTTTAACTTCCATTTCAGAATTTGATATGCTATTTTTAATTAATAATTGATATATAGTATAAATATTTAAATTAGTAAATTGAAATGATAATATGAAACTATTTTGGCTGTGTTATATAGAATTTTATAAATATAATTTATGTTCATTGTATTGATTTTTTGACAATTTATGAATTTTATGGCAATAAAAATATAATTTCTCTCTTACATATTTTTTTTACATACTCCAAACTATATTAATTTATGTTTACGTATATATATATATATATATATATATATATATATATATATATATATATATATATATATTGTAAAAAAATATATAATTATAAAAATATATATTAATAGGTAATTCTACACTTGAAATATTACAGCTTTTAATCCTCTCTTGCGTTTAAAAAAAAAAAAAAAATAATAATTTTAATATATATTTTATATTTAAAAATTTACCTGTTACTAAAATTTATATGTTATGGGATCACCTGTGGTATAATGGTTAGCATAGCAACCTACAATACTAAAGGTACGGGTTCGTGCCCCGCGGTGGCCCTAGGATTTTTTAATCGGAGTTAAAAATCCTTGGCTATCCCGTCCCTCGGATAGGACGTAAAATGAAGATCCCGAGCCTCTACGATGTCAGGTACTCGTTAAAGATCCTTATCCCAAATATACCTGGATAGGCAAAATTTAGGACTCCCACTGTAGTATCGTCTGATTAGCCATAGTAGCATAAAGTGACGTTAAATAA
Source organism: Aelia acuminata (assembly GCA_911387785.2). NCBI lineage: Eukaryota > Metazoa > Arthropoda > Insecta > Hemiptera > Pentatomidae > Aelia > Aelia acuminata. Next base: position 61,658,774 of record OU426980.1, on the reverse strand, counting down.
GCAAACAATCAATAAAACATTTACCACTTTTTCAGGGAGTCAGGCACACAAAAAAATATAACTAATAATACCAACGAAATTAATAAATAAATAGGCAGTTCAACATGTTAATAAAAAACCTTTACAGAATTGGATAGTTAGTTATATTGTGACGGAAAAATAAAATAACAAAAACATTTTTTTAATCGAGATTAATAATGTATCCTGGTGGAGGACTTCATTTATGTACATAGGTAATCCCACATATATTATTTCAAAAAGCCTAAAAATCGGTTTTTTATGAATTATAAGGTCCTGTCGGGCTCAAATGCCATGGATGTGGTACGTTGGATTCAGAATTTCACTGAGCTTTTGCGTATCGCATTCTCAGCGTTTGTTTTTTAGTCCAAAATAAAATATCGACCTAAATGTAGTGATTCAACGGATCAAATTGGGTTTTATTAATTGCGATACGAACATTAAGACACCGTTTAGTTCTGTAGAACTAAACTGGGTCTTAATGCTTCTACAGAACTAAACTGGGTTTTATGTTTTGAAGCCCTAAAGCCTACCATTTTTGAGATAACGCCTGAGTTAGGCCCCTCCGCCGCACGTGGTCAACTACTTATTGTGTTAGTTACAGCAAATGTGAGGTCCTGTCGTGCTTAGGTTTTATAAATGTGGTTTCGTCTGATTTAGAATTAATTGTAGCGTTAGAAAATTGCATTCTCGCATTTAGCAATTACAGTTTACTCCCGCTTAACCGGCGCTCGTTTAACCGACTCTCTTGATTAACTCACGTACGCAGTAAAAGATAAAAAATTCTTTTTAAAATACCTAAAAGCATTTATAACTTGGTCATATTTTTAACCACTGGTCATAAATTTAGTTTAAATTTGTATTGGATCGCTGTTCAATATATTTTACGCTGTTCGATATATTTTAAATCAATTGAAATGTAGGTAAAATGCCTTTTGATTTTTTGACCGAACTCCAGGAAAACAAATCTCTTCGAAGTAAAATTGATCTTGAAACCAAATCCTTATCCTCCATTCATTTAATAGAAAAATTAAAAAAGAAATTAAGAATTAATAACTTCGATATTTAGAAGAGACCTACGAGATTACATTAAGGTGCGTAAAAACGAAAAAAACTGACAACGTAGACAAATTGAATTAGCCAAAAAATGTTATGTTCTACAATTAATGTTTATATAACCTTTATAAATCAGGTTTACAGGAAAAGGTTTTGAGGAAAACGTCAAAAAATGAAGCCCATCCTCAACTATTAAACACTGCTGTACAAAAACAATTTCTCCGTAAGGACGGGTGGTTATGGGTGAGGGGTGATCTGGCAACGAAAAAAGTTTATTTCATAGTTATTTTAAACCTAGAAGTTAATATCTGATAAACGTTTTCGTGTGAAAAGCTTCGCACGAGTCCAGCTAGTTATTATTACATGTGTTTTGTTTTAAAAGTTTTTATTTAAAGATGAATATTAAAGACGAGATGGGAGTTCGACAATATCACGTTCACATAACTTCTCAAAACAGACCACGCCCATGAGCCACTCTTTAGAAGTAATACCCAAAATACTATCAATTTTTGCTTAGTAAACCTCAGGTGTAAAGTATGCATACACTTTACGCGACGCGTCGTTAGGCCGACGAGATGGGTGGTCAATTATTTCTTAGTAAACCTCAGGAAGTGGATACGTTAACTGATAGGTTTGAATTTCTTTTGTTTGACTATTAGTTGAAAGATATATTTTTCTTTTTCAAGAGAGAACAACGGGTATCAATTTGCAAACTACTCGTTAAACATTAATTAGAAACAATAAATCTAGTTTATAAGATGGGAAATGAGATGTACTAGGAATTCTGATTTTTCAAATTCTAGATGGCACTGTTTTATTCGTCAATTACGATAAATTACCAACAATTACCGTCATCAATTAAAATTGATTTTTTTTTTTTTTTTTTTTACCAAGCAAATGGTTAATTAACCAATATCAACTTTTGGGATTATATATATATATATATATATATATATATATATATATATATATACATATATACCAGGTCTGCAAGTTTAAAATGTCGTTTATTTCTTAAAATATATACACAGTAATTTAAAAAAAAAGTATAATATATTTTATTCAAAGTACTGGCCCTCGCTTTCTACACATTTTGTCCATCTCTCGGGCAATTTATGGATACCATTCCAAAAGAATGCTTCATCTTTATTTGAAATCCATTCATCGAGCCATTTTCTTACATCCTCCAAATTGTTAAAGTGTTGCTCAGCCAATGAGTGTCCCATCGATGAGAAGAGATGATAATCAGAAGGCGCCAGGTCAGGTGAATACGGCGGGTGGGGTAGGAGTTCCCAACCAAGCGAAGAAATCGTTTCCTTAGTCAATCTGGCTGAATGTGCAGGAGCGTTATCATGCTGAAGAATGACTTTGGCGTGCCTGTGAGCCCATTCTGGGCGTTTTTCGATCAATGCGTGACTCAAATTGATCATTTGTTGTCGGTAGCGGTCGGTATTGACTGTTTCGCCGGGTTTGAGAAGCTCTTAGTAGACTACTCCCTTCTGATTCCACCACACACACAGCATTGTCTTCTTCCCAAAACGATCCGGTCTTGCACTCGATGTGGATGGTTGTCCTGGCGTTACCCATGATTTTATTCGTTTGGGATTCTGAAAATAAATCCATTTTTCATCGCCAGTTACAACTCGATGCAAAAAACCCTTTCTTTCGTGGCGTAAAAGCAGCATTTCGCACACAGTTTTTCGTTTTTCCATCTGTCGTTCGTCCAATTCATGTGGAACCCATTTTCCAACCTTTTGAATTTTTTCCATAGCTCTCAGGCGATCGGAAATGGCTTGCCTAGTGACATTCAACTGTTCTGCCATCATTTGTTGGGTTTGGGTATTGTCTTCGTCTAATAAAGATTGCAATTCGACGTCCTCAAACTTTTTTGGTCGATTTTCTCGTTTTTTATCAGTAACATCAAAATCACCACGTTTGAAACTTTGAAACCAACGTTCACGTGTCTTGACGGTTGGAGCAAGATCGCCATAAGTCTCAACAAGAATTCGATGACATTCAGATGCCTTTTTCTTTTGATTGAATAAGAAAATCATGACATGCCGCAAATGCTCTTTATTTGGCTTAAAATTGGACATTTTTAACACCAAAGAAAGGTATGATACGTCCACGTAAACGACTTAAAAACAACTGACTTTTGTAAACAAATGACTAACAAACAAAATAGCGTTTAGAGATAAGCAAATCCTTCAATAGGCTAAGAGCGCATTCTATTGGAATTAAAACGACATTTTAAACTTGCAGACCTGGTATATATATATATTTCTTAATTTAAAAAAATATTTTAGGAAAAAGTGGAATTAAAAAACACACATGAATTACAATTAGAACATTTATTTCAATTTAAATATTATTAATTATTACAATCATGGTTTGGATGGATGACAAAAACCGATGGTGTAACCACCTTAAACTACCTAATCTTAAATATAAAATATTTATATTTATAAATACGAATACGAATTTATTTTTATCTTAATTTTAATGTGAATATGAATATAAATTTATTTATATCACAATATTTATTAATACGAATACAAATAAATTCGTATTTACAAGTTACAATTCATACATACAAATTTTTCTGTAAATAAAAATAAATTCATAGGGAAAATTGTGAATATTCACAAAAAAATGTGAATATGTATATCTAATTGTAAGTCTGTGAATTCGGCCGTATTTACAAATAGAAATGTGAATATGGAAAAATTCACAAATTGAGATGTGAATTTTTATGAAATTCATAATTTCCCAATACATTTATAAAATTCTTTTCGGATTTCTCCATATTGGTACACATTATTAAGTTAACCATTTTTATGGAAATCACATCAGATATTACCTGATATGGTTACCCGAGGTGCTTATTACGAAAATAGTACCGATTTTGAGATTCCGCCGTCAGGTATCGATTTATTACAACTTGCGCGATATAATCGATATAATCGACGTTGTGGGGACTCAGGAGACCCCACAACGTCCGGTTCCGTTGAAAACCGGAAATTTTTCACAACGGCAATAATTTCCCTTTCTATATATTTCGTATGCAGGTAAGTGAAAGTAATAAATAAATAACAATTAAATAACTACTTTTAATATTAACGTAAAATTTAATACCAAAAATATGATTAGTCATGGAATACCTTAACTAGTGTTATTAGTTGAGAATATAGCTGGTTTAATTTTTATTCCTGCGAAAATAAGTGTATTCGTATATTTTTGTAGCGAATATGAGTGTATCTGTATTTTTATCAAATAAATACGAACGTATTTGTATATTTCAGCGGCGCGTATATGATTATTCGCAGACTTTCCTTGCGAATAATCGAATATTCGCAGATTTTCCTGCGAATAATCGAATATTCGCTGTTTTTCCCTGCGAATATTCGAATATTCGTATTTACATTTGCGAATACAAATATATTCGTATTCGTATATGCGAATACGAATATTCGTATTCGTATTCGCAGGTTGGGGGGCTTCGGGTGCTATTCGTATTCTTATTCGCGAATACGAATACGTCCAACTCTGAACTGAGGTGCTGATTACGAAAATAGTACCGATTTTGAGATTCCGCCGTCAGGTATCGATTTATTACAACTTGCGCGATATAATCGATCTTGGTGTCGGCTATAGGGTTATCTGAGATACTGATCATTAAAATAATATCGATTTTTAAATTCCGCCGTCAGGTATCGATTTATTACAACTTGCGCGATATAATCTATCTTGGTGTCGGCCATATGGTTAACTGAGGTGCTGATTATGAAAATAATATCGATTTTTCGATTCCGCTGTCAAGTCAATATAAGCGATATAATCGATATTCGAACGGCTACTAGGTGATTGTAGGTGTGATTATGAAAATCGTAACAAGTTATTACAACTTACTAAATATAAAGTATTCTGAGATTCGCTGTTAGGTTTTCGATTTATTACAAGTAACGTAATATTAAGTTATGTTGTAAGGTAGGTATATTTTTAATTTTAAATATGAATATGAATATGAATTTAATCATACTCTGATTTTTATATCGATATGATAACAAATTTATTTATATTATATTAATTTAATCATTATTATTATCATTATTATCATTATTGTACCCACAATAATGATCAAATTAATATAATATAAATAAATTTGTATAAATAAATATAATATAAATAAAGATAGATTATATCGCGCAAGTTGTAATTAATCGATACAAGACGGTGAAATCTCAAAATAAATATTATTTTTATAATCAGCACCTCAGTTAACCATATGGCCGACACCAAGATCGATTATATCACGGAAGTTGTAATAAATCGATACATGACGGCGGAATCTCAAAATCGATATTATTTTCATAATTAGCACCTCAGTTAACCATATGGCCGACACCAAGATCGATTATATCGCGCAAGTTGTAATAAATCGATACATGACGGCGGAATCTCAAAATCGATATTATTTTCATGATCAGTACCTCAGATAACCCTATAACCGACACCAAGATCGATTATATCACGGAAGTTGTAATAAATCGATACCTGACGGCGGAATCTCAAAATCGATATTATTTTCATAATCAGCACCTTAGTTAACCATATGGCCGACACCGAGATCGATTATATCGCGCAAATTGTAATAAATCGATACCTGATGGTTGAATCTCAAAATCATATCATTTTCATAATTAGCACCTCGGGTAACCACATCAGGTAATATCTGATGTGATTTCCATAAAAAGGGTTAACTCAATATTGTGTACCAATATGGAGAAATCCGAAAAGAATTTTATAAATGTATTGGGAAATTATGAATTTCGTAGAAATTCACATCTCAATTTGTGAATTTTTCCATATTCACATTTCTATTTGTAAATACGGCCGAATTCACAGACTTACATGGTACAATAATGATAATAATGATTAAATTAATATAATATAAATAAATTTGTTATCATATCGATATAAAAATCAGAGTATGATTAAATTCATATTCATATTCATATTTAAAATTAAAAATATACCTACCTTACAACATAACTTAATATTACGTTACTTGTAATAAATCGAAAACCTAACAGCGAATCTCATTTTCTATTTGAACACTGAGGGTCCGAGCAATATCTATTAGACATTTTTCAAATGATTTTTTTGTTCAATCGGGTTTTAATTATGGAAAAATAAATTAAAAACGCCAAAAAACCCTATGAATCATAGGTAATGGCCCGGCTTTTATCCCCGTTTCTCTAGTTCCTGTAAAGAAGCAGCACCGTCGCTTGCGCCCGCCTATACATGTATTTGCATGGCTATATTAAGTATATTAGGATTTGAGGTATAACAAATAGTCATAAAAGGATAGATAAGTATGCTGTGTATGAGCAACCTAATATAATGGGCAGCTCTCTTTGTTCAAGTGTTTCTCTCTCTCACCTACCTCTGACATTGCTTCTATTTGACTGACCTCAGTAAGAACTTCCTCCTCTGTTTCTTATACCTGCGAGATTAGGACAGTTAGATTTGAAATGAGACATGTCGCCACACCCCCGATCCTGCTTGGCTTTGAAAGAAGTTTCATCTTGCAATGAATGTGGAATCCCTTTAATTTTAACTCCTCCTCCAAAAGTCTTGCCTTGACAAAATCCATGTTTACATCTTTAATTGACTCCAATGCTGTCACTGTTGTACCAAATTCTTCTGTCAATGTCAAAAATAAATGACAAACTTAGTCACTTTTATCAAACTGTGTATCTATATCTATTGACTCTTATAATGGGGTCAAATTTCAAGAAATGATCTTCCATGCTTTTAATTAGTGAACTTTTAAGGTTAAGTAACTTGGGAAAAGCTTTCTTACTCACAAAAACGGCTTTAATCATTGACTTCGCTGTAGTGCAATTCTTAACCAAATCGAGATGTTTACCTGAGAGTCCTTCTATTATGATAGCCTTTGCCTTATAATCTTAGCTGCTTCCAATGCTTCCCACAGTTTCTTTAATGGAAGTCTCATACTTTCTGTAGGTCAATAAATGCTAAGTGGGCTTCAAGATCATAATTTCACAATTATTCATAGAGTAACTTCATAATTTAAAACTCTCTTTTTTAAACTTTATCAATATATTCATTTATATCACTATATAAACCCCGGCGCAGGCTCTCTTATCTTTGTCCACACCACATATTAATGGATAAAGTTTCTTAATGTCTCATATCCCTTACCCTTTCTTTTTGTTTCTGTCAACACTGCAATCTCAATATTGCATTTATCCATGTTTTCATGTACTTCAGTCTCCTTCCTCATGAGTCCTTGAATATTCCAAGTTCCAATTTGTTTAGATAATGTGTCCGTTTCCTATGCTTTAGTCCTTTCCCATTAAATCCATCTGGCTTATTTACGTTTCTGAGTCTGTAAGGAATATGATTTTTTCAAGATGAGATGCTGACCAAATCCCTGGAACGCCAGGGATTTGAATTTGGGGTCAACTTCCCCTAAATATTAACTTTGGGACTTTGACCCAGCTCGGAGCCTTGTCTGTCCCACCACCTGTGTTAGCACAACCCAGGGGGCACCATGAGGAGGTACAGGTCGGATTTCACCCCCACCCCCCACACAATTCTTTAAATTTTAAAAATTAAGTATAATTAATTCCAGAAAATTTCTTAGTGAATTTTAAAGGAATAAAATCCTGTTTTCCAGTAGTTTATCTAATTTTTATTCTTAAGTAAACTTTAAATCATCATACACTCATTTTCTAGCCCATTAAAACAATTTCTCACTATTTGTTTTTAATTTGTATACTTAATAACATTATCCATTGTTTGCATTATAACAATCTGTAAGCTTTTTGATCTTCAGTTATGTTTTACATTATTTTTATTCTTTCCTATTCAGAAATGCAGTTTCTTACTTTTGTATAATCAGATGATGGTTATCTCTTTATTGAAGTTTGGAAACTTCTTTCACTGTTTTATATCCTTGCTTTTGTAATTGATAAGAAGTTCATTACATTTTGACGCAGTGTTGTATATTAAATAACATATTTATTGAATTGTTGAACAAATTTATTCCTTGTCCTTTTGCCCTGTTATTTTTTTATTGTCAAATATATTTTCCTGACAGTTTAATACTCCTTCCTCTGCTTGTTCTTATTTTGAAAATCAAAGTGACAATTTGCAAAAGAGACAAAACTACTTTATTCAACAGGTTTTATTTTATTTTTAATTCTATTATTTAAATTATAGTTCTTTTAAGTCAGCTATACTGTTAATATGAGGATAGGCAATATTAGAATAGATATGCATAAAATATATTTGTTCCATTAAAGGTATATAGTATAATTGTCTTTTTATTACTTAATATTTTGAAATTGTATTTATTTTAGGCTCTATAATATCTTGATATCAATATGTTGTGAAATCCAGGCCATTTCCTTCAGAAAATAAAAGGTATGTCATCAATGTTGATTGAATGTAATTTAGATTTCTTTTCTAAAAATTAAACATGAATATTTTTATTTCCAGAACTAGAAGAATCCCTTACTTATTCATCCAACTAGCCATAAAACAATGAAGAATGATTTCATAAGGCAAAAAATATATTCAAAAGACTTTTGATTTGATTTGCAGATTTCTTTTCAAAATTTAATATTGAGTGGGATCATTTAAATTTAAAAATATCAAAACAAAAAATACATAATGAACCTCTGAATATGAGCTCATAGAAAATGTCATCCCGGAACTAATTTATGAGTTATATAGATATAGATATACATCTATTTCACTATGAAAAGCTCAACAAACAAACTTTAATTAGGAAAACAGCAGGATATTTTATTTTAAATACTTTTTTGTTATAGTTTATCAATGTACATTCTTAACTTTAATTGATTTTGAATTATTGTCATGATCGTATCTCAACCATCGAATTATCATTACTAAACTTATTGGTAAAGCTATCGCTATGTTACTTCTGGATGTGGACTATTTTTGAAGGCTATGTTAATGTAATGTAAGCGACCCTAACACCCTTTTCAGTTAACAAAGGCCTAGATCAACTTTATTAGATCCCAGCTTTCGACTCCTGCTCGCTCTTAAATGATAAACCCCCAAAGGGGTTCTTGTCAGGTAAGATCAGGCCACACTAAAGGGCGCCAAATTAGCCATGCTGAGCCATCAGTAATATAGCGGTATTAGTACTAATTTATTTACAAGAGTCATCTTCAGGAAATATGATATATGTTTTCCTTTAATATTCATTATCAGAGTTAACATTTATGTCAAATTTTTGTAGATATTAAATTTTTTGTTTTTATTAGAACTTGCATATCTTTATACACGGTGGGCCAGACCCCCCTACCGTGCACCCCCCCCCCCCCCACATCCCTATAAATTTCCTATCGTTGTGTTCCTTGTGATAAAAGATTAAGAAAAAGCGAATGTTCCCAGAAAAAAAAAGTGGCCGCACTAACCGAAAATGGCGTTCAAACATGGCGGAATGACGATTTTGATTTTAGTTAGTTTTTTGATTAATGATATTCACCATTATGCTAAATTTCACCATATCTGGTATTTTATTAAAGCTAGATAGTTCTAGATTCAGAATAAATAAACAAACGTTCTAAAATAATTAGTCTTGACAACATAAAATACATTTAAAGTCAATTTTTTCAAGTCACTCGCGTAAAAGTTAAAATTTCAAGTCAATTTGTGATTAAACGGCCATCGTTAACGAAAAACACTCTGATATAAACCATCTGGAGCAATTATTCTTCTTTAGAAATCAATGGTCAAATTTCAAAATATATCAACTAGTTTCATAGAAAACGGACCTACAAGGCGAAAAGGTGCCGGTGACTCGGGCGCATCCAGTCCTCTGCCACATCGTTCAGTTCTCATACATCATATATTTACAGCGGGTTTAGGATATTATTTTGAATGTATAATCGAGCCTATGTAACTGCAAGTTTTTAATTTACAGAAATAATTAATATAACCATTTTAATTTTTTTTTTTTTTTTTTTTTTTTTTTTTTTTTTTTTTTTTTTTTTTTTTTTTATTTATAAATTTGATTAATAAAGGATATAAATCTGCTAAATAATAATGAATTAGTCGCAGATTGCACATTATCTACACCTCACTTATATTGACATAAACTGATTATCTTGAAATTAAATAATAATGTTCTCATAGTAGTAGTTGGGTTACAGACACTGGCTTCTGATCATTGGTGAAATTTGAAATAAATGCATTTTTGCAAAGTATTGATTATTTACAGATTTAAAAACAATCAAAATAAAAAGGATAAATAAAAAGTTCTATTTGTTCGGTGATATGTAGAAATAATTCGTAATACAATTTAGAAATATACATAACACAATTTAATAGCTCACAAGAATTAATGAATAATATGTATATATATATGTATATATGTATATATATTACATATTATGATGAATTTAAAATTAAACCACGACTGGAGAGGAAAACATGTAAGTATTCATGCATCTAATGATCTATAATCCACGAAGTTGTGGCCTTTTTCGGTTTCTGGCATATAACTATACATCAAAAAGTTTACTTTCTCTTTTTTTCTAAAAAAGGGTATACTAATACAAATAAAATGAAATATTTGAAGTTGAAATCGGATTAGTTATTTATCCAAATTCGAACATGAAAGATCGGTAATTTTTATCATTTTGGTGAAAACTCATATTCCAACGCCTATAACTCGACAATATGTACTCTAAATGAAAAATGTTACATATACAAGTTTTAGGACATTAAATTTAGCATAAAATAAGCCCACCTAAATAGTTAGTTCTGTGAATATTTTATTATATCCCCTTAGTTTCACAAAAAGAAGGAATCAAGAGCTACGGATACTTTCAAGTTTTCATTTGTATCTCTACTTAGTAATAAGTTAATTTAAAAATTAAATTGGCTTGTTCTATGCTAAATTTAATGTCCTAAAACTTGTATATGTAACATTTTTCATTTAGAGTACATATTGTCGAGTTATAGGCGTTGGAATATGAGTTTTCACCAAAATGATAAAAATTACCGATCTTTCATGTTCGAATTTGGCTAAATAACTAATCCGATTTCAACTTCAAATATTTCATTTTATTTGTATTAGTATACCCTTTTTTAGAAAAAAAGAGAAAGTAAACTTTTTGATGTATAGTTATATGCCAGAAACCGAAAAAGGCCACAACTTCGTGGATTATAGATCATTAGATGCATGAATACTTACATGTTTTCCTCTCCAGTCGTGGTTTAATTTTAAATTCATCATAATATGTATATATATATATATATATATATATATATATATACACATATATACATATATATATACATATTATTCATTAATTCTTGTGAGCTATTAAATTGTGTTATGTATATTTCTAAATTGTATTACGAATTATTTCTACATATCACCGAACAAATAGAACTTTTTATTTATCCTTTTTATTTTGATTGTTTTTAAATCTGTAAATAATCAATACTTTGCAAAAATGCATTTATTTCAAATTTCACCAATGATCAGAAGCCAGTGTCTGTAACCCAACTACTACTATGAGAACATTATTATTTAATTTCAAGATAATCAGTTTATGTCAATATAAGTGAGGTGTAGATAATGTGCAATCTGCGACTAATTCATTATTATTTAGCAGATTTATATCCTTTATTAATCAAATTTATAAATAAAAAAAAAAAAAAAAAAAAAAATTAAAATGGTTATATTAATTATTTCTGTAAATTAAAAACTTGCAGTTACATAGGCTCGATTATACATTCAAAATAATATCCTAAACCCGCTGTAAATATATGATGTATGAGAACTGAACGATGTGGCAGAGGACTGGATGCGCCCGAGTCACCGGCACCTTTTCGCCTTGTAGGTCCGTTTTCTATGAAACTAGTTGATATATTTTGAAATTTGACCATTGATTTCTAAAGAAGAATAATTGCTCCAGATGGTTTATATCAGAGTGTTTTTCGTTAACGATGGCCGTTTAATCACAAATTGACTTGAAATTTTAACTTTTACGCGAGTGACTTGAAAAAATTGACTTTAAATGTATTTTATGTTGTCAAGACTAATTATTTTAGAACGTTTGTTTATTTATTCTGAATCTAGAACTATCTAGCTTTAATAAAATACCAGATATGGCGAAATTAAGCATAATGGTGAATATCAGTAATCAAAAAACTAACTAAAATCAAAATCGTCATTCCGCCATGTTTGAACGCCATTTTCGGTTAGTGCGGCCACTTTTTTTTCTGGGAACATTCGCTTTTTCTTAATCTTTTATCACAAGGAACACAACGGTATGCAATTTATAGGGATGTGGGGGGGGGGGGTGCAAGGTAGGGGGGTCTGGCCCACGTACTATTAATAAAGAAAATGGTTTTTCTGAAGGCTTGTTTTGTGTTGAGATTTTGTGCTTTACTGCAAACATTCATTAATTTAATTTTCACAGCAGCTTCCTGGTTCTTTACAACTTGGAAACATTTTTTTTAATTATGGAAATTGTATTCATGTCAATGCCAAAATCTCATGTATTATCTATTTCTCAATGAAATTTAAAACAATTGAATTTTTGAAGGCATCTATACATATTACAAGTATATCATTCGTTTAGAAGACTGCCACCGAAATATTCGTTGTCGCTTAAAAATTTTTCAACCACATTATCTTTCTATGAGAACAAATTCAGATGTTTAAATCCAATATTTAATGCTGGAGAGCAGTCTCCTCTAGTGTGTACAGATAGTAATAATGATGACAACATATGCTTTTCCTGTACTATTTCAGTTTTCAGGATTGTCGCAGTCTTCTTCCATGTGTAAATCTCAACATTCAGTTTGCATTATAAAAATGAAGAAACAAGATTAGCAGTGCTTCCACGACTGGAAGCAATGCACATTACTAATTAATAGTTCATACATTAAAGTATAAATTATAAAGCACATCAAATTAAATGTTACCAGGAATTCCAACAAAAGGTAGATAATGTAAAATTATTTCAGGGAGTATGAAAATTAAGAACTGAATCCCAAATAATGTAAAAATTTACAGTAACAAACCTTCTTTACACATTTTTTGCCAAATAGAGTTAGTCATAAATAAATTCTTCAATAAACTTTAACTTCCTTTGCAGTGATTTAATGCTTACTAAGGGAAAGTCTTCTTAAGGGTAGAGAATCTATAGTCTATCCAGGCGCTGGGGAATAATAAACCTCTTAACTTATTGAGTAACACAACTTAACACTGTTAGACCTCCCAAATGTCCCTTTTATCAATGACATTAGTATAATAAATACCTGTTTTCTCAAATAAAATTGTCTACTTCATGATGGATAACTAAAAATTAAATAATCTTCAAAACATTTAAAAACTTGAATAAGAGTTAGTAAAGCCACTACTGTTGCCACTAGGCTGGAGGGATAACCTGTCAGAAGGTAAATAACCTCAGGATAACTAATATTAATCAGAAGTCATAAGAAAAGCGTTCCAAGCGAGCTTCAAATTTCTTATGGTTTGCTTACCAGGCATGCACACTAAAAATTCAGTGATTGCCTAGAAAACAAATAGAAATTTCCGTTGGGTACAAACCTAGTAATTTCTCCTGTGATCTCTATATAGACCTCTCTCCTGGAAGGTTAAACAGAATCACACTATCTAAGCAGATCATAGCACTTCCAACACTGTCTTTATCTTTATATATTTAAATTGTTCAATAATGGTTTTTATTTACTCATAAATCATATGTTTTAGCCAAAAGAATCTAAAAATTGACATTTTTCTAGGTGTCCCATATGTTTATACACTACATCTCTTAATGCTTTATATTTTGAGTGTAAAGGCCTATTCACACTATCGGTTTCGCTCTCGCTCCGCTCCCCGTTCGATCTCGATCTACCCCATTCACACTGTTGATCTCCTCAAGTCTTATCATATTCACATCCAATCCATATCCAATGAATCCATCAATAATTGAAGTGGTTTGTATTTGGATCTTAATTAATAATTAACTTACAGTTATTATAGTATGTATTTGCTGATAAATTTTGTGGCCAAAAAAAGTTTAACTTTTGGTTTGTAGAAATAGCTATTAAGCATATTTTTCATGATGCTTATAGATGATATTATCAAAACAAGAAGAATATATTCCAACACTGTGATAATTATTAATAATAATTATAAATTAATTTAATGAATGGTGAAGAAATAATTTTAAATTTTTTTCCGAATACGTTTTAAATTATTTAAAAATATATCAAATTTTGCAATGAATTAATGTAAAAAACAGTCACCAATTTATTGACTTTATTCTCATTGCTATTATAAAATAAATGTCAATTTGAAACTTGAATAAAAATGCAGTATATTATAAAAAATGTCAGATCATTTAAAAAAATATTAAAGCAGAAATTAATTAATATTATTTATTTTATAATTATTATTATTTACTTCATAAATAAATCTTATTTTGTAAGATAATCATTTATTTGTAAGATAATCATTTATTTGTAAGATAATCTTGTAATTGTTATCACTATAATGAGATTTCAATTCGTATAAACCTAGTTTACTTTTACCATTCCATAAACCGCTCAACTGAAAAAAAAAATATGGTAGTTTTCATTATAAACATAATAATAATGTATTTAATTTATCTAGTTTACAACTGTAATAACATTGACTATAGTGCTGTTCCCGGTTCTCTGTTTAGTAATGTCAACCATTCTTATAATATTATTCTGCAGATAATTTGAATTATCTACATACATAAAAAAAAAAAATTATTTATGGAGAATTACCTTTTTCATTACTTCACATTTGTTTATTCACATCTAGCATTTAATGCACTTTTCAGTGCAGCGGCTGATATCTGACTGAATGAGGAAAAAAAGAGCACTCTGTCGGTAAATGCTAAGATGGATGGATGGAAGATGGTAAGATGGAACGAGTTCAATCTCCCTCAAATAAAATTTCATCAAGACTGATCTGGACGGAGCGAGATTGGACCGGCAGCGGACCAATAGTGTGAGTGGGGTAGATCGAGATCGAACCAGGAGCAGAGCGAGACCGGAACGGTACTAATACTGTGAATACCCTCTAAGAGTATGTAGAGTAACTGAACCATGATTGATAGATTATAGGTTAATTTTAAATTAAACACAAATATAAACTACATATATACAACCTTTTTTATATTACCTTAATTTAAAAATATACACACAAATGCACAGACACACACGCATACACTACGCGACAAAATGATAGGCAACCCCATAATTTTTCATAAGTAAATAAGTTAGGAGAAAGTAATTATACTTATTTTATGTCTTTGGTGTGTAGTTTATTATATCAATGTATAAATTCACCCTTAGTTATCACTGTAATCATTTATCTCCCTATAAGGCTTTTTTATGTGCGACAAAAATATAGGCCACACACCACTAACTATTTGCGCTATTGAATTAATTTTTGGTTTGATTAATTACTGAACTGTTCAGCAATGAATTAATGAATTTCGCAATGCCTAGAGGTAATGGCTGTGAAATAGGCATGATTAAAGCCTTATGCGAAAAAATTGAACAATCTCAATAATTTTTAGAGCTCAATAGTAATGCAGGCACGTAATTAAAAATTATTCAACACTGTAAGGATGCCACAAAGAAATGCCCTGGCAGTCCAATGGTAACTAGAGATGTGACATCGAAGGCAAAAAAATCAATGTCGATGATTAAACATCGATGTTCAAGAACAATGTTTTTATGAAATATATAGTAAGGGAAAGTATTGCGATCGTGAAGTATTGAATTGAAGTATTGAATTTCGACTTCCGGTTTCCGGAGTCCAAATAACCAAGTCCCGCGAAATATTCTGTGTGTGTGTGTGTGTGTGTGTGTGTGTGTGTGTGTGTGTGTGTGTGTGTGTGTGTGTGTGTGTGTGTGTGTGTGTGTGTGTGTGTGTGTGTGTGTGTGTGTGCGTGTGTGTGTGAACAGATTAGCTCAAAAACTATAAACCGGATGAACCTGAAATTTGGTATTTAATGTGCGTATATCCCCGCGATGTGACAGCGAAAATTTCATCGAAATTCGTCAAATGAGGGGGTACTTTATTTCTTAACTTTTTTCAATTTTCTCAAAAACGGCTCTAACTATTTTGATAAAACTGGGTATTTGGTGTAGGTATATACCCGTGATGTGACAGCAAAAATTTCATCAAAATTGATCAAACAGAGGGGGCACTTTATTTAATAACTTTTTTTCCAATGTTTACGTTTTTTTCGATTTTATCAAAAAAGGCTTTAACGATTTTGATCAAATTCGTCATGTTTAATGGAAATTAAGTCTTCTTTAATATCAGGTAAGCTTTATCATATTAAAATGTTCTGAGGGGGCTTAAATGGGGAAGAGGCCTTTTTTGTTTTCCTATAAAGTACCTTTGTTTTTGTTTATATGGAGAAATTAACTGTCTCTCTTTGCGCCTAAAAATAAGAAATGGCTAAATATAAAATATGAAAAAATCAAGTAAACATAAACAGAAGAAAAAAAGAAAAATATTCCGTCAACTCATAAAACACACTGAGCCCACGCATGCCCAGTACGCCTTTAATGACTGACCATTGTTTATAATTAAAGCCGTTCTGTTCATTTAATGGAAATAATTTGTTTCATGGTAACTAAATGAAGTTTTAACAACTTCTTAGATAATTATAAAATCAGACGACTTGTAGTATTATGCTTATATTGCCGAATGTCTCAAGTTAAAACTTTTATTTGATAATTAAAAAAAAATAGTGTACTTTAGAGAGCAAATGCAAACAAAAATAAGTAAATAAATGTGGAAAATGTGTGACTTTGAGAAATGGCATTTAACAAAACACGCCATTTAAAATTCCCCACTGCTTTAGGGGAATCATGGCGAAAGTTGAAATTAAGAGATTTAGTATTAGGGACGTGGAACGTCAGAAGTTTGAATACAGCGGGTGGGTTAAAATCGGTTTCGAATGAGGTTGAGAGGTACGGTATAGATATCGTGGCGCTGCAAGAGGTACGCTGGCCGGGGGAGGGCTCTTTAAGAGAAGGTAAGTACACAATTTGGTACGACGGGGGCGAAAATTATTGTTTAGGCACTGGGTTTCTGATTAGGAATAGGTTGATATCCGCTTTGTGGGACGTTCAATTTTTCGGGGACAGGATATCAGTAGCTGTATTTCAGGGGCGGTGGTTTAAAATCGCGTTAATAAACATACATTCTCCGACCGAAGACAGCGATGACGAAGTTAAGTCGGAATTTTACGATAAACTAGAGTGGGTCTTCGATAAATTACCGCGAAATTACATGAAGATAGTTTTAGGAGACGCTAACGCAAAGAAGAAATATATTATCCGACAATTGGAAAAGAAAGTTTACACGAAATTAGTAATGATAACGGAATCCGATTGATTAACTTTGCTACTTCTAAAAATTTAATAATCAAAAGTACAAGTTTTAAACATAAAGATATTCACAAATATACCTGGACATCACCGGATTCACAAACAAGAAATCAAATCGATCACGTTTTGGTGCAGCATAGTTGGCAAAATAGTGTTATTAATGTTAGGTCGTACCGAGGGGCGGAATGCGGGTCGGATCACGAACTAGTAGTCGCTAAAGTTCGGCAAAGACTTTCAATAAAAAAAAGGTTAGAAACCGGATCTCATACCGAATATTTTAATCTGGAAAAACTTAAAATTCCGGCGATTAGAAAACAATTTGAAATTGAACTCAAGAATAGATTTGATGTATTAGAACCATCGACAGAGAATGGTGAAGACATTGATCAATTGTGGGAAGGGATTAGGGATAATATTAAAGAGGTCAGTAATTTGTGTCTGGGCAAAAGGGAAAATAATAAGAATAAACCATGGTTTGATGAAGAATGTTTAAACTCGTGTGAGAAAAGAAAAGCCGCTAAACTCAAAGTTTTAAATAATCCTAGCGAAGACAATCGTACCTACTTTCGAGGCATAAGGAACGAAACGACTAAATTGCTTTAAAATAAAAAAAGAGAATATCTCAAAAACAAAATAATAGAAATAGAAAATAATGGAATCCAAAATAACGTTAGAGATATGTATAAAGGCATAAATTTATCACGTAAACGTCTAGGACCAGTTACGACTGGTATTAGGGATAATAATAATATCATAGCGGATCCGGTAGACATAGTAAGGAAGTTCAAAGAGCACTTTGATAGTATTTTGAATCCAGAAAATACCCGTCTATCACCACTTTTGGAATTTCAAAGTGCTGAACCGTTATTAGAAGAACCGAGTATAGGGGAAGTCGAAATAGCTATCGGAAAATTAAAATCCTATAAAGCAGCGGGGACGGATAATATTCCCAGCGAACTAATCAAATCATGTGGGGAAGCTGGGATTTCAAAAATACATCTTTTGATTAAAAAGATCTGGGAGTATGAGAAAGTACCCGAAGAATGGAAAGAGTCTATACTTATACCGATTCACAAGAAGGGGTCGCGGACAGACACTACCGAGTACCGTGGGATCTCACTACTTCCGGTCTGCTATAAAGTATTTACGTCAATACTGACTAGCCGAATAACCGAATACGCCGAGGAAATTATCGGAGATTATCAATGTGGTTTCAGACGGAACCGATCTACCGTAGACCAAATATTCTCCCTCCGTCAAATATTAGAGAAAAAATTAGAATACAATGGTATTGTTCATCAACTGTATGTCGACTTTAAAAAGGCTTATGATTCAATAGATCGCAATAAACTGTATAACATCCTGACTGAACTAGGAATACCGAAGAAGTTAGTAAACTTAGTAAAAATGTGTATGACCGAAACGTTCAATAAAATAAGAATCGGTCGTTATTTTTCTGAGAAGTTCGAGGTTCACTCTGGTTTGAAACAGGGGGATTTGCTATCCCCTGTTTTATTTAATTTAGCTCTAGAATATGTCATTAGGGAGGTGATAAATACCGGAAAGGGTTTGAATCTGGGGGGAAATATATCCGTACTCGGTTACGCTGATGATTTGGTTTTGCTTGGCGACGACGTGGAAACGATAGAACTAAATACAAAAGCATTGATGGAAGCCGGAAAAGAAGTAGGGCTAGAAATAAATACGGAAAAAACAAAATATATGGTTAGTTGTAGAAACGGTGACAATTTTGGCGATATTGAAGTAGAAGAGGAAATATTCGAAGCCGTTGAGAAATTTAGATATTTAGGATCTACTGTAACTAGAAAAAACGAAATCGAAGAGGAAATTAAGGCTAGTTTAAAGGCGGGAAATGCTTGTTATTTCTCGGTTGCAAAATTACTTGGGTTACGCCTTTTATCCCGAAATTTAAAAATTAGGATTTACAAAACTATAATTCTTCCGACTGTTCTTTACGGTTGTGAAACATGGCCGCTTACAGTAAGGGATGAGAAACGCCTTATGGTGTTTGAAAATAAAGTGCTGCGTAGAATATTCGGGCCGAAGAAAGATGAGTCAACAGGAGAATTTAGACGACTACACAATGCGGAATTGCGTGAGCTTTACCCGGCAAATGTAATCGAGTCTATAACTGCGCGTCGGCTAAAGTGGGCATGCAAAATGACGAGTCTTAGTAGTGAATGAATTCCTAAAAGATTGATAAACGCTTTGCCAACTGGAAAACGGCTGAGGGGTAGGCCTAGGCGAAGGAGGGAAGATTCGGTGAAAGCAGATCTTGTGAATTTGGGATTGGACGGTGGTAGGTGGATGGAGGTATGTAGGGACCGATTGGTGGTGTCGGCATCGGGCCTTCGGGTCCGTTAAGCCTTATTGTTGTTGTAAGTAAGTTGGTAAGTGAAAGTTGTGTGTTGCATGCATCGCACCAGATTTTTTAATATATAAATTCTTTGAACATCAACATATTAGTGCCCGTATAGAAGAGAAAGTATTTAAATCGATATTTAAGTGTAATGCATGCTATTTTTCATAATTAATCTATAAAAACATCGATGTTTTCGACATTGATCTTTTTTCAGATTAATTTATCAAAGATTAACCTGTTAGGACCCAAAAATATTCATTCATAGATTTCTGGTGAATATTTTAAAAGATTTTGCAAGAAGCTGCATTAAATAAGTACTTTAAATGATACTATGGTTTTTCGTTTTCAAAACATCAATTAAAATCATCATTATTTTTGTTAAAACATTGATGTTAAAAACATCTTTGTTTTGTCAAAACATCAATGCTAAAAACATCTCTGTTTTTGTCAAAACATCAATGTTAAGAAAAATGTTTTTTTTGTCTGAACATCGACGTTAAAAACATCTTTGTTTTTTCAAAACATCAATGTTAAAAAATTATTTATTTTTATCAAAACATCAATGTTAAAAAAATATATTTAAATATTTATAAATAAATAAATTAATTAACATCATCTTTATGTTCAAAATAATTTTTATATCCTGAAAAATCAGACTTTACTAACAAAAAAAATTTTCTTTTTCTGATCTTTCAAGGGATTCTGTACAGAAAATATACCTCAATTCGTAAAAAACTTAAAACCAAGATCTTCAAAGCCAAATTTTATAATATAGCTGTTTTATTAGTGCACAAGTACAAGTGTTCAATCTACCAAATACCAACAGTGATACTTGTTTTTTTTTATAGGAGCCAATAGTATGTACAAAATGAAACAAAAGAAAAATTATCACTCTCACGCAATTACGTTCAAACCAGCCGCTTTTAACTTGTAACTGACAACCCTAGAAATGTTTAGTGATGTCAAGACTTCAAGCGCTCTGATTGGTTGTTGGTTATCGCCCATTGGCGATTTTCTGTAAATGCATATACTTCAAGCTTGCATTTACTGAGTGTAAATGCTAAGTTATGAGGATTAAATTTTAATTGCTATGTTATGAGGATTAAATAAATAAATAAAAATATAAGTAATTTTAAAAGTGGCTATAATTTTGTTGCAGTCAATTTTCATTTTGTTTTTTGTTGCATTTAAATATTTTTAATTACTGGATTATTAGCCTATATTTATTTATTAAACCCCTACCTACAATTAAAATGATTAAAAGTTCATGGTTTCTTATAAAATTTTAAAATGAATGGGGTGGCCTATGATTATGTCGCATAGTGTATATATTATATTATTGACCTGCTATGTAGTCAATATTTGAAACAACAATATACCTCAACTTTTGTCATTAATTATAGTCTGAACATTGATTGTTACAATCAGCTGATTCATAATCTACACTGTGGAATGGCTTGTGAAATTCTTAATTATTTTTGGTATAATTAATGCCATGAACGATAAAAATGTCAATTTTAAAAATGTTTCCCACGTGAGAACATCATTAAGAGAAGAAAATGAAGACAGCATTGCTCCAGATTGTACACAAACATAGTTATAAGGTATTAAACCTAAAAAACAAAACATATAAACTGTAAAAAGTAAAAAAATGATATTTATAATAATTAAAAAAGTATAGAACATAATAGATCTCAATTTATTAATCTAAAAAGTAATATGCATACAGAATATCTTCCAAAACCTTTATATGAAACTCCAAGACTTACGGGTAATTTTTGGTAAAAATCAAGCAATGAAAAAATTGTGCATGATTCACACATTTATGTCCTGCATTCATCTACCCTACATGAATTGGTTGAGTGGTTCTCATGGCCATGATTAAAAATGCCAGATGTAAGCATACTTAACCAACTGCAATAGTTTTTAACTTTTATGTGAAATAAGCCCCTGATACCAGGTCTGCAAGTTTAAAATGTCGTTTTGATTCCAATAGAATGCGCTCTTAGCCTATTGAAGGATTTGCTTATCTCTAAACGCTATTTTGTTTGTTAGTCATTTGTTTACAAAAGTCAGTTGTTTTTAAGTCGTTTACGTGGACGTATCATACCTTTCTTTGGTGTTAAAAATGTCTAATTTTAAGCCAAATAAAGAGCATTTGCGGCATGTCATGATTTTCTTATTCAATCAAAAGAAAAAGGCATCTGAATGTCATCGAATTCTTGTTGAGACTTATGGCGATCTTGCTCCAACCGTCAAGACATGTGAACGTTGGTTTCAAAGTTTCAAACGTGGTGATTTTGATGTTACTGATAAAAAACGAGAAAATCGACCAAAAAAGTTTGAGGACGTCGAATTGCAATCTTTATTAGACGAAGACAATACCCAAACCCAACAAATGATGGCAGAACAGTTGAATGTCACTAGGCAAGCCATTTCCGATCGCCTGAGAGCTATGGGAAAAATTCAAAAGGTTGGAAAATGGGTTCCACATGAATTGGACGAACGACAGATGGAAAAACGAAAAACTGTGTGCGAAATGCTGCTTTTACGCCACGAAAGAAAGGGTTTTTTGCATCGAGTTGTAACTGGCGATGAAAAATGGATTTATTTTCAGAATCCCAAACGAATAAAATCATGGGTAACGCCAGGACAACCATCCACATCGAGTGCAAGACCGGATCGTTTTGGGAAGAAGACAATGCTGTGTGTGTGGTGGGATCAGAAGGGAGTAGTCTACTACGAGCTTCTCAAACCCGGCGAAACAGTCAATACCGACCGCTACCGACAACAAATGATCAATTTGAGTCACGCATTGATCGAAAAACGCCCAGAATGGGCTCACAGGCACGCCAAAGTCATTCTTCAGCATGATAACGCTCCTGCACATTCAGCCAGATTGACTAAGGAAACGATTTCTTCGCTTGGTTGGGAACTCCTACCCCACCCGCCGTATTCACCTGACCTGGCGCCTTCTGATTATCATCTCTTCTCATCGATGGGACACTCATTGGCTGAGCAACACTTTAACAATTTGGAGGATGTAAGAAAATGGCTCGATGAATGGATTTCAAATAAAGATGAAGCATTCTTTTGGAATGGTATCCATAAATTGCCCGAGAGATGGACAAAATGTGTAGAAAGCGAGGGCCAGTACTTTGAATAAAATATATTATACTTTTTTTTTTAAATTACTGTGTATATATTTTAAGAAATAAACGACATTTTAAACTTGCAGACCTGGTACTAAGCAAAAATTTGTTATGATTTTAATTATAGCCATTGAAAAATCATAAGTAAGGTATTCAAATGCATGTTTTTTGCATAATATTATTTCAAAACATGCTTTGATAACTACACGATAAGTCTTTCTGTACCTTTTAGCCAAGTTTGAAGTAGTATATTTGGCAAACATTAGATTATTGTGCAAATTTGTGTTTAAATGGCATAAAATATGCATATTTTGAATTATTAATTAAAAGTAATTCTTTCTCAATAACATAAATGCAAAATAACACTTTCATAATAAAATAAAACTAATTTAATAAAAAAATATAAATAAAAATAGAACAATAAAATTTATGTTGCGGGATAAATAAAATTACACATATAGTTTATATAAAATTATTATTTCATTTTTATATTTAGAACAATTATTCATTTCTATGCAACACTATCCTACCTCTGGTAGGTTTAAAAAAGGTATGCCATTAGATAGAACCTCAAATGTTTTTAATAAAATAAAAATTTAGGTTACTCTTGATTATTATTACAATTGATTTCATAAATTGTGCTTTTTAATCAATATCTCTGATATTCTGTTTTATTCCAACTTTCAAGTCTCTGTATAAAATATTTTTAATTAGCAAGACATGTGCCAAGTACTATACCCAAGGTCGCGGGTTTGTAGCCCGGCAGATGGCTCTAGGACATTTTAATGGGAGTAAAAAATCTTGGCTATGTCGTCTTTCGGATTTCAGCTACTCATTAAAGATCCCTGTCCTAATTATACCGGGATAGGCAAAATTTAGGACTCCCACCGTAGCATCGTCTGACTAACCTTAATGGCATAAAGTGGTATTAAATAAACAAATATTATGCTTCCCAATAGCATGGATCTAATGACATTTTGTTTATTTATTTTTTTAGATAAGAATTTTATATTTCAACAGACACTACACACAAACAGACAGACACACACACACACACACACACAAACAAACATATATGTATGTGTATATAAACAAACACTGCATACTCTTGTTACTTATTGCAATAGTAGAAATTTTTTTGTACCTATACCATAAATTTGAATGTATGGTTTCTCAAACGACTGATTTAAATTAAGTATTGACTAAATTTTTATTCTCGATATTTGTACTCGCTTCGGCGGTACATATGCTATTCTCGATATTTGTTACTTTTAATATTTACTAGCATTCCAAGTGTTCCTTTCCAATAGCAGGACCTATCGACTTTCATCTAAAAAAAAAAAGACAAAATGTCTATGAAAAAGGGGTACTCCAAGGGGAAATTCTAAGCCCACTTTTTTTTTCACTGTAAATTTCCGACATAACCAAGTATTTTAATATTAAAGGCGCAGTAGGTATCAACTTGAAAGGAAAACCTTTTATTTCTCTTGAAATACGCATGATATAGTCACGCTCACTTATTACTGGATGGAATCCCAAAAAAACCTGGAAATTTTAAGCCAATACTGCAATGAAAACAAATTACTGGTCAACCCTGACAAAACCACAATTGAAGTATTCCACAAAGGGGGCCCCACCTGGGTGTAATGAATAAATTGATTTATATTTCAAGCGAATTACAAACTAAAAATAGTTTCAAATATCCAGGTATACCAATCAACAGCTCCTGTATGTTTACAAATGTTCCTACACAGGCTGTCAAAAAACATTGCAGCCAATTCAATAGTAATGAAAATCTTAAATAAAGTCATGCTTGGAGGTGAGTGAGCAGTACTTGTCCCTCAAAGCCCACATAAGCCAACAAAGAGTGCTTGCTCAACTTCGAAAGGCAAAAAAAAACGTAACAGAAATCTTTTAAATGGAATGTACAGGAAATTTAACATCAGAGACGCATGTCAAATTTGCCAGACGCGTTTGGATTATGACATTACCTATTTCCTCTTAGTCTGTCCCAAATTTATGGAAACAGGGAACAATATTTGACCAAGCATATTAATACACCCTCCACTCACCACTTAATAGCCGATTCATTAACTGTTGATAACAACTATGAGCCCCCGTGATATCTACCTATTTACAGTTTTATCACTGAAGTTGATCACGAGCGTTCAATAATTGTGGCTGATGCGTTCAATTCTTCAGAGATGTACAATCATAGTGTTAATATTGATTTTTTTTATTTTCATATTATTGTACTTGGTCATTCATAAGCATGGTTTATTTAATTTTGTGTATTATTCATAAAAAAGTGCAAATTTATAAATAAAATTTTGAGGATGTATTTTCACATAGAGGAATTTATTTTGTTTATCATAAATAATAAATATTAAAATTTATTAATATTATAAATTGTTATCTGACAAAATACATTCTTGTACATATATATCTATATGATCAGGCACTCTGTGACTGTAATTTAATTTGCAAAGTACAGTACATTTTCATTCAAATCAACATCAATATGGTGCAAATCATTCTTCAAAATCAAAAGTTTTGAAGCTAATCAAATAATTTTGCTCAATATTCAAATGTTCTTTTATACTGGCGTTTGTTTTGTTTTTTGAGATTTTCTTATATTTTTTTTATTTTTAATATTTATACACAATATCAGACTCAGGATCTGTTCATGTATTTTTATTATTTGGGGACTAGAGGTCACAGAATAAAATACTACTTTCTTCTTCTTCTTAAATGAATAATTTTATCTGAGCAGAAAAGATTGGCCATGGCCAGGATTCGAAACCAGGTCTCTGCAATACTGTTGCAGTGCATTAAACCGTGGTTATATTAAATAGTAGCACCTTTATATATATACTTATATAATCTGAACAAGTTAAATTATTTTTAATTTAAGCACCCTCTCCCTCCCACAATCTATAATATTATTAAAATACATATCCACAATAAAAAAATAATCATCCTTGATATCAATCAAATTGGAAATGTTTAGATTATTCTTAATGTGAGTGCCTCCCCCCCTTTTTTATAGGATTTGAATGAACAAATTACAAAACAAAGATTAACCATATATATGTATATAGAAGTTGGAACATATTGAGGAGTGTGTCTTACTTTTGCTTTTGGAGAACATTGGTGCTGGTTCACATTTTGAAAGCGCAGAAATTTTTCTGGATATTAAAAGTTAGAAGAGATTGACTCTGAAGGAGCATAAAAAGTAAAACAATAGAAAGACGCAAGACTAAAGGGTTTTTAGTTATTCGCGGGCGCAAGCGAAGGTGCTGTTTCTTGACTGAAACTAGAGAAACGGGAATAGAAGCCAGGCCAGTACCTGGGATTCATAGGGTTTTTTGGCGTTTTTAATTTATTTTTCCATAATTAAAACTTGATTGATCAAAATATTATTTGAAAAATGTCTAATAGGTATTGCTCGGTCCCTCATTGTTCAATTAGAAAATCAAAAGACGTGTCATTCTATTTATTTCCAAAAAATAAAAAGCTTCTTAAAGAGTGGATTGTAAAATTAAGCATAGATAAGCATGTTTCAAAACATATGACGATATGTAGTCTTCATTTTAAAGAAAGTGACTATTTTTATCCAGGTAAATATTAATATTTGACATTTTATTATTCCAAAATGCTAGTTTTATGCAAATAACATTGGGACCATAGTGTCATAGATTTGTTTTTCTTTTTTGATTTTCCCCATTTTTGTCTTACATCTGTTGTGCTTAATTGTTCCAAGTTTTCAATGCGATGCCTAAAAGTTTTGACAAATAAATAAATAATATGACAAAGAAACTAAGCTATCATGAAAATGATAGCTGTCATAATAATGATTGTATAGGTAATTAATGTTATTACTAACCGAAAAACGTAGAGTAAAGTTACAATGATGTGTTTGCATTTACCAGAACTACCAGCTTTACACGTACAATTACAAGAAAATCCCGTATCCCCGTTCCTTCCGACATTTTGCAAAACTACTAGCGCACCCTATAGTTGTTTGCGCCCACGAATAAGTTGACTTGCCTATTTATTGATTCAGGTATTGATTTGTTAGTTACAAGTAGTTATAGTTTTTAACTATATCTGTAGTCTTTGACTATATCAATGTGCCAGATAGTCAAAAAACTCACTATATATCACTAAATATAAACTTATTTTGATGTATCATAATTCTGAACTGTAATAGCTAATTAGCACTCACATTCCCCAGCTTATAAAAATAATCAAATAATTCCCTTGCTTGCCTATTTATATTGTTTTTTTGTTTTTATGAAGTTTTTTGGTAATATCAGTTTCTTGGATTATACAAACACTACAATAAGTGGCTATGCTTGATTAAATAACCACAATCATGCAAAAAAATAATCATATTTATATACATGTCTAGCAAAAAAAAAGAACTAAATAATTACCTAAAAATGCTGTTACAAAAAAATAAGGCAGTGGTATGCCAACCAATGGTGATATTAAATTCAAAAGCCAGTTTGGAGTAAATGGAAGAAGTCTCAAAGACAGCAAATAAGGAATAAGTCTGTGTTTGTTGAATTCTACCTGTAAAAAAGATAATAAATAAATAAATATAAATATATATATTTGTTATAACAGGGTTCTTGAGGTTCAGTCAATAATAAACAACTATATTTTCTAGACTATATTGTTCCCCTATTATACTATATACCGTACAATGAACGAACAGGTTGGAATACAATTATTTGAGTCATATAGGTAAAATTACACTAAAGTTAACAGTAATATAAAAATACAAAATACAGAGCTTGTATGACTGTATATAATTCAAATGATAATAGTGTATGAATATACTTAGAATGTTGCTGAAGGATATTGCTATATAAACCACATAGATGTATAGAAATTAACTAACTACATTACTCTAATGTACAACGGCAAGGTCAGGACTGTAAAGGAACAGGGGGAAAAGGCGATAAAGGGTTCTTGGGTTTTTCCTGACCTTTTGGTATCACCAATTGTTGACAGGTAGATACGTAAGTATTAAAAAGTAAAATTGCGGTTTTTCATTGAAAATCTTATAGGGCTTAGATAAAAAGAGATAGTAATTTCTAATTTTTGCCATTACAAAAAGGATTTGATTTATGTTGGCCAAAAAATGCATTCAAATTTTCGAGGAGTCATGACATGTATCCATCCTCCAGCGATCCCCTTCTTTTGCAGGGCCACAAATTCTTCTGAGGATTTTCCTCTCCCAAATGCTTAGTGTCATTCCTCCTATTCTGCTGTCTCACCTAGCACTTCAGTTGCCACACCATTTATAGCTGTTTTAAAAGTGCTCCAATTCTCTTTGATAGATTCGGAAAACTGGTGACTCTCTAACCTCTCCTCATTTTTTCTCCTGAGCAGGTCATGACTCTCTTCTTGGTGCATTTTTCCTCGATTGAAAATCGGTCTCTTTTCCTCTCGGGCTCTTGGGTAAGAAGCTACTTTCATTTTATACTTGATTTTGACTAGAAAGTGGTCCAAACTACAGCAGGCACCTCTGAAACTGCGTACGTCCTGTATGTCAGTCACGTGTCTATTATCCACCAAAACATGATCAATTTGATTCCGGGTCCTCCCATCAGGTGACAACCAGGTTACCTTGTGGATATTCTTGTGAGCAAAAAATATGGCATTCCCCATGCCTCATACCCATAAATGCTGCAAAGTCTATTAAACGTATCCCATTATCACTGGAGACATTGTGCTTCCTAAGCTTTCCTATAACTGGATAAAAAGCTCTCTCCTTTCCTATTTTTGCGTTCCAGTCTCCTAAGACTGACTTGACATCATACTTCAGGATTACGTCCACAACCTTCTCTTGTGTTTCATAAAATTCATCTTTCTCTTCCTTTGATTTATCTTCTATTGGCGCATGAATACTCACCATAGTTAAATTAAAAAATCTTCCTTTGAGCCTAATCCTACAGATTCTTTCATTAACCGCTTCGTAATCGATTACTGCTTGTTTAAGGGAGTTTCTCACCATTAAACCAATGTCCAAACATGTTTGTCGTACTGCCACTGTTGAAGAGAGTGTAGTGACTCAGAGTCACTATGTCTACATCCTTCCATCTTATTTCCCGCAGAACTACAATATCCATTAATATGAATGAATGAATGCAGCCTTTATTATAAAGAGTAAAAATAAAACAAATAATGGATTAGAATGAATAATATATACATATACAAAGTACAATAATATTACAATAAAATAAGAAATACTAAAAAAAATAAAATAAAGTTCTTCTAGTTGAAAAAAATAAGTATTAAATAATTTAATAATAATGTTTTTACTCTTTATAGGCCTTCCCTTTAAGGGAGTATGGTCTAACTTCCGGAGTGACCAGCTCTACTGGGAAGTGAAGTTCGTTGTTAATTCCTTCCACTTTACTCAATCTTGAGCTATTCTTTTCCAGTTCGGGCCAACGGAGTTTTTGAAAACATCTCTCCATCTTGTTGGCTGCCTTCCTCTGCATCTTTTCCAATCAGTGTCCAATCAGTGAGTCTACGTGACCACCTCACATCTATTGAACGCATTAGGTGGCCTGCCCATTTCCATTTTTGCATCTGTATAAATTTGTTGGCATCTTTGAAGTTTATTTGTTTTCTTATTACGGTGCACCTCACTCTATCATTTTTCCTGATTTGGAGCACACTTCTTTCTATTGCGCGTTGCCAAACGTTCACTTTATTAGCTTGAGCCTTGGTAAGAGACCATGTTTGGGATCCGTATGGATCCCAATTAACCTAACTGAAACTACTGGTAACATGCAGCTGTCGAAGATTACCTTTTTAAGGTGCATTTCGTACTTGCCTTTCATTATATATTTGAGGCTCCAGTATTTTTTCCAGCCTAGAGAAAGTCTTCTCTGGATTTCCTTATTCATACTATCTCTAAAGGATATAACCTGGCCTAGGTATACGTAGTCGTCAACATAGCTTAAATTAGGATTGTTGATCGTTATTATTTCTTGCCTGGAATTGGTCATAACTTTTGTCTTTGAGTAATTTGATTCTAGACCTACTGCTTGACATTCTCTGAATAGTTCTTCTATCATTCCTGATAATCCATCAGCACTGGTTGAAATAAGAACTACATCATCCGCAAATTCCAGCTTATTAAGGTTTACACCATTTATTGTAATGCCCTTATTTCTCCATTTTAGACTTCTGAGAGCTTTCTTCAGCGTGCATATAAACAGATCAGGTGATAAAGTATCCCCCTGTCTCACACCTCTTCTAACTGGAAACGGAGGTTCGCTTCTTTCTGTTACAATGTATGACTGGTTGTTCCTGTATAGCTCTTTTATTATCCAAATATAGTGATCTTCCACACCTATCTCTTCAAGGGCCTGCATCATGCTGCTGTGCTTTATAGTGTCAAAAGCCTTCCTGAAGTCTATAAAGCATAAGTAAACTGGGATATTATATTCTCTAGCTTTTTCTACAAGTTGTCTAAAGGAATGCAGGTGGTCTGTTACGGAAAAACCTTTGCGGAAACCAGCCTGGTCTTCTGTTAATGAGCGTGATATTGTTTGTGCGATTCTTTTTCTCAGAACTCCTGTAAAGATTTTCGATATAGATGGACATAGAGATATGGGTCTGTAGTTATCTATTAGATGTCTATCTCCCTTTTTATGAAGTAAAATTATTTTGGTGCATTTCCATTCTGCGGGGATGATTCCATGTTACAAGATAAGATTGAATATGTGGCAAAGTTGCTTGGCAATGACTTCTCCTCCGTTCTTTAGTAGATCATTAGTTATTCCATCTGGACCTGGACTTTTATTGGGTTTTAGTTTTTGTAATATCAAGTGTATCTCTTTTGCGAGTATGCTTGGGATATTTCCAAGGGAGTGGTTGGTGAGTTGACTGTGGTTTATTTCATCTTGAATGTTGCTTTCATATAGTTTCTTAAAGTAGTCTCTGGCTTCTAGAATTAAGTTTTGTCTATTATGGTCTTGTGTATTCTTTAAAAAAAGGGAGCCAATGTTTACCATATAAGAGTTCAGTCATTATTTTCTTAACAGACTTTGTTGATTCTAATGTATTTTTTATGACATTTTCGCAATAATTTCTTAAGTCTTCTTTAATATTTTTTCTAATTTGGTTATTTATATCAGTAAGCTGATTAGTTATGTTCTCTTTTCCTATAAGATTTCTTCTCTTGGCGATGAGTGACAGTATGTTCGTTGAGAGCTTGTTTATGTAGGAACAGGAGTTGTGAGAAGATCACTGGGGATTACCAGTGTGGATTCAGACTAGGCAGATCCACAACAGACCTAATTTTCTCACTAAGGCAGCTAGGGTAACTGCACCAATAGTTGACAGGTTAAGAAAAAAATATTAGATTATTGACACTGTTTACTAAAATATTGATGTTAGGTTAATCTTTGTTATGAATTTAGTTAGGCCAATCCCTCTAGAAAACTGGGAATACAAAATCCTATGGTTTACATTTACGGTTTTAATAAAAAATGATTTATAAGAACCTTCTAAAATGTGCCAATAGTTGACACATCAAAATGGAAAGGTTTGGAATGTTGACATTTATTGTGCCAATAGTTGACACTTACATTATTTTTTGATTTCCCTAGAAGAATATTAGGTAATAAGGACTGCAATAAAAGTTAATCATTTTTTATTAATAAGATATTCAAAACTAAACAAAACATATAAAATTTCCACAGTCTAATTAGTTTATACACAAACACTTAATAGATAAAAAAAAATATTAAACTGAAAAATGAGATCATCCAATTAAGAATAAAACAGTATAACACTATAACAAAAATCATAGTATGGTTTCTTCTACTTCAATTGCTACAGCATTTTCAGGTATCTCCTGATTAACTAATTTTTTCTTAGGTTCTTTTTCCGTTCTTTCCATTTCCAGGTACTCATTACTAACTTCCTCGAAAATAACGTAAAAATTAGACGAAATTCTTTAAATAAAGTATCCCCTCTGTTTGGCCAATTTTGATAAAAAATTTACTGCCGCATCACGGGCATATACACACACTAAATACCCATTTTCAGGTTCGCACGGTTTATAGTATTTGAGCTAGTCTCTTCAAACACTCATAGACACAGTCGAAAGTTTTCACGACCGCAATACTTTCCCTTACTATTTATTTCATATATAGGTAAGTGAAAGTAAAAAGTAAAAAAATCATGTCTGGCCTCTTCTTTCTAGTGCTTTGGAATGGGTCACCTTTACAGGGTATTAATTAACCGGAACAAAAAAAATATAGAGTAATGATATAACATATTATATTTCAATGGAAAAACAGAAATTAAGAAAAAAAAATACAGATCCATTAAATCATCTACTCCTTGAATCAAAAAAGTAATATTATCCTCTATACCCCCTGGCCAGTAGCCCACTATACACTCCTTAATCCGTCCTAACTATTTCTATCAACTAACAAATGTTTCCATTTTATCTATTTACAACATTTATTTATAACAACTATTTACAACATATATAATTTTTATAAGTGAAACCATTCAACTATTTAACTTTACGATACATCTTATTCCCCAATAAAATGCAATATTTAAAATTCCCGACTCTTACAATTGTTACTTAATTTAAAAAATGAGCAAAACAAGATTATGTGAAATAAAGCTGAGGCTATGCATGGGTGTCAACTATTAACACACACGATGTCAACTTTACAAACAGAATATTCCACTAGTTGACACGTTTGAACGGATAGTTGACACCCCTGTCGAACATAGGTTAAGATGGAGCTAGATCAGTAATTCCAATACCGATATTAAACCAAGATATTTTTCAAATCAAGCAAATTATTTTAAACTATCAGTTTCATCAGAGTAAAAAACACCAATAGTTGACATCGATGTCAACTATTGAAATTAAGGGTTAATTTTTGTTCTAATAGTTGACACCCACATTTAAGCCCTAAAACATTGTATAAATAAATTGAAAAGGATATAAAATGATTCCCATGATCTTAATGAATATCATGAAAGTAGTTAAAAAATAATTTAACACAAATTAACGAACTAAAAAGATTATTTAATATGACTTACCACACTCATGAAACAGGGAAGCAGAAACCACTTGTTGAGTCCACTAGGAAACATATGTTCATAGCACTTTTCCAATAGGGTAACTGTACCAATAGTTGACAGTGCTCCAATAGTTGACATTTCGTACAAAAAGTGTGAATAATAAGAATCATGATAGATTGTTTTGGTTCAAAATATGGCGGTAATTTCCCGAGTTATACTAGTTAGCTGTGCTACCATCTGCATTAGTGTGATGAAAACTGAAACTGATTTGTGAGAGGTTATAATGGAGAATTTCCTAGTGGACTCAACAAGTGGTTTCTGCTTCCCTGTTTCATGAGTGTGGTAAGTCATATTAAATAAGCTTTTTAGTTCGTTAATTTGTGTTAAATTATTTTTTAACTACTTTCATGATATTCATTAAGATCATGGGAATCATTTTATATCCTTTTCAATTTATTTATACAATGTTTTAGGGCTTAAATGTGGGTGTCAACTATTAGAACAAAAATTAACCCTTAATTTCAATAGTTGACATCGATGTCAACTATTGGTGTTTTTTACTCTGATGAAACTGATAGTTTAAAATAATTTGCTTGATTTGAAAAATATCTTGGTTTAATATCGGTATTGGAATTACTGATCTAGCTCCATCTTAACCTATGTTCGACAGGGGTGTCAACTATCCGTTCAAACGTGTCAACTAGTGGAATATTCTGTTTGTAAAGTTGACATCGTGTGTGTTAATAGTTGACACCCATGCATAGCCTCAGCTTTATTTCACATAATCTTGTTTTGCTCATTTTTTAAATTAAGTAACAATTGTAAGAGTCGGGAATTTTAAATATTGCATTTTATTGGGGAATAAGATGTATCGTAAAGTTAAATAGTTGAATGGTTTCACTTATAAAAATTATATATGTTGTAAATAGTTGTTATAAATAAATGTTGTAAATAGATAAAATGGAAACATTTGTTAGTTGATAGAAATAGTTAGGACGGATTAAGGAGTGTATAGTGGGCTACTGGCCAGGGGGTATAGAGGATAATATTACTTTTTTGATTCAAGGAGTAGATGATTTAATGGATCTGTATTTTTTTTTCTTAATTTCTGTTTTTCCATTGAAATATAATATGTTATATCATTACTCTATATTTTTTTTGTTCCGGTTAATTAATACCCTGTAAAGGTGACCCATTCCAAAGCACTAGAAAGAAGAGGCCAGACATGATTTTTTTACTTTTTACTTTCACTTACCTATATATGAAATAAATAGTAAGGGAAAGTATTGCGGTCGTGAAAACTTTCGACTGTGTCTATGAGTGTTTGAAGAGACTAGCTCAAATACTATAAACCGTGCGAACCTGAAAATGGGTATTTAGTGTGTGTATATGCCCGTGATGCGGCAGTAAATTTTTTATCAAAATTGGCCAAACAGAGGGGATACTTTATTTAAAGAATTTCGTCTAATTTTTACGTTATTTTCGAGGAAGTTAGTAATGAGTACCTGGAAATGGAAAGAACGGAAAAAGAACCTAAGAAAAAATTAGTTAATCAGGAGATACCTGAAAATGCTGTAGCAATTGAAGTAGAAGAAACCATACTATGATTTTTGTTATAGTGTTATACTGTTTTATTCTTAATTGGATGATCTCATTTTTCAGTTTAATATTTTTTTTTATCTATTAAGTGTTTGTGTATAAACTAATTAGACTGTGGAAATTTTATATGTTTTGTTTAGTTTTGAATATCTTATTAATAAAAAATGATTAACTTTTATTGCAGTCCTTATTACCTAATATTCTTCTAGGGAAATCAAAAAATAATGTAAGTGTCAACTATTGGCACAATAAATGTCAACATTCCAAACCTTTCCATTTTGATGTGTCAACTATTGGCACATTTTAGAAGGTTCTTATAAATCATTTTTTATTAAAACCGTAAATGTAGACCATAGGATTTTGTATTCCCAGTTTTCTAGAGGGATTGGCCTAACTAAATTCATAACAAAGATTAACCTAACATCAATATTTTAGTAAACAGTGTCAATAATCTAATATTTTTTTCTTAACCTGTCAACTATTGGTGCAGTTACCCTAGCTGCCTTAGTGAGAAAATTAGGTCTGTTGTGGATCTGCCTAGTCTGAATCCACACTGGTAATCCCCAGTGATCTTCTCAGCCCATCTCACCATCCTCCGGTTGATTGCAATAGTGTTACGTTAAAAAAAAATATTAATTGGTTATAAATAAATAAAACAATCGTAACAAAAAAGGTGGTAGCTCAGTGGAGACGGGCGGGTTCTTAAATGACTAGTGATTAAAAAAAAAATTGAAATAAATTAAGGGGCGCCACGCTATTTATTTTAAGGAAATAGCGAAAACCTAAAGCAATCTGAATAAAAAAAAATAATTTAAATTTGATAAGTGAAGATTACCTTAAAATCTCGGAGAGGGCTGTACATAAAATACAATTTGCAATTTACACTTATGAACTACTTAATGGTAAGTTAAAAAGAAATTGAACAAAACAAATTAAACTCAAATAAAAAAAAACTTTTAATTAACACTATATTTACACTACGATATTAAAAATAAAATTTACTCACAATTTCTGTAGTCAGGCCTGATCAAAATCTAACTCTATTCACACAACTAGAAACAATTTAAACTTATAACTATACAATAAAAAAAAAAGCAAGGTTTAACAAAGAAATTAAAAGAAAAATATCTCCAGTCTGTTCTCTTAACTCGCCTGTCTTCTCGTAGCTTTGTTGCCAGTAGCCACTCGGCTTGGCGATTCTCGTCACCGGAATCTCTTCCGTGAACGCCACTATTCTTCAATTCTCTGATATTTAGCGATATAGACCACAACTACGTTAAACACTAAAACAGTCTCATTTTATCATCACTCGTCGAACGCTAGCGAACATCTCCTGTCTTTTCCTTCGTTGTTTCTCAAAAAAAAAACAAATGCCTTAATAACAGCTGTTTTTCAATTAATTACTTCGGTCCCGTCTCTTCTTTTAAAATAAAACATAATTATTTTTATAGCTAAATAAAAAAATATTATATCAATAAAAACTAATACAAAGCTTTTAAAACAACACATATTTCAATTATATACAAAAATATATTAAGCCCTCTTCGATTATTACTTAATGAGTTTTATTAAATAAAAAAAAATTTTTTTTTGTTTATTTATTTTTCGTTACAAACTCTCCCCCTCCCTACCAAAAAATTTTTTTTTTTTTTTTTTTTTTTTTTTTTTTTTTTTTTTTTTTTAATGCTTGAATCTTAGTCTTAGGTCGGATGAGGTTTTAGATCTTTGACATGCCAAGTTCCTAAGGGATGACCCTGTAGATCTTCTAGCACGTATAATAAATTTCCTTGTTTTGCTCTGATTCTACATTTCTCATATAGAGGTGCCAATTTATTAGAAAAGTTCTTTGAAGCATCCGAAAGGGTTTGGGTCTTCTTCCACACTAAATCTCCAGCTTGTAGATCCACGTTTCTTCTCCGAAGATTATAATGGTGCCTGCTTTTCTCGTATGATTGCCGTAGACGCTCAACCACTTCTTCATATATTACTGGCATCATGTTGAACTTCTGTGCGTAAGCCTTTTGATCTCCCATTTCCGGAACATTATCTGAAGCAATGGAATGCTCGTACTCGTCGCCTGAACGTGGTAACTCTCGTCCAAAATTCAAATAAGCTGGCGAATAACCGGTAACCTCATGTACCGCAGTCTGCATAGCAAAAGCCAACTTGTGTAGATCCTTATCCCAGTGCTTATGATTGTCTTTCACATAGGAAGCTAGGAGTGTCTTTATCACTCGATTTGGACGCTCCATCGGATTAGCCTGTGGATGATAGACTGGGGTGAACCACAATTTAACAGCATATTCTCGGGCTTTCTTTTTTAAAATATTGCTCCTGAATTGAGGGCCGTTATCACATATAATAATTTGGGGAACCCCGAACTTAAGAAAGACCTCTCTTTCTAAAGTTTTGGCCACCACTTCGGCTGTCTATTTTGAAATTGGTACTATGATGCTGTATTTAGTGAAGCAGTCGGTAAACGCTAATATGAACCTTTTGCGGTTTGAAGACATAGGAAACGGCCCCATTATATCTGCCGAAACCATTTGCCAAGGTTGGGTAACTACTCGCTGTTTCCCCATTAGGCCCGCAGGCTTAGTCTGTAATGGCTTATTCGCCAAGCACACTTCACATTTCCGTACGTACCTGGTTACATCGGTTGCCATGCCAGGCCAATAGTAGTACTCCTTTACACGCTGCAAGGTTTTGAAACATCCCAAATGTCCTGCAATTTCTTTATCATGACATTCCCAGATCGCTTCCCTATGTTTTTGTTTAGGAACTACTAATTTCCACTGGTTGCTATCTCCTACCATTTTCCGGTTATTATTAACAAGCTTCCATAGAGTTTGATTAACAATCCTCCAATCCGCATATTTCGATGGATTCTCTTCAACTTGTTTAATCATCCGCTGATACCACGCGTCCTCTATTGGTTCTCCAATATCAATTCTGGCTATCGGGAATTCGTAAGTCCGTAACAACGCATCGGCTGCAGCGTTTTGTTTGCCGGGACGGTGTACGATAGTGAATTGGTGTTGCTGCAGTTTTAGTGCCCACCTAGCCAGTCGACCTTGAGGGTCGCGAAGACTATTCAACCATTTTAAGGCAATGTGGTCAGTAATAACTGTAAAATCCATCCCTTCCAAATAAGGCCGAAACTTCTCTATTGCCCAGAGAACTGCTAGGCACTCTTGCTCAGTTACACTGTATTTCCTCTCGGCTGTGGTCAAACTTCGGCTCGCATAAGCTATGACCCGATCTCCTTCTGGGTATTCTTGGTAAAGAATAGCCCCTAATCCTGTTTTAGAGGCATCGGTTTGTAGGAAGAATCGCTTACTGAAGTCAGGACATGCTAACACAGGTGCTGTGACAAGCTTCTCCTTCAGTAATCTGAACGCTTCTTCTTGTTCTTGTCCCCATTTCCATCTCTTGTTTTTCTTCAATAGATCCGATAGCGGTGAAGTTAGAGTCGAGAAATTAGGGACAAAGCGGCGATACCAGGAAGAAAGCCCTATAAACTGTCTCACTTGCTTTACGTTCTTAGGTGCTGGGTAGTTTAATATCGCCTCAATCTTTCCCGGATCAACTTGTAGGCCGTTCTCATTTACCACATATCCCAGAAACTTTAGCTCCTCTCTGCAAAACTGACTTTTCTCCCAATTCACCGTTAAGTTGGCTGAGCTCAATCTTTCTAAAACCTTCTCCAATGTTTCTATGTGGGAATCGAAGTCTGATGAGACCACAATGATGTCATCCAAGTAAACAAAGATATTTGGTTCTAAATCTGCTCTCAAGACATCGTCAATCAGTCTTTGCCATGTCGCTGGTGCATTATGCAGTCCAAAAGGCATCCTACAAAAATGGAAGAGGCCGCGGTTGGGAACAGTAAAAGCTGTCTTTTCCTTGCTTTCTGCGGCCATTGGTATCTGCCAGTATGCGCTCTTTATGTCGATGGAAGAAAGTATCTTGGCATCACGTAACCTATCCAATATATTCGAAATGTAGGGCAGCGGGTAGGCGTCCCTTTTAGTCACGGCATTTAACTGACGATAATCCACGCAAAAACGGTAGGATCCATCGGGTTTCTTCACTAAAACAACAGGTGACGACCAAGCACTCTGTGACGGCTCTACTATTCCTTCTACTAGCATTTCATCGAGCTCCTTATTTAAGATATCTTGGATCTTTGGTGAAACAGGGTAGTAACGCTGTTTGACTGGCTTACTATCACCCGTATTTATTTCGTGCTCTACCCTGCTTGTACATCCTAACTTTGATGATCGGATATTTCGCCAATGTCCGATAAGCCGATTTAAGGTTTCTTCCTGTTCCTGCGTAAGATTCGGTCTAGTTAGGACAGCAGGGCCATTCTGTGACACAGCTAAACATTCTTCTGTTGGAGCAAAGTGCCACATATTTTTCGATATGTCCGGAACCAATCTAAATTTATTCCAGAAGTCGATGCCCAATATAAGTTCATCCACCAAGTTGGAAACTACCAAAAATTGGATAATTCTCATTTTACCTTCCAACTCCACTGGCACGTTTACGCTTCCAAAAACGTTGAGCGCGGTGCCTCCAGCAGCCTTTATTTGAATTTTGGGTTTTTTGTGTAGCTTTACACCGAGCCGTAAAAAACGTTTCCAGCATTCCTCACTCATCAATGACCTTGAAGCCCCAGAATCCAGCAGTCCCGTTTCTATTCTTCCCAGAATGTTGACCGTTAAATACGGCCTTCGATCCTGTTCATTTTCTGGATGTCTAAGAATTTTCCATTTCTTTCCAGCGAAAACTTCTTCCACAATCGACAACCACTCTACCCACTCAGCTTTCGTCGTGGAATTCGGGTTTTGTCCAGGCTCCCTTCCACTTAGGCCTGACCCCCTTGATCGTTTCCCTGGTCGGTGTTATTACAACGTTTACATGTCTTTCTATCCGCATCCCTTAGGCCACAACCTTTACAGAATTTGGTTTTTACCGAGCGACATGTTTTGAACGAATGATTGGTCCCTCCACAGTTCCAACAGCGAAATGTGTAGTTGGGTTTAGCCACGGCTTCTACAACCATCTTCGATGCTGCTACTGTGTCGTCTTGATTGAGTTGTTTCCTCGTTGGCGGGCGATAGGCCAAGTCGGGTTCGAGTAATCCTTTACTATCTGGTGGCGGTCGATATTTGTTCATTCTCCACCTTACTTCTTCAATCTGCCGACCGATTATTACTAACTCCTTCAATGTTTTTACTTGGTGCAAAGCCATTCTTTCCAAGTAGAGGGGGTTCAAATTCTTCTTAATGATATTCAACATTTGGTCTTCCGTAGGCATAGTTGGTAAACGGTTAAAATAATTCTTCATAACTGCCACGAATGTACCCATCGACTCTGCATGTCCTTGAGTTCTTCTCTTTATTTCTTCCCAAAGGCGATCCTCATAGTCCAAAGGTGTAAACTCGGCTTTCAATTCTGAGATAAGTTCAGCCCACGTTGTTACTTCTTTCCGTACAGCTCGAAACCAAATCAGTGCTGGTCCTCTAAACAAGTCGTACGCAGCCCTAAAAAGCTCTTCATGAGTAGTATTCCTTGCCAAGCTTAACTCCTCTACAGTCTCTAAAAACGCATGGACACTGAGACCTTCCCCATCGCCTGTGAAGTGAATTCCCCAATCTCTTATGGGAGTTTCAGTTCTTCTGATCACGTCTTTAGTTCCATTAGGAGCAACGTCTGACTCCGACTCAACGGTCGTTACCGGCTTCTTTGTATCTTCGGTTGATTCGGTAATCACTGATTGTACATTACCCTCCTGAGACTTTCCGGGATTTGGGTTTTCAAAGTGGGATTCTGAAACAGGAGGTTGCCCACTCAATTTTTCTTCCAGTTCCTCAAATAATAGAAGGCATTTTGAAATTGCTTCTGACTTCCTCTCCGTTTCGATGGTGTCTTTCGTTGTTATCCGGTTTAGTCTATTAATCAAATGTTGAAGACCTGTATCGATTTCATCTATATCCCCGGTAGAACTAGAGGGTGGGAGAACAGAAATCTTGTTCTCAACAGTGGCAATTTTCTCTTCACACACGCTTAATTCTTCCGTAGGAGAAAGGTCAACTACCGGAGCAACATATTTTCCTGCACTCTCTAGTTTAAAGACGGTCCGAAGTCTTTTCCTCATATCTTCTACAGTAGATATTCCAACTATCCCCCGAATCCTTAATTCGTATTCAAGCTCGTCCTTTAACAATCTATCGACCTTCATCTTTATGATTTCAAAAGAACCAAATAAAAATTATACTACTTTTTCTTAGCAGATAAAATAAAAAAATTCAATATTAGGACAAAAAAATAATTTTATTTAAAAATCACTAAATCAATATTAAATTAAGCATCTATCTAATCACTTATAGTCCCACGTTGGGCGCCATTTTGTTACGTTAAAAAAAAATATTAATTGGTTATAAATAAATAAAACAATCGTAACAAAAAAGGTGGTAGCTCAGTGGAGACGGGCGGGTTCTTAAATGACTAGTGATTAAAAAAAAAATTGAAATAAATTAAGGGGCGCCACGCTATTTATTTTAAGGAAATAGCGAAAACCTAAAGCAATCTGAATAAAAAAAAATAATTTAAATTTGATAAGTGAAGATTACCTTAAAATCTCGGAGAGGGCTGTACATAAAATACAATTTGCAATTTACACTTATGAACTACTTAATGGTAAGTTAAAAAGAAATTGAACAAAACAAATTAAACTCAAATAAAAAAAAACTTTTAATTAACACTATATTTACACTACGATATTAAAAATAAAATTTACTCACAATTTCTGTAGTCAGGCCTGATCAAAATCTAACTCTATTCACACAACTAGAAACAATTTAAACTTATAACTATACAATAAAAAAAAAAGCAAGGTTTAACAAAGAAATTAAAAGAAAAATATCTCCAGTCTGTTCTCTTAACTCGCCTGTCTTCTCGTAGCTTTGTTGCCAGTAGCCACTCGGCTTGGCGATTCTCGTCACCGGAATCTCTTCCGTGAACGCCACTATTCTTCAATTCTCTCATATTTAGCGATATAGACCACAACTACGTTAAACACTAAAACAGTCTCATTTTATCATCACTCGTCGAACGCTAGCGAACATCTCCTGTCTTTTCCTTCGTTGTTTCTCAAAAAAAAAACAAATGCCTTAATAACAGCTGTTTTTCAATTAATTACTTCGGTCCCGTCTCTTCTTTTAAAATAAAACATAATTATTTTTATAGCTAAATAAAAAAATATTATATCAATAAAAACTAATACAAAGCTTTTAAAACAACACATATTTCAATTATATACAAAAATATATTAAGCCCTCTTCGATTATTACTTAATGAGTTTTATTAAATAAAAAAAAATTTT
The DNA here is from genome assembly GCA_911387785.2 of Aelia acuminata. Taxonomy (NCBI): domain Eukaryota; kingdom Metazoa; phylum Arthropoda; class Insecta; order Hemiptera; family Pentatomidae; genus Aelia; species Aelia acuminata. The sequence goes on along the minus strand of OU426980.1, from coordinate 61,616,617 downwards.
TTTTTGTTTATTTATTTTTCGTTACAATAGAGAGAACATTATACACTGTCGATAGGAGTGCTATCCCATGATAATTCTCGCATGACATTCTGTCGCCTTTCTTATATATTGGGCAAAGGTTTGCTTTGCTCCAGTCTGGGGCATCCATTCCTGAGTCCAGATATCCCATATCAAATTATATATACACGTGGACACTGCCTGTCCTCGATACTTCAGAAATTCAGCCGGAATTCTGTCATAGCCTGGTGCCTTATGATTTTTCAGTGATGCAATTATTTCCATTTTCTCCTCTTGGTCAGGTGGCACATCCTCTCTATTGTCTTCCTCCTCATTCCACTCTTCCTGTTGCTGTCCTACAAAACCACTATTATCACTGGAGACATTGTGCTTGCTAAGCTTTCCTATAACTAGATAAAAAGCGCTCTCCTTTCCTATTTTTGGGTTCCAGTCTCCTAAGATTAACTTTCATTAATTGCTTCGTAATCGATCACTGCTTGTTTAAGGGAGTTTCTCACCATAAAACCTGTTCAAAACCTGTTGTCTTACTGCCACTGTTGAACAGAGTGTAGTTACTCAAAATCACTATGTCTACATCCTTCCATCTTATTTCCTGCAGAGCTACAATATCCATTTTATATTTCACTAATTCTTGTTCCAATATTCTACTCACTCCAGGTTGAAACATACTTCTAATGTTCCATGTTCCGATATGCTAAAGTCCATTTTCAAGCATGGGTCTTAACCTTAATACAGATGGGTTTTTCCAGGATAGAGTCGCTAGACCTATACCTAACCCCCAATCCGGAGGACCGGGATTTTTTGTCAGGATTTACTCCCTTAGCCTCTGAAATTTCATTCTAACCCATAAGGCTATGGGGGATAAGAGAATCTAGGCGTACTCGATAGGGATAAGAAGGTCCATAGGAAAGAATAGGTAGGATTTAGGTAATAGGTCAACGGACAGTTGTCCCTTTAGTCGCCTTATACGACAGGTGGTAAATAGTGTGGGTCTATTCTACTCCCGAGCCCACAGTTGCATTTTATTGTCTCCATTTCCAATGGTTTGTGGAACATCTGTAGTATGGGTTTCTCATCGGGAAAATGTGACATTTCTTTGTTTTACATCAGTCCGTTGGAGCTGATTGATATGCTTGGCATGAAGTATATCAGAAGCATGAAGAAGAAAATCTTCGAAAACCTCTTCAGGTACAGGGCAAGACCTCTAATAAACAGGTAAACACCAAGCGAACTTTTCCTGAACAGGCAAATCAGAATCCAACTTGATGTCCTCAAGCCTGCTATCATCGAGCAATCTTAAGTGCCAACAGGACTAACAAGACAACTTAATGTGGGGGACCTAATACAAGCCCAATATTATGCAAACAACAAACAGAGGCACCCTGGTCTCGTAGACAAAACGCTTGGTCACCTTCACTACATTATAAAGTTAGACAATGAGTACTCCTTCAAGAGATATCAATCAACTCCAACGGACTCATGTAAAACAAAAAAACTTCACATTTTTCCGAGGCGAAACACATACTACAGATGTTCCACAACCCACTGGAAATAGGGTCAATGAAATGCATCTGTATCCACAGCTATTTTATCGTCTTTAAATAGCTCCAGCCCAACTGCAAGAGAACACAACAGCCTCTGCTCTTAAAGATCAGTTGGATCCTCTAAACCTTAGATCATCAAGGTGCTGACCTACTATGCGTCTATGCGGTTGCTCAAATTAGGGTAGGAGGACTATAGTGACCAAGTATATTATGTTGGCAGTGAAAAAATGATAAATTAACCAATGCAAAACATATGTTCAATTACCACTATTATTATTATTGAAGCATGTAGTGTATATAACGTGGTTACCAATAAAGTAGTTTATTCAATAAATATTTATAATCAATTCAAGCATTAGTTTTCATCATTAATTAACTTTGGTTACAACATAAAGCATGTTGGATTATAATTTGAGGCAAAATTCTAGGATAAATTTCTTTAGAATTACTATAATTTTATTTCATTAATTTTCGTTGTTATTTTTAAATTTAAAATCAATTTTATACCAGAAATAAGAATTATATAAGTAATGAACAAAACGTACTTTTTCTTTGAGATTTCTTACTTCTTCAGGCCAATAATGTACAACTATTTGTTCAGCAAATTGCTTTGATAACAAATATGATAATGTTGCTCCAACACCAGTTAATATACAACAAAGTGGAAGTGCAGTCCATAATCCGAATATTGCTCCACCTAATACATTCTAAAAATACAATAAACTTAGTATGACCCAAATAATACATTTACTGTCATTAGGCTACTTCAGATATTTTAATGAAAGAAAATGCATTTATAATTACTTTTTCCTTAAACTTAATTAATACATTCAGTTCAGTAAGAGCGTAAGAGACGTTCAGTAAGAGACACCAATGGGTCACTAATTGCTTGCTCCAGAGGTCGCTCCGTACTGAACGCATTAAGAATCTAAATTTAATTCAAGGATCAGCCATGAATATTACAACACTAATTACAATATTCAGTTTAAATTAAATTTAATACAAATTTACTTACTAACAAAACAGATCCAGGAATACAAAATGTTTGTTTATAGAGATAAGCGCTGGTAAAAAGGATGATCATATATAACTTATTGTTCTTATTATATGCCTGAAATAAGGCAGACAGTTTAGCAAGATCGCTGAAAGATGTAGGAAACCTTATGGACTCCTTTAAAAATAAAAAAAATAAAACAGGAAATGTTTATGAAAAGTGATCAAAAAAAGAAAATAGAACAATTTAAAGAAAAAAATATTTAAAATATACAACTTACCTCTTTAAAATTAACTAAATTTGGAGCCATTTTTGAAAGGAAAATCAACCAAGCAGTTGAACATCCAAATATCACCATCAAGGTTATCAAACTAGACATATTTAATATATATATATATATATATTTTTTTTTTAAGTTAATGCAGAAAAAACTGACGAAGACATTTTTTACATTTAAACCTGTACAAAATATTTTGATCAATAAACACTTAACATAAGAACATAAAAATAAAAGATATACATCAGCATATATGAGGTGCCTTTAATACATGCTCCAATTCTTGCCCTGATTCTGACTTTTGTTATCTTCTTGCACAAATAATATTCAATATTGATTAGATACTAGATAATACCCACATCAACTAAATAATTAAGGGGAGAGAACTAAGGAATATTTACACTGAAAAAATTAAACATTTTGAAAAAATAAAACAATGTAAGAAAATTAAATTTACACATCATATACACACATCAAAAAAAGTTTTTCATCACTCTAAAAACTAGTAGTAGTAGTAATAATGTTTATTGGGCGAAAAATATAATACAATATAATCCAAATTGTAAAAATAACAAAACATTTTACGGCATAGCGAACTGTCTGCCGGTTAATTTTATACAATTCATTACTTGTACAGTAAGCGTGAAATAAAAACCAAACAAAAATCGTAGTAATATTTACAAATACAAAAGAAAATATACAATAATTCCTATTTGAAAAATAAATAAATTTAATAGCCTTAGAAAATATCCATGTATATGCAGAACTATAATGAGCAGTCAACATTTTTGTATATATATATATATATATATATATATATATATATATATATATATATATATATATATATATATGGTATATGTTAAGTAATAAATTTAAATTAAGTAAATATCAAGAAAAAAAATGATTGAAAGTAAAAGGGGATTAAACCCTGGTGAGCTCAGAGAGCAAATGGAAATCAAACAAAATTATATATGTAAAATCGCTTACCTCGAACTGCTGGACCGCACGGCATAACCTGAAATCAGAGCTACGTGGCAGAAGGAAAAAGGGGTAAAGGGAAAAGGAATAAAATAGGAACCACATGGAGCCCTGATCCTGGCGATAGGCAGCTAGTCTCAAGCTGGAGATGAAGAAAAAGACGATCCCTTTCAAGAGATTATATAAAAACGCAGCGTACATGAAAATGACGACACACGCATATATTACGAATTCGTAGTTGAAGCACATTAATTTAGAGATGAGATGAGAGATGGTCAACTGTTCTTCAATTACGATAGGTTAAATAATGGTCAGGATTTTCAGTTACAATGATATTTATTATGGTAAGCCAACGTTTCGATCCAACTTGTGGATCTTCATCAGGGCTAAAAGAAAACAAATATATGAGTATCTATGCTAGAGGGTGACAATAAATGGATACATTACAGAACTGATAATAATATAAAAGATGGTGTATACATAAATATTAAAATAAGAGGCTGGTTAACAAGATAAAATAGAATTTACTTAAGTACATAAAAATGACTAGTAAAGGGCCTATGACTACGAACGACATCCGTTCGTTCTGAATGACGAAACAGGAGTGAGGCTAAGGGCCCGGACGTGGATTAAGGGGTCAGACTCCACATAAATAATTTAACATAGTTTATTTAGCCTTTGAGTACCCCTTATAAACAAATTAATAACTTATCAAATTATTATAAAAATTTATTAAATATAGATGATTTATAAAAATATGAATTTTATTGAAATTAATGAACACCGCCCGGCAATGAACGAGTTCTGTTCATTCAAATAAGTCAGAATAAACAAATTTAAGCGTAAAAACATAAGGCTTAAACAATGTAAATAAAAATCAAATAGAATTTAAAAAGATAAAAAAAGGAAAACTTCTCAAAATAACTATTTACAAAATATAAAACAGATGAGTTATTTTACTCTTCTTGTTTATTTATGGGTAGGCGAAAAACCTTAAGGGCAGGTCTTTCATAGAGTCCACTACGAGTATTTACCATCACACTCCTCACTACTCCATCCTTGCCGGGGAACACCTTAGTTATTCTTCCCAAAGGCCAGCTGAGAGGTGGGCAATTGGGTTCACTCAAGATGACTATGTCGCCGACTTCAAGATTCGATGTCTTCTTGGTCCACTTCGACCGAGCCTGAAGAGTGGTCAGATATTCAAGACGCCACTGCCGCCAGAATCGCTGAACCATTGCAGTGATTAGTTGATAATGACGAAGAGAACCATTCTGGTATTCTGTCACATCTTCTTCAGGTAGGGAAGTCAATGGTCTCCCAATTAGGAAGTGGGCAGGTGTAAGCGCACAATAGTCCTCAGCCTCAGAAGAAATAGGAGTGAGGGGACGAGAATTTAAGATCGCCTCAATTTGTGTGATCAAGGTGATGAACTGAAATAAAACCAAAGTGGAAGCACCTATTACCCTTTTCAAATGAAATTTGGCAGAGCCAACTGCTCTCTCCCAGAGACCTCCTTGGTGGGGAGCAGAAGGGGGAATAGTAGAAAATTCAATTCTATTGGAAAACAGAAAATCACGAACAAGGTTATTATTAACGTGCTTAGACGAAAGCAGCCTTAACTCTCTCTCGAGATGTGCCCTTGTGCCTACAAAATTTTTACCACAATCGGAAAAGAGGCGAGAAGGAACACCACGCCGAGAAATGAAACGTTTTAAAACATCAATAAAGGAATTAGAGGACAGATCGTGAGCAACCTCTAAATGCACTGCCTTGGTTGACATACATATAAAAATGCACAAGTAAACCTTGACCAGGGTGGCCTTACGCAATGGATATGGCTTCACAAGAAAGGGGCCACAATAATCCATCCCAGAATGCCAAAATGGTGGTGAAGGATTCACCCTAACGGCAGGCAAATCAGCCATCAAAGGAAACGAGGGGCGAGGAGCAACACGGAAACACCGAACACAACGATGAATAACCTTCCGTACAACTTGGCGAGCCGAAAGTATCCAATAAGTCCAAGCAAGCTGGAATTGGATCTGCGAGGGTCCAGCGTGTCCCAAACTCTCATGATAGTGACGGACAAGTAATTCAACTAAACGATGTCCCTTTGGCAACAAAATAGGACAAGGTCGGGAGAAGATAGAGGCGTTAGCCAAATGGCCTTTAATCCTCAGGACACCCTTTTCATCAATGAAAGGAGCCAATTTCTGAATGGCAGGACGGGGCAAGCAGCCTTTCTCCATTGCTTTTATATCCTCAGAAAAGGACTGATGTTGGATATGCTTAATTATAAGCCGAAGTGCATGATCACGAATGCCAACAGGAGATTTGAAAGGATCCCTGATCAAGAAAACCCATCGAACCATGAGGGATGCGACTCGAAGAACTCTGGACCAGGTGGAAATATTATTAAACAAATCTTGCTCTGGCTCCGAAGAGGGCAAAGCGGCAACAACAGGAACCTTCAATTCCAACTCCTTATCTGAGTGATGGATAACCTTATCTAAGACAGGCCAACAATCAGGAGAATTTTTTAAGAAGGGAGGACCAGACAACCAAAGAGATGTCAAATAGGAAATATTAGCAACACCACGACTGGCGACATCAGCCGGGTTTAAAGCTCCAGGAACATGACGCCACTGACTAGGGAGTGTCCAATCAACAATATCAGCAACAGGATTAGCGACAAACGTCTTGAGCAGATGTGGTTCAAGCCTAATCCAGTCCAAAACTATGGAGGAATCAGTCCACAAGAACACGCTGTCAAGCTTGATGTGAACTGCTAACAGGGAAACGTAATGCCTGGAAAGTTTGGCTAACAAATGTGCACCCAACAATTCTAAACGAGGAATAGAACAAGACCTCAATGGGGCAACTCTAGTTTTGGAGCAAATGAGATTTACACTTACACTGTTACCCTGCGAGCAACGAAGGTATAAAACCGCACCGTAACCTGCAAGACTCGCATCACAAAAACCGTGAATCTGAACATTACCAGAACTATATAGGTGTCTGGGGATGGAGAAATCTCTAAACAAGTCTAATGAGCGTTTGAATTCAGACCATTCTTTCTGCATTTCGACAGGAATGGGAGAGTCCCAATCAAGGGGTAAACGCCAAAGTCTTTGAAAGAAGCACTTGGCATACATTACAACAGGTGAGACATAACCACCAGAATCATAAAGCTTTGCAGTCTGAGCTAACACCAGACGCTTTGTTACGGGCTTGTCATAATCAATTACCATCTCTTCAATAGGAAAGCTGAAAGCATCGGATTCGGGACTCCAGACGAGGCCCAGAACACGTATGGCATCTAGGGGCACTCGATCACCAATTGGGATGCTATCCAGTAATGCAGGAGAATTACTGGCCCATTTTTTCAAAACAAAGCCACCGGAATTCAACAGTGAAACCAGCTCATCCCTGAGATGCAGTGCATCGATCAGACAATTATCACCTCCATGAATATCATCAACAAAGGTATTTCGTAAAAGAATACGAGAAGCCCTAGGAAACCTGGTAGCCTCATCCTTGGCCAATTTCAACAGAGTAGCAACAGCTAGATATGCCGAGGGCCCTACACCATATGTGACAGTACACAGAGCGTAGCATTTAACCTCGCTATACTCATCATCACGCCACAAGATGCATTGATAGGGTCTATCCTCAGAATGAACCATAATCTGGCGGTACATCTGCTCAATATCGCAAGAAAATACAAACTGGCACAGACGAAACAATGTCAGAATATCAGACAGTAGGGCAAGAACGTTGGGCGCAGGAAGTAGGACAGAATTCAAAGAATGAAAGGTCGAAGAAAAGTTTTTAGAACTGGCATCAAATACCACCCGTATCTTTGAAGTATCCCCATGTGTTTTATAAACACCATGATGAGGGATGAAGTATCGGGGAAAAGATGGATCAGTTACTAACTTCATGTGACCTTTGGCCTCATAATCGGCCATAAATTGAATATACAACCTTTTGAATTCAGGATCTAATCTAAACCTATGCTCTAAAGAACTCAAGCGAGAAAGGGCATTATCATATGAATTCCCTATTAATTGTTTGCCACCTTTTATAAAGGGCAACCTGACCTGATATCTCCCAGAGTCTAATCGTTGGGTTGTGTTATTGAAAAACCTTTCACATTCCAACTCATCGGAAGATATTTTCCGCACAGAGGGTACATCCTCCAAGGACCAAAATTTTTGCACAGAATCACACAAAGTATCATCAGGAGACGATATGAGGGCAGCAGGAGCACCGTGTAGGCTAGCTGGAATACCAGAATGGGATGCTGCAAGAGAAGGACCCACTGCAACATGGGATGAGGCAGGTAGAGGAGAACTTCCCATAACCACAGACCCAAAAGAGGTCAGCACTACAACAGGTAAACCATCCCCTAGAGGCACTATGGGCCCTAATAGGGATGATGCCACAACATCAGCGGATAGAAGAACATCCACCCGCGAGGGTATATCAAAGGTGGGATCGGCAAGAACATAATTTTTGGCACTTTTAACAACATTGGGAGGTACATGAAACCTGGGATTATCAGCAGTGATATCACTTAAAATATAAAACAAATGATTGGAAGTCACAATCTTGCCTTTGAGGTCACAAACAGAAAGCATACACTGACCTCTAGCGGTGGTAGCGGAAGAACCAATGCCACTAATAGAAGTATCACCAAAAAACCGAGAACAATTCAACCTTTGGACTAAATTTTCTGTCACAAAACTGGCATGCGAACATGAATCCAGCAACGCTCTAGCTACTATGTACTGTGTGGGTGAAATTTGCAGCCTAACAAGCGCAGTTGGGAGGATCACCCCAGATCTCCTGGTAGATATTCCAACAGACATACAAGCAACATTAGCTGCAGTCGAGGACTCAGGAAAGTGTAACAATGAATGATGCCCATCAGAACTACAATACTCACAAGGCTCGGAATTAGCACAATTTTTACCCTTGTGAGCTGGAAACAAACACCTAACACACAAGCCCTTGGACTTCACTGTTTTGAAACGCCCGTGAGGGGTCAGCATGGAAAATTGAACACAAGAAAATATATTATGTTCCTTGGATGAACAAATATTACACTCCTTGATAAAAGTAGTAGATAATGAGGAAAATGATTTATTGAGTAAACATTTATTTTTATTAGGACCTTTAGACTTATTAAATCTTGAAGCACTAGGTGATTTAGAAGGAACTGATGCTCCAAGCGAAGCATTTTCTAATGCCCTAACATGACAATGAAGAAAATCTATAATATCCTTTATGGAAGGAAAATCAATATTAGAAACAGACTTCTCAAATAAATCCCTTAAATTACCAGGAAATTTGGATAAAATAAATTGAACATAAACCAAATCCTGCACATGGGTATCAGGCTTATTCTTTATAAAATTCTCAAGTGAAGAAAAATGTACCTGATGTTGGTCAAGGAAATCCCTAATTGAATCGACATTATCTAACAAGGAGGGTAAATTTAAAATTCCATTAGAATGAATACTAACAGTGCGCCTGTTATTTGAAAATCTTTCTTTCAAAAGTTTAAGAGCTGAAGCATAATTACCTTCTGTGAATGGCAAATGTTTTACCACATTCAATGCAGAACCTTCAAGGTGACTGAGGAGGTACTCAAATTTTTGAGAAACACTTAAATGAGGTGAGGAGTCCACCAAAGTCTCAAATCTACTCAAAAAGGACTCAAAGTCAGTATAAGAACCTGAAAACTTATTAATTTTAATTTTAGGTAAAATAACAGAAGAACTATTCAAATTAATTGAGGCTTGATTATCAATAACAGTTGAAGAGGCTAAAGGCACAATAGGAGCAGTATATTTAGCAACCATAAACAACAACTTATTGAATAAACCTTTCAATTCAGAAACCTTTTTCTCAAGTATTTCTTCTGTAAGTCCCTCACACAAAGTCTCAGCTGAGATATAAGGTGATATAAAATTTTCAAACTCCTTGAGCTCGGCCCTAAGAGAATCTTCAAGGTAATCTGCTGATGATTTTGCTTGCAGGGGTGGTAAACTCTGTAAAGTATCAACATTATTATGAATTGAATTCAAGGAGCCTTTCATCAAGGTGACTGTCCTGTTGAACTGAATTAAACTCATTTTTGGAGGCATATTGACAAGAAAGTAATTTACACAAATCAAAATCTAAATAAAATACAACAAAAAATTAGTCTCACAAAATTAATGTTTAAAAAGAAGAAGAAGAAAAAAAAAAATGAACTACTTATATATACATGATAAACTTATAAAAAAAGAAAAACATCTCAAAGGAAATTATAGTAAACCTTCTTCAATATTTCTTGCATTAAGAGCAATATGATACAAGACAAAGAAAAACTATGATCATTTGATAATGAACAAGAAATGTCATAAAAATTAATTTATAATATAATATAATATAATATAAAATATATAACATAAATATACACAATAGCGAAGAAATGATATAATGTAATATCGAAACAAAGAAACCTTCCCAATATCACAGAACAATAAGGCACAGATAAGATAACCAAGACCAGGCTGCAACAGGTTAGGATTATGAAATTTCCTGTAGTCGAACAATGATGAATAAAGAATTTTAAATCAATTTTTTGGGTCAATTTTGACCAGAAAAAAAAAACACAGACATAAAAAAAATTATTTAAAATTTTAATACACAGATAGTTCATAAAAGAAAATGAGGTAATCAAAGGCATAAATAAAAAAAAGTACGTAATAATGAAATAAATGAAAAATACGTAATAAATGCAAAAGTATACATAAACTCATAAAATCCTCTGGTAGTTTGTTAAGTAATAAATTTAAATTAAGTAAATATCAAGAAAAAAAATGATTGAAAGTAAAAGGGGATTAAACCCTGGTGAGCTCAGAGAGCAAATGGAAATCAAACAAAATTATATATGTAAAATCGCTTACCTCGAACTGCTGGACCGCACGGCATAACCTGAAATCAGAGCTACGTGGCAGAAGGAAAAAGGGGTAAAGGGAAAAGGAATAAAATAGGAACCACATGGAGCCCTGATCCTGGCGATAGGCAGCTAGTCTCAAGCTGGAGATGAAGAAAAAGACGATCCCTTTCAAGAGATTATATAAAAACGCAGCGTACATGAAAATGACGACACACGCATATATTACGAATTCGTAGTTGAAGCACATTAGTTTACTTAAGTACATAAAAATGACTAGTAAAGGGCCTATGACTACGAACGACATCCGTTCGTTCTGAATGACGAAACAGGAGTGAGGCTAAGGGCCCGGACGTGGATTAAGGGGTCAGACTCCACATAAATAATTTAACGTAGTTTATTTAGCCTTTGAGTACCCCTTATAAACAAATTAATAACTTATCAAATTATAATAAAAATTTATTAAATATAGATGATTTATAAAAATATGAATTTTATTGAAATTAATGAACAGTATATATAAATAAATAATTTTCCAATTTTCCCTAAAAACTATAGATCAGATTAAATTATTGGAAAACTGATTTCATACATTAATACTACATGGATTAAGGCCACCAAAGGTCATGCGTAACATTCTGAACACTCAAGATAAGAGGCTCTAAATCTCTCAAAGTTGTAATCCTACTGTAACCTGTGGTTCATAGTGCAACATTTGAGTAGGAATGATTCTGTTTAGAGCTTTCTTTCACTTCTTGCACTCTAAAAATAAATAGAAGAGTACTCTCGAAACAAATGCGGTTCCGCATTGTTGTCCTACGAGAGGAAGGGCAATCAACCCGACAAATTGCTCGTCGGCTCAACATCGGACAAAGTGATGTTGTGAGGTGTTGGACCAGGTTCCTAACCACTGGAAGTGTTGAAGAGAGACCTCGCAGTGGTAGGCCATGCTGTACAACGCGCAATGAATGTTAGCAGCCAAAAGAGACCCGCTTTCCACCGCTGGGGACCTTCGGCGATAGCTGCAACACACTATAAGTGTGCCGATAACACCACTATAAGTGACCAGACTGTCCAATATCGTCTTCATGAGATGAATCTTCGAGGAAGAAGGCCCTTGCGTTGTCCTCCGCTGAATAGGAACCGCTGCCGACTTCGAATGCAAGCACTCATGAATATTGGCTGTTATCTCAGTGGAGAAACTGTCTGTTCTCTGATAAAACTAGACTTGCCCGCGTCCCTGACAATATCAGAGCGAGGGTATGGAGGGTTCCAGGCAGGCCTAGTCGGCTTAGGTACCCATCTTAGAGAGTACAGCAACATGGAGGGTCTGTCATGTTTTCTGGGAGGAATTATCCACGGTTCCAGAACTGAGCTGCTACCCATTCAGGGGACCATGACTGCAAATATGTACATGGACGATGTGTTAGAAGCTATAGTAACGTCCTTAGCTCAAAGGCACAGTGATAACTTCAATCTAGAGGCTGATAACGCTTGTCCTCATTGCACCAGGATAGTGGCGGATTACCTTGCAGCTACTGGAATAGAGAGAATGGAGTGGCCTCCGTTCTCTACAGACATGAATCACATTGAGCACGTATAGGACTTGCTTCACTGAGCTGTTCAGCGCCGGCCGAACGTTCCAACCAATCTTTAGGAGTTGAGGGAGGCAGCGATTGAAGAATGGCGGAACCTTCCACAAGAAGACATTGACCACCTAATCCTGTGCATGCCTGTGCCACGGTTAATAGACATACGGTCGAAGCATTCTATTTAGAGTAGGGATGGTTTCAAGTCGGTGACGTCATTGCAGACCTCTACTATAGAAGCCGTACTTTCATTAGTTGCAAAATATATTGTCTCTTGATTACTAAATTGTTATGGTTCATTAAGAATAAAAAAATTACTGCTTTTTGTAATACAGTCTGATAGTTTATTGTTCTACGTGAAGAAATTAGACTAACATGTTTTACAGGTCTACTGTGACGTCAGAGGTCAAAGCTTGGTTTTGATTGGCTAGCGCTGTAATGCTTCGACCGTATTTCTATTAACCGTGTGCCTGTGCGAGTCCAAGCTCTAATTAGGGCAAGGGGAGGTAATACCGAGTATTATACCAGGGCCGGCGAGTCTTGGGTCTTAGTTTTACCCCCACATAGCTACTGTGGGCGTGGCCAACTACCCCACCTTCCCCCCGCTCCTCACCCTCTTCTCAGTTATAACTCAGACGTCCTACGTGATAGTTCTTGTGTTTTAATATAATTTTTGCATTTATAACGTTTATTTCAGAAAAAATATGACAGAAGCTTCATGTTTAAGTCGTGAGGAGATAGGAAGCGAAAATCAAAAACATTTTGCTCTGAAATCCCAAGCTCGCATGTTTGTTCACCACCTTCACACCTACTTTTCAAAGGAAAAAGACAATAACGGGCCTTTGAAATAAATAATTTATTAAAATTAAAAATAAATAATTAATATAATATTAATTAATAAGATAAAATAAACAATTTGTATATTGTATAAAACTAGTTGTAACTCATTATGAATAAAGTTATTATTTTTATAATTGTATTTTATTTAAATTATGAATTAGTATACTTGTGGTTAAATTTTGATTCTAACATTCCTCTCCAGAACATTATAAATACCGGTAGAGTAAAAAAACATATCGCATAAAATGTTTCATCCAACCTATGTTTTCTTTGGGTTTTGCCTACCAACAGTGTGGCAAGGGAGTCGGGGGAGTGTAGAGGGAGAAAAGAGGCGTGGCTATAGCGTAAGCTACCCCTACTACTTGCACACCAAGATTCCCCGGCCCTAGTATAGGTGAGGAAACCATTTCCTGAACATTGTTACATTTTTTTCAAACTTTAAATATTTTTTTAAGGGAAATATATTTTTGAATTCAGTATTAATTGTAGTTTTCCTGCTATAAATTTTCCCTTCAAATTTATCTTTGAAACTTGGCAAATGCAGGTGATGCAAAACTTTTTTTGTTGTGTGTATGAAATGAAAAATAATTTTATTATTCTGGAACTGGATGTCCATCTAGAACAAATTATAGATACATAGTAAAGAAATCTAGCCAGTGTTTAACAAATAGCCTCAAATTGGTAATTAATGGTATTGATAATAATAATAATAATAGCCTTTTATTATGTACATTTAAGGAATAAATACAAATCAGAAATTAACATAAATTAATGGCATTGATAAATGTGAATAAAATAAAAATGAAAACAGAAACAGGGATAGTGCATTCCAACATGCCAAAATAATCTATAAGAAACAATAGGCGAGAGAAAAATACGAGGAAGAAAAAAGACGAATATTTGAAGACAACAAAATAAAATAAAACAACCTGTTCAAAGAATCCCTCTGAACACAGGCCCTCCAGTGGTGCCATCTCTTGATGGAGGGCTGAACCCCTTGCCCAGCCATGCACGAAAGGAGCAGAAAAGTGTAAGTCTTAAGCCAGACTGATAGAGAAAGAAAGTCCTAGGCCTAGGTGCTCTAAAAGTTCATATAAGTTTATTTCCATATAAGTAGTTTCCATTACACATAATAATGGAGTAGTCACAGAAGGGACTATTGGCCACCGGGGGAGGATAGGAGGAGGACCACCAACGATGTGAGAACAACTACAGCCCAAGAAATATTACCATAAAGCAGATTGAAGGAGATGCATATTGAAGGGAGAAGCAACGAACAACAAGTCAACAGGTACCATCCACACCATCAAAGCCAAATAATAATATTACTGTAAATTTACCAAAATCATAATTAACGCACTAATAATATTGTGTCACTTTTGGCAAACAAACCAGTTTTGTAATAACCATATTAAATACAGTCCATTTCACCACAATTCATATATATTAATCAACAGCCCTAAATAAAAATATCCACCATGACCCACGTTCTTTGCATCCCAAACCGTGGGTCATAAAACAAGTGGTCCACCGGGTTTGGATATATACCATTATCACATAAAACACTCTGATTCAACCAGGCTTGCATATTACACTCAGACAAAAATACTAAATGATCTTTTCATATCATTCAACAAAGCAGAGTTTCAAGCCAAGCTTGGATATGCAATTCAGGTCAATAGAGTTAAACTAAAATTAAATTTTAATGTTTAAGTTATGATTAATTTGTTATCTCAGACCAATAATTTAAAATCATTAAATTAGTAGTAATAATAAATCACTTGTGTAAGAAATTAAATACTGAGTTATGTAGTTCACTACTATGATTATCACAAATCACATATATTTAATGCATGCTGTATCTATCTATTTAATTATCTATTATTTATTTATCTATCTATACATATGTATATTTAAATTATTCTAAATATTTAACAAATTTAAATCAATTCTTTAATTGAGGAATCACCAGGCATTGAATCAGAACAGGTTTTGTATAATCATTAACATTTATTCACTTATTTAACGTGGTAAATCATTAGTATTTTCTTCATTTAACCATGTTTAATAGGGATGGGGAGTGACTGGCAAACCTGTGACTTTGTCACTGTGATTTACCGGTCACCAGTAGTCACTGTGACCAAATTTACAAGTCACTGGGACTTCAGTCACTGCAAGGTCACAGTCTCTGGAAGATTTGTCACTCCAAGAATTCACAGGGACTCTACTTGTCCCTGTGACTTGGGTCACTCTTCACTTCACTGTGACCTGGGTCACTCTTGACTTCACTGTGACCAATGCCGCTGATCTCTCACTACACCTCCCTTCCTGCCACTGTTCTCAGCAAATCGGGAAACTTCCCGGTCACATAAAAAAAAAACCCACTTTAATAAAAAAACTTTAGTCTTTTCTACCTAAAATTCACAACTTACTTTTACATAGGCATAATCAACTCTCTTATCTTCGATTAAAAAAACAAAACAAATTATTTTATTGCTAAGTTTATAATTCGACCGTTTACTTTTTAGTTAATTATAACTGAATCTTTTTTTATTTTTACCATAAAATGAATAAAATATTTTTTTAAGGGCAAAGATTATTCAAAACATATATAACTTATACTTTTTACATTAAAAAAAATACATTTACAACTATCATACATAAAGTAAAATTGTGCCTTTTTTAATATAAAATAAAAAAAATATTCGATGTAAAAAAAATACTTGTAATATTTATACAAAACGTAATCTATGTAGTATCAATTGTTTGATACGATAACGTAACATTATGGGGTTAAAATCACAAATTTTCGGATAGAGCAAATAATTGTTGTGTAGCCCCTAGAAGCGCGGGGCCACCAGCAGGAAGCACATGAATTCATGTGATATAAACCATTATTTAGATTTGTTTTTCTTCGTATTGCATTAGACCTTGCATTTTGGAAACTGTTTTATCAGTGCAGTTTAATTAAATTAATAAATTACTAAGTTAACATTTTCTAATAAGTTAATGAGAATTTGAGAATCTCATTGATTGATGCCAAAACTCTCCAATTATAATCTTAGAGCGAGGTTACCATTCACTGTTGACGTCATTCCCTAACAGTGACAAAGTCACTGGTATTTGTCACTGTGACTTTTAAGGAGCAGTCAATGGTCACTGCAGTGACCCCACCACTAATGTTTAACACAATGATTCATATTTATTTGGTTTTAACAAAAAAATTAACCTATCATTTGAATCCACTTAGGCCATGTGCACAATCAGTAGACATGCGCGCCACAGAAAAATCTTCGGCGGCGGGCCGCCGATGATTTTTAACCGGCGGCGGCGGCGCATACCGGCGCGCCGATGCTCGCGAGATTTTTGTATCATGGGCGTACGCAGGCGAAGGCAGCTGCCCCCTCTACAAATTTTGAGAAACAAAAACAACCAATAAATAAATTCGTATTCATTTAATATATTTATAAAGCATTACTTACATAAACACTTATTATAACATTTAAATATCAGTAAGTTTTATTTTGACAATTAATTGAGCCTTACAAGGTCAGAATACCTCGAATCTTCCGAAAATTTTATCAGCCTGCCCCCCCCCCAGAGGAAATCCTGCGGACGCACCTGGGAGTACTCGTTTATTGTTTTATTTGTTGAATTGGATTGTTAATGTTAAGGCCGTACATTAAAGGAGTTTCACTTGTAAAAAACATACTTTACAGTCTTGTGACATAGATAACTAGTTTTTGAAATGAAAACAGATAAGCTGAATGGGGTTAAAGGTCATTGTTTACTTATAACAAGTTTTTATCTCTCTAATTCCAACTTTCAATTCAGGAGAGTTTCTTTCCGACTGTTGTGAGTTATTGGTCGATTTAAAAATGTCTAATTTAGAGCACCGTGCAGTGATAAAATATTTTGTAAAAAATGGAATGGGGCCGAAGGAAATATTTGCAACTTTGTGGGACTCTGCCCCATCGTATGCCACTATCAAAAGGTGGACCGCACTCTTCAAAGCTGGCCGAGGAAACCTCGAAGATGATGACCGATCTGGGTGACGTCAGTCTCGGAAGGAGTTTTGCTGGTCGATTTTCTGCAGAATGGCATGACAATAACAGGGCAATACTATGCAGACCTTCTCGTGAAACTGCGAGAGGCCATCAAAGAGAAACGCCGAGGAAAGATCACCAAAGGTGTACTGCTACTGCAGGACAACACTCCCCTCCACAAATCAAGAGTTACCACGGAGACGGCCAAGCTGCTCCCGCACCCACCCTACTCGCCAGACCTGGCCCCCTCAGACTTCTACCTCTTCCCTAATATGAAAAAACATTTGTGTGGAAGAGTGTTTTCGTCAGACGATGAGGTGATCTCAGCTATCAAAGTCGTTTTGGAAGGTTTCGAAAAAAAAAATTTTGGCCGGGTTACAGATGTTAGGGAAGCGGTGGAATAAGTGCGTTGCTGTTGTGGGGGACTATATTGAAAAATAAAAATATATTTTTATATAAGAGGGGGATTGATCGAAGGTAACGCCAAGGTTTTTGACAGAATTGTGGAATGAGATAGATGAGTTGTTTAGGACTAGATTTGGAGCGACAGGAGTTGATTTGAGGAGAAAGGGAGATCCAATCAAGGTGGCTTTCGTCTGCTTCGCGTTCAGAGTAAATTCGTTGAGGTTTGCCCAAGCACATATTCTGTCGATATCTTCCTATAATTTTAGGATATCGTCGGAGGAATCAGCGGGGCAAAGGAGAGATAAAGCTGGGCGTCATCGGCATACAGATAGTATTGACAGCGATGGGTAGAGGATGGAGGTTCATTGATACAGATAGCGTGGGGGACAAAGAGGAACACCTTTAGATTGGAGATGTTAGAGACAAATTGAGTGCATCGGCTGAAAATGGAATTGATTGGTTTTAAGTGGGTTTACCTATTTTGCTTTGGAGTCGGGGGTACTGGATAAGGATTGCTGGAAGTAGTTGGATTTGGCGCGGTATATTATGGATTGAGTGCTATTTCGGGGGAGCTTGATGGTAATCTTCAGAAAGTCAGGTGCCCTAAAATCTTCTTCTAGCTGCGTCTCTTAGTTTCATAAAATTCCTTAGCGTAGGTGTTAGCCAGGGTGCTCGAGGATGCTTAACTGTCTTGAACTTGAGAAGAGCGTGACGGTCTTAAGTTAAGTGGTAAGGGTTCCCACCATGGAGTCAATGGCGTTTGAGGTGTATATGGGGTCCCATTGGATCATCTCAAGATCAGGCGCTAGGATTGCAGGTGATAGGGAATCAAGGTTTCGAAAGTATTTAGTTGTGGGGGAATACAGCAGGATGGGAAGGTTATATAATTGTATGAGGTCATGGGAAGACTGTAAAGGAACCGGATGCTTTGATAAGGCGAGGAGTTTTTTAGAGAATAGAGATCATAAAAGACAAGCCAAGTATTCCATCACTGGGTGTTAAGAGTCGGGTCGTAAGGGACTATAAATAAATTAAGGGAATAGAGGATATTTGAAAGATAGGCTTGGTTAGGAGAAGGTATCTGGAGATTGTTGTTGAGGTCTCCGGAGAGAACAATGTTGGAATATGAAGGGATCGTGTTGTAATGGATGGCTTCGAATGTTTCATCAAAGGTAACTTTCGGAGGCAGGTAGATGAAACCAAAGAGTACGGATGTGGGGAGGTGGATATTTCAGCAAACAGGTATTCAATGTGCGGGGAAAGGGAAGTGGGGGAAAGAAGGGAAGTAGTTAAATGGTAGAGTATTATAGGATTCATCTGAAACATACTGGATCACTGAGATGGAATACAACAGCACTGATGAAATAGAAAGATTGTTTAAGTAGAAAGCATAATAAGTGGTAACAGTCGTTAAAAAATTAATAATAAATAAAATCAAAGTTTTACTATATTTTGATGGGGAAAATGAATGAAGATAAAGAAATAATGGAATTCTTTATCAGTCCTTTAAACAATAACAAGGACTGGTAATAATTCGATTAGGGTAATTATACCGCAGAAAAATAGAAACAACTTGTTGCAACCAATTCTTGCTGGTATGATGAGGAATGACTTGATATGTCCTAACAACGTTTCATATCTGCTGATCAATTTTTCTCGTAGCTTTATGAAGGTCTACAAATAGGCCTTAAAGAAAAACTCTGTTGCCAATAATATCAACGCCAAGCACAAAAACACCCTGCTCTGAGTGTTGTACATGCGGCGCGCCACCTTCATCGGCGGCGGCTCGGCGCAGTTAAAATCATCCGGCGGCGGCGGCGCGGCGCGCACGTCTAACAATCAGCTGATTGAACATTGTAGCAATCATGAACGATCGTTCACTACCAAAGAGGTTGTACCACATTTACCTCTTAGTATGTTAGCTAACTTTCGTAAAACATAGCACATACTTTTGCAACATTGTTTTTTGTTTTATTTTCTCACAATTTTAAAACAAATAAAAATTGTATTCACCTCAATGCGTGAATTTAGTTAATAAAAGCACATATCAATCTTTATTGCCTCCAATGGTAATTAAATTATTGTTGTTAATAATTAAATCATTAAGCCAATAGCACATAGTATTATTTTGGTATCTTGTACTTTCCACCTTTGCTCCAGGAAAGCATTTTCATCAACTTTATCGATGCCTGTGATTCTGATTTTTATATAGATCTCCTCATCTCCATTATTTCTCTCCTGTGATTCTCTCTTCTTTCATTTCTTGTCTCCATTAATTCTCCCATGTCTCAATCATCGATGTTTGTAGGTTGGTTTCTTCCTCTTCTCGTTTACCCCTGGGGTCGGTGTAGCCCTGCATTCAAATTGTAAAGGTCACAATGCCTCAATCTATCCCTGATCTTTCTCCACAAACTGCGTACCTTGAAACGCAACATTATAGGAACCGCCGCTACCGGTGAAGAAGCATTAAGCGATCCAAATCAACTCTCCTTATTTGAGGCTGAGTTAGATGCGGCCATTGGTGAATGGGAGCATTTTCAGCGCGCTTGGGATGAGCTCGAGAATGTCTACTATCAAGCGAACATAGATTTTCCTTCAAGAAATTTGCAAGAAATGTACGACGCCGTGAGAAAAGAAATGATCAAGGCGAAATCTCACCGCATAACAATCGAACGTTCCAGGTCCCAATTAGCAGCGCACCCAGCCCAAGCATACGGCCATCAGGCCTTTAAGACGAGCTTCGTCGCTTCTGCCAGGGCACATTTGCCAAAGATCCCTCTACCGCAATTTTATGGGGATTTGTTAAAGTGGATGCACTTCAAAGATACATTCATCTCAATGGTGCATGATGAACCAACGCTATCAAATGTTTAAAAAATTCACTACCTTCCCGGAGCCTTACGTGGAGAAGCTGCGACGCTTATTTCAACATTTCCGGTAGAAGATAAAAGCTATCCCCATGCGTGGAGGAAACTGTTGGAGAATTGCGACAACCCACGAGTACTGGCGTCGCTCTTCATCCAAAAAATTATCGATTGTGATCTGAAAGGAAAAAATAATGAAATGCAACGATACGACAGGTTCTTGGTTGAAGTGGCCGATAGCATTGAAGGGTTCAAGTCGCTAGCATTGCAAGATGCAGAAGAATTCATCCTCGCCTCCCTCGCTCTGAGAGCGCTTGACGCAAGCACCCGAAGAAACTTTGAGATAAGCAGAACATCCAGCAGCATCTTTCCAACAGCGGATGAGGTGATCACTTTTGTTAGACAGCGTAAGACGGCTATAACCATGTCTAGAGACTTTCTCTCATCTTCAAATTCTACTGAAGAATTACCACGTATGAATCAACAACCCCGATTTCCATTCAGAACCGCTCGCAAATACAATGCAGTTCCCTCCATTCATCAAGCAGTGCAGCAAAGAAATTTAATGGCCAACGATCTCCGCAACCACGCAATAATATTTCCACTCATTCACAGGCAAATGGTGACCGTCAGGCGACTGAAAATCGCAAACCACCGGCATGCCCGTTCTGCCAGGATGTTCATCTCCTACCGCATTGCTTTAAGTTCAGCAAATTACCTTTGAACGAAAGACAAGCATTCGTCCAAAGCATCAAGTGTTGCCGCAACTGTTTGCACGATGGCCATTCAATGAGCGGTTGCAGATCAAAATGGAGATGCAGATTCTGCAAAGAAAGGCACCATAGTCTTATTCACGACGAACCACCTTTCGAACAAGGCTGCGCACAGACCAGCATCAATTCTTCCAAGAAAGACGGCGCAGGCACCTTAATCGGATTTGGATACACGCCTTTTGCATCTCCTAGCACAATACTTTTGGGAACCGTTCAAGGTCATATCGTTGGGGAGCAAGGTCGCCTTATACCATTCAGGGCAGTTTTAGATTTCGGCAGTCAACACACTTTTGTGACTTCTTCATTAGCAGTTAAATCTGGTGCCAAACTTTATAGTTTTAACGGACGTATTAAAGGATTAGGAGCCTCACCAGTATCGAGTCCATCAGGCTACACAGAATGTACTATCAAGCCGATCTACACTCAAATGAGCTGTCAACCGAAGCCCTTGTGGTGGAAAAAATAGCTCCCGCTAT
Organism: Aelia acuminata; assembly: GCA_911387785.2. Classification (NCBI taxonomy): domain Eukaryota; kingdom Metazoa; phylum Arthropoda; class Insecta; order Hemiptera; family Pentatomidae; genus Aelia; species Aelia acuminata. The sequence goes on along the minus strand of OU426980.1, from coordinate 61,594,855 downwards.
ACCCAGCGTTTCACTACCTGGAGACTTATTCAGCAAATTTTCACAACATCGCCTTGCAGACAAGCACTTCCATACACCAGGGAATACTGACATGCTAATAGGGATGGACTTGTATCCTTTAATAATCACCGGAGCTCCTTACTAAGCAGGAATCAACGAGTTATTTATCCAACCCACCGTGTTTGGATCCGCCATAATAGGTCGAGTGGAAGACCATCCACATGCCAACAGGATGGAACACTGCACCGAGTCCCAATGCTTCATAGTGAGCAGTAATCTGCCCGCTAATCCCGCGACTCGAAAGTCAGACCAAACAAAATTTCCTCCGTATTCAAATCCCAAGGTCAAAAAATCGCAAAATGCTTTTTTTAATCACCGTTCAGGCACTCAGTTAGCTACTACTATCATAACCCAGTCTCCTCCTTCTGGGAGTAGTGTAATTCCAGTAGGAACATACAATGCCTCGTTAAATAGTGGAGCTACAGCCCAACCAGAAACTCCTATTCTATCACCCGATGTGAATACGCAAACTTCAAGGCAACCCCAAGCATTGCCACTAAAACGCCCTGATGTGAAATATTCTTATCGATTATCACAAAACGGGGGATTCTCCAGGTGGGCGGCTGATAAAACCGAAACCCTTCTCTCCTTGAAGAAGTTTCATCAAAATCGACCACTGCCTTTTTGGAACGAAGAAGGCTCTGAACACTACTGGAAAAAGAGACGGAAGATTTACAATGCCCCCTCAAGGAAGCTACCAATCGGATGCTTCTAACAGTTCTTTATGTTATTTAATTCATGGCGTTGGGTCACACTTTCTTATCATTGCAAGATGAATTACTTCGAATTCTTTTCCGTTGTTTTTTCTCTTTTTTGCATGTTCGTTTTTAAAATTATGTATATATCTTGATATATTTAATCTATAATATTTATCAATCATACTTAATCTATATAATATTTAATATTTAACTTATATAATGTTTAATCCATATAATTAATCATAACATAAATTTATGAAGCTACTGGCCCTCCAGGTTGGGGGAACAGTACACTAACACACATACAGTACACAAACACACCACACTCAACACAAGGTCATAGACAGTACACACCCTAGAACCACCTTCCTAGGAAGCCCCGGAGGGGGTGCAGGTATGCAGGCACAAAGTTGGCAGCCCCACCAGCATACTAGGATACGCAGAGAGGGTTAGTGGCCCCGCTATCCGAAATTTAATCACTACGAAACCTCATAAACTAGCCTCGGATGTGACCAGTCAAAATAGGAAACAACACAATCGTCTAAGGATTAACTTTGGTTTCTGGAATATTCTATCACTCCACCGACCAGGAGCACTTAATGTGCTCCTGGAACACATTGATAAGTATAAACTGGATATCACTGCCATTCAGGAGATAAGATGGACCGGAAAAAGGATTATAACAAAAGAAGCAGCACACGGTATACTATAGCTGTAATGAGAAGGAACACACGTTCGGAATAGGATTTATTGTAAGAGGAGCTTCTCGTCGTCTGATCCTGGGTTTTGAACCCATCAGTCCACGAATCTGTGCACTACGTGTCAAAGGGAAGTTTTATAACTTCAGCATTCTAAGTGTCCATGCGCCTACGGAGGTATCAGAAGAAGATGAGAAAGATGAGTTTTATGAGACATTGGAGAGAGCAGTTGACTCATGCCCTAGTTATGATATGAAGATCATCGCAGGCGATTTGAACGCCAAGGTAGGACGAGAAGAAGCTTATTTCCCAATTATAGGTGGACACAGCCTCCATGAAAACTGTAATGATAATGGGTTGAGGTTGATTAATTTTGCTGCAGCCAAAGATCTCATGATAGGAACAACATTGTTTCCACATAAACGCATTCATAAAGGAACATGGACCTCTCCTGACGGAAATACCGTGAATCAAATCGACCACATTGTGATCGATAAGAGACACATCAGCTCACTCACGGATGTTCGTGTATTTCGTGGTGCAAATGTGGATTCTGACCATTACTTAAGCATTGCTCATGTAACTGGGCGAATCAATATCTCAAAACCTATAATCCAAAAGAGGAAAAGATTCAATCGGGATAAACTACCAGGTCATTCAAAAAGTCCTGTCGTTTTTCGTTTGTTCGTTGTTTATTTTGATTCTAGAGTGTTTGCTAATTAATTCCGTTCAATACAACTTTTATCCATGTAAACACAAATGTTTATACTTTATGAATAGGAGGCTAAGGAGGATTAATTTAATGCAGTCACCATCCAACTGTCTAGTTAAAATGATTCCAGTTGAAACTCAAATTCGGTCGATTTTGCTCTATGAGTTTAAACTTGGCTCAAAAGCTGCCGAAACTGCTAGAACAATATGCTCCGTGTTTGGGGAAGATGTGCTGTCTGAGCGGAAGGCACAATTTTGGTTTTCAAAATTTCGTGGAGGCGACGAGACACTAGAAGACAAGGCACGCTCGGGTCGACCAACTGTAGTTAATAAGGAGGACGTTCGAAGAGTAGTAGAGTTGGATCCGCGTCAAAGTTGTTCAGAGATAGCCTCTCAACTTAATATCTCAGCCACCACTGCCTGGAATTACCTTAAAGAACTGGGAAAAGTGAAAAAACTGGATAAATGGATTCCTCATAAGCTTTCAGATGCCAATATGCTTGTTCGCTTGACAACTGCATCTTCGTTAACTTCCCGCTTGAATAGACTGGGAAGTTTTGCCTCACCCACCATATTCCCCTGACCTGTCACCCACTGATTATCACCTATTCAGAGATCTCGACAACAATCTGAGACAGAAATGTTTTCAAGACCGTGACAACCTAATTCATGAACTGACCACTTATTTTTGCAGTAAAAATCAACAGTTTTTTAAGGAAGGAATTTGGGCTTTACCATCTCGTTGGGAGAAGGTTACCGACTGTAACGGTGGATATTTTGATGAATAAAGATGATTATTTGAAAATATTTATTTATTTATAATTTCCCCCAAAAAAAACTACAGGACTTTTTGAATGACCTGGTATTTGACACAGTGGAAAGGATGAGATTCATAAATGCTATGGACCAAAAGCTCTCAACACCCAACTATGAGGAGGATGAAGTAAATGATCAGTGGAAAAAAATCCATTCAACTGTGACCGAGGCAGAGAAAAATATTTTAGGAGCTGAGAAAAGAATAGCTAAATCCCCCTGGTTTGACGAAGATTGCTCGCTCGCAACAGAGGCCCAAAACATAGCATACAGAGCCTTAATAGCAAGACGGACTAGGCGCACCGTTGAAGAATATAAAGAAAAAAGAAGAACAGAGAAGAGGCTTCATAAAAGAAAGAAACGATCTTGGCAGAGAAAAGAGTTGGAGGCAGCCGAAATGCTTAAGGCAAATGGTGATAGCAGAAGATTCTATGCCACAGTTAACCAAAACAGGAACCCATTTAGGCCCACTCACTCATCATGCAAGGACCGTGATGGTAACATCATTGTTGAGAAAACGGCATGCATGAACTTGTGGAAGGAACACTTTACGAACATGTACGCCGGAGATCAGGGTGAGGAGGAGGCAAATCGCAATCACCTAGTCCTACCAGAAGAAGATGTAGAACCACCAGACATCGAAGAGGTAACCGATGCCTTAGACAAGCTAAAACATCACAAGGCACCTGGAGCAGATGATATTCCTGCTGAATTACTAAAGTTTGGTAGAGAAAGACTGGAAAAAGCCCTTCACAATCTGATTATGGACATTTGGGAAAAGAAAGACATACCGGCAGACTGGAAGAAATCTTTGATATGTCCCATATTCAAAAAAGGGGACCCCTTCGATTGTGGAAATTACAGGGGCATAGCTCTGCTACCATGTGCATACAAAGTGCTTTCGAACATTATTTGCAAACGAATACTCCCAATCGCAGAAAGAGAACTAGGCCCTTATCCTTGCGGATTCAGAAAAGGCAAATCCACAGTGAACCAGATGTTTTACCTCAGGGTAATACTGGAAAGAGGTATACAACTCACCACCTGTTTGTGGACTTTAAAGCGACCTATGATAGTATAAACGAGAGGGTCTCTATGGAGCACTGAGACAGATGAATGTCTCAGAAGGCCTGATAAGATTAATAAGAATGACTAAGACAGGCCTCGAATGCGTTGTCCAGGTTCAGGGCGATCGTTCTGAAAGTTTCCCATCCACAAGAGGGGTCCGTCAGGGGGATGCACTAGCCTGCCTGCTTTTTAACCTTGCTCTGGAAAAGGCAATAAGAGATTCTGGAATTCAGACGACGGGAACCATCATAAACAGATCCGTGCAGCTCCTAGCATACGCCGACGATATTGATATAGTTGGACGCTCAAAAAAAAGCAGTTGAGGAGGCATTCCTTTCTCTAGCAGAAGCCGCAGGCAGACTCAGTCTAGTGGTAAATCATCTAGCTATATTCAAGCGCAGGATCCTACGGAAGATATTTGGGCCAGTGTTGTCAGTGGAGAATGGAGACGGAGGTCCAATGAAGAAGTTTATGGCCTGTATGGGGAGCCCGACGTTGTGACTCTCATCAAACGATTTCGCCTGAGATGGGCTGGTCATGTGGCAAGAATGAAAGACGATGAAACGCCAAAACGATTAATAACGGAGATCGTGCATGGGCGGAGGAGAGTCGGCCGACCCCGACTTCAATGAATCGACTGTGATGCAAGAGGGTTAGGAGTCCACAACTGGATGGCAGCAGCACAGGACAGAGACTTCTGGCGGCTGATGATTGAGGAGGCCTGGACGCGTCAACGTGTTGTAGCGCCAAATTAATAATAATAATAATAACTTTATGAAATCAATCTTAATATCGTTATGTTAAAATCGTTGATGTTCGTTGCTTGTTTTTTTTTTTTTTTTGCCATTAAATCAGTTGGCTGTTATTGAACAATTATTAGTATGATCTAAGCTTGGTTTAGTAACTCACATCACTTATGACAATGCTAAACTAAACAGGGACTAATGTAACATCACCATCAATGTCATTTTGTACATTCCTATGCAAAGGTACCTGTTTGAACATTGAACATGGTGAAGAGTCAAGCTGTCATAAATTGGCTCACCAAAGCTCAATTTAGGTGGGCGGTTTGTTCAAAGAATTCCTCTGAACACAGGCGCTCCAGTGGCGCCATCTCTTGATGAAGGGCTGAACCCCTTGGCCAGCCATGCAGGAAAGGAGCAGAAAAGTGCAAGTCTTAAGCCAGACTGATAGAGAAAGAAAGTCCTAGGCCTAGGCGCACTAAAAGTTCTTTGAAACTTGGCAAATGCAGGTGATGCAAAACTTTTTTTGATGTGTGTATGAAATGAAAAATAATTTTATTATTCTGGAACTGATGTCCATCTAGAACAAATTATAGATACATAGTAAAGAAATCTAGCCAGTGTTGCCGTATATGATATTAAATATTTACAAATAGCCTCAAATTGGTAATTAATGGTATTGATAATAATAATAATAATAGCCTTTTATTATGTACATTTAAGGAATAAATACAAATCAGAAATTAACATAAATTAATGGTATTGATAAATGTGAATAAAATAAAAATGAAAACAGAAACAGGGATAGTGCATTCCAACATGCCAAAATAATCAATAAGAAACAATAGGCGAGAGAAAAATACGAGGAAGAAAAAAGACGAATATTTGAAGACAACAAAATAAAATAAAACAACCTGTTCAAAGAATCCCTCTGAACACAGGCCCTCCAGTGGCGCCATCTCTTGATGAAGGGCTGAACCCCTTGGCCAGCCATGCACGAAAGGAGCAGAAAAGTGCAAGTCTTAAACCAGACTGATAGAGAAAGAAAGTCCTAGGCCTAGGTGCACTAAAAGTTCATATAAGTTTATTTCCATATAAGTAGTTTCCATTACACATAATAATGGAGTAGTCACAGAAGGGACTATTGGCCACCGGGGGAGGATAGGAGGAGGACCACCAACGATGTGAGAACAACTACAGCCCAAGAAATATTACCATAAAGCAGATTGAAGGAGATGCATATTGAAGGGAGAAGCAACGAACAACAAGTCAACAGGTACCATCCACACCATCAAAGCCAAATAATAATATTACTGTAAATTTACCAAAATCATAATTAACGCACTAATAATATTGTATCACTTTTGGCAAACAAACCAGTTTTGTAATAACCATATTAAATACAGTCCATTTCACCACAATTCATATATATTAATCAACAGCCCTAAATCAAAATATCCACCATGACCCACGTTCTTTACATCCCAAACCGTGGGTCATAAAACAAGTTATGAATAAATATTGTGTAGGGGAAAAAGTTATTTTGGTTTATCCCAGTAGTCTCTTATAAAAGTCACTTATCTCTTGTAATCCTTATTACGTGAAGCCATACTATACCACGTTTGAAATGTCACATTCCAATCAACACAGTGTCATTCATTTACTGAGTCAAAGTTTATTGCGCATTAAAAATGGCCAATCCAGAAGGTCATTTTCGTCATATTATACTTTTTTACTACCCAAAAGGGGAAAATGCAGCTCAGGCTCATCGAAAATTGTGTGGTGTTTATGGTGATTTTAAGCGAACTTCAGGGTCAAAACTGGTTCGCTCGATTTCATTCCAGAAATTTTGATGTTAATGATGATGGAGCTAAACATCAACCATAAAACAGTTTTGAACCATTTACATAAGAATGAATGAATGTATACATGTGGGTTCCACATGAATAAACATTAAAAAATTGAATGGACAGAGTTTCCATTAGTGAATCGTTGATGAAACAAAACGAAATCGAACAATTTTTGAAAAGAATTATTACAGGTGATAAAAAGTGGATCACGTACAACAACAATGTGAGAAAACGATTGGTCGAAGCCCGGAGAAACTTCTCAACCAGTGGCAAAGCCTGGATTGACGGCAAGGAAGGTCATGCTGAGTGTTTGGTGGGATTGGAAAGGCATGGTTCATTACGAGTTTCTCGAACCTGGCCAAACCATTGATTCGAGTCTCTACTGTCAACAACTAATGTGTTTGAAGCAGAAGATTCAAGAAAAACGGCGAGAATTGATCAATAGGAAAGGCGTATTCCACCGCAACAATGCTAGACCACACACATCTTTGGTGACTCAGCAAAAATTACGAGAGTTTAACTGGGAAGTGTTGATGCATCCACCGTATAGCCCGACCTTGCACCGTTTGACTATCACTTGTTTCGTTCTCTTCAGAACTCTCTTAATGGTATATGGTATGGAATCAAAAGAGGCTTGAGCAAATCACTTGGTTCAGTTTTTTGCCCAGAAATCACAGAACTTCTACAGTGACGGTATAATGGTTTTACCGAAAAAATGGCAAAAGGTCATTGATCAAAACGGCACATATATCATTGATTAGAATTTGAAATTTATATAAATAAATTCGCTCTGAAAAACATGAAAAATACCAAAATGACTGTTTCCCCAACCCTATATATAAGATAGTATCTGGTAAACACAATATTAAACAGAATTACTTCTAAAGCTCCATTGTGTTCTTTCAGCTATCAGTTGAATTGGGAGTTAAATAGAAACTCGAAGAGGAGGGATTTAAAAGTGGAAGTCGAGGGAGCATATCGGATATTGGAAGGGATAGAGTTCCAAAGGGATATGGCATTATGAAGGATTTTTCGTAGGTATCAGTTGGATGGGGTCGAGGACAGATATTGGACTTACAGGATCTGGTTGGGCGGGATTGGATGGAGGATTATAAATATATATAAGGCAGATTATATATAAATATGTATATATGTAAAGCAGAGGTAAATACTTCATCATCTGAAAAAACTAAGCTAGAAGAACCACCATTGGTACACAGCTCACAAGAATAATTTTTAATAAAAAATGATGGTCGCAAAAAAATCCTTGTAAATTATGTTTCTTTGGGCTATAAAAAATGTAATCTAAAAGTTTTTAAAATCAGTTTATGTGGCCCTTTTTGTGAGAAAAGTTTTTTTTTTTATTGCTTTTTTTCGTCAAAAATTTATTCGATTTCATGAATAGGTGCTAAAAAACTATAAAATATTAATAATTGCCATTTGTTTATTATCTGAAATGATAAAAAATACTTAACTATTAAGTATGTTATATGTTTATTACGTAAAAAATAGAAAAAAATGAGGTAATAATCAATAACTATGTTTATTTACAGTAATTATAATCTAAACCATAAGGTATTCATATCACCAAATAAATTAGTTCAAAAAAAATTTTACAAATTCTGTATTACGTATATTTATATATAAACTATAATAATGTATAAATAAATATGTGTATTTAATTACATATGCAGTATTTATATATGTAAGCTGTTATAGCTATTGACACATCTTAATAATTGGGTCAAGAAACGATGATTTTCTTTTGAAACTTTGTAATTGTTCCACATTTTTTCAAAATCATGATGTCCTGATTCCGTAGCCTGCTCGGCAAAAAAACCGAGTCCTTTTTGATTCTTGGAACAAAACTGGGCTACATGTTGGAAAATAATATGGATCTTAGGTGTTATTGAAATTCCTAATAACATGTAACTTTTTTTTAATTCTTCAATATTTTTTTCAAAACCTCTTTCTGATTTCCCTGAAAAACATGAATCTACAACTTTCTTAAACTTTCTAAATGTATCTAAATATGCCATACATCCAGCTTCATCCAACGTTTTTGCATCTACTTCACAAATTTTTGCAGTTTGTCAACGTATTTTGCATTTTGGTAATTTTCCTGTACATCGGGAGCTATAGCAACGATAAACATTTTCTTTACTCCAGTGTCCTTCACTGTTTTCAAAATATTTCTTTTAATTTTTTTGTCACATTTTAATTCATCGTTTGTTTGTACAGACATAGTAAACTTTAAACTTCCACCACCTCCGTCTAACCCAAAATTTAAGTGAAAATCATATACATTTCTCAGTTTCAAAATTTCTTGGATAAATACATTTAAATTGTTGCAAATAATAGCAAAGCTTTCAGCTTTTGAAACTTTGTTTTTTTTAAGAACTCAAAATCAAATGATTCCAAATTAAAAAATGAGTCAAAAATATGAGATGTCTGTATAATTTTTTACTCTGCATATGGTTCAACAATATTTCGTTGATTCAGTTTATTTCTCATAAATTTAGATAAATTACGCACTCGTAAATTGGATAGATTTGAATCGCTTTGGAACTCACGTAAATTATCAGCTGAAATTTGTCGAATATGGCTTTCCTCTTTTTTCGGATGTACAATAATTTTCAAACGCTTACCTCGGCACTGTGATACGGATACTATATTTGTTTTAACACTTTCTGATTGAGTATTCAATTTATTATAAATAACTTTGTTTTTTAATAATTTGGAAATCAATTGATCAGCTTGCTTTAGCGAGGCGATTCTTTCAACATTATTTAATAAAGTTGTAGTTAAGTTGCATTTATGACGAATACCTTTCCTTATTACAGTTAAACACTTTGCACGACGATTGATCTCCTTTGATTTTGAAGCTTTTTTTTTATTCAGTGGGATTGCAGTATTTCTTCGTCTAGATCTGACCTCACAACATAAGGTGCACTCACATAATTTTTCTGTCATTGACGATGCACGAGTTGTCATTTTAAATCGATAATTCGAATAGTCTGGCAATTGGAGTGTACTTTTAAAATTCGCATTATTTTTAGCTTTTGAAATTTTGATTCTGCAAGCATCACAGATAACAGCAGGTAATCGTGGATCTGTTTTATCAAAATGTGGGAAAAGCTTTTCAATTTCATATCCTATTTTATTTGCAATACAGTAATATCTTCTCTGAGGCTTCTTTTTACACATCAAACACATACAATACCGATTTTCCTCGTGAGTCCTAGCATGTTTAGAATTCACTTTCATATTTAAAAATTCAAAGTGCTGTCTTTAAAGGGCGCGATGTAAAGATAATACGACCTGACTGCGATAAATCGATGTAACACAATTGAATGCTAATGACCTACTAACTGTGGTTAGTAGTTAGTGTTGTTAACTTTGGGAGTTAAGAACAAACAAACCTTTGAAATTCCTTGAACATTACTTACCTAATGTAGTATTTAAACATATCATCAAGGACTGTTATTGTTTACATTGATATAATAGACCAGTTATTCAATCATGGAAAAGTATGTATCGCATATTATTGATTCTGCTTATAAAGAAAATCACTTAAATATTTCAATCAAGTATTTTTAATTTTAAATTGACTATTTAATCTACTTCACGTAATAAACATTTAACATATATAATAGTTAAGTATTTTTTATCAATTCAGATAATAAACAAATGGTAATTATTAATATTTTATAGTTTTTTAGCACCTATTCAGAAAATCGAATACATTTTTGACGAAAAAAGCAATAAAAAAAAAACTATTTTTTCTCAAAAAGGGCCACATTAACTGATTTTAAAAACTTTCAGAATACATTTTTTATAGCCCAAAGAAACATAATTTACAAGAATTTTTTTGCGACCATCATTTTTTATTAAAAATTATTCTTGTGAGCTGTGGGTACTGCAACTTAAATTTGTTATTAAAATGATACTGAGGGTAAACCAAGATATGGCTTAAGATTATATGATAGATTAACTAACCTATGACAAAGTGGACATTAAAGGAAGGTCTTAAATTTTGATTTCCCTTTTACAGAAGTTTTTAAAATGCCAAGATGAAGATAAGGTACAGTTCAAAAAACATTATTTCTTTAAGCGCTTACTTATAGGTCACATACGTTTATACAGCACTGCCATTTTGTAGGTACATTACAAATTGGAAAAGAAACTTTGATGGAGTAAGAAGTTTAGAAGAAGATAGACATTTTTCCAATGTTAATGAAGAAGACTGGTTGCAAAGGGACAATAATGGAGAATATAAAGCGGTCACAGACGAAAAAATTATTGCATCATAAAGTGTTACAAAAATGAAGAAGATTCAGATAGCGTTTTAGAACTAGCTGTGGTTATGACCCAAGCAGAAGCAGTAGCAAACATATAAATTGATTATTTATTTAAAAAATCATACCAAAACTTAGCCAAACGAGCAGCTGCTTGTAAGAAATACACAAAATAGAGTCAACAAAAATTATGTTTTCGGAAAGAGAAGTTAACTCCACAGCAATGTAACTAATGGAATGGCATATTTGGAACCGTTTACTTTAGGTCTCAATTTCAAATGAAAAGATCGCGTTTGGGGTTCCCTGTACCCTTTTTCAGCGAGCAATGCCTGAAAAGTTGAAAGCTGTATCTAATAAAACTAATCAAGGTCCTTTCAAACAGAAAAATACCTGATAGGAGTTCGCTAATATCATGGTCAAGTGGCCTGTCAAAAAGAAGTCATGCCCAGAAGTGAATTAGCAATAGTGTTACCCAAAGAACTTTTATTGGGCATTACTACTTGTTCACACTAATAGATCATATAAACAATATAAAATCAAGGAATAAGGTATATAATAAAGCCATATTTACACTATAATAGTTGATAAAAAAGAATTACCTATCTTAGTTTCATTCGAATTATCTAGGTAATCAATACTCCACATTAAAAAAAAAATCAGCTAATAATTAAATTTCCTCATTCTGTTTGATTTATAGTCTGTATAGCTAGTTCTAAAGTATATTCAAACATGAAAGGCCAACTAATATATAAAACCAAATATCATGGAAATAAACAAACTATTCAAATTAACATTATCTTTGACATTCTTTAACGAACACCTGAACTGTATAGAGGTAGTAAGCAGTATACGGTACAGTTGTTTAAATAAGTATTACTCATGTTTTTGTATTGCTTAGGAGATGAAATGGAAGAAATTTTTGGGACGGTAAATCTACCTCCAGATCAAGTAACAATAGATAATGGTGTGAAAGGAAAATTTAATGTAATTTGCGACTCATAACCAACATTGTCTATGAACGAGCAAAATTTTTTAAAAGGAAGTAAGTAGAAGGGGGACTTTTTCATTAATGACCCGAAGATAGTAGAGAAATATAAATTTGAAAATTTAAAGGAAGAAATCATTAAGGTGCCTTTACACCTTACGAACCTCACCTTCGAACAAGTTCTCCTTTGAACCTTGCCGTACCAACGTGAGGCGAACAGCCATTTATACTTCACGTGACGTTAAGCGAACCAATATGGCTGACGCACCCAAAGCTAGCTTATGATAAAGAAAAAATCTCCATTATCAATATATTTTATACTATCTGAAAACTAAAAAAAATTGGAGACGATTTACGTTTCACAAATTACACTAGTATCACAAACAACTCCTGCCACTTAAGAAAAACCCAAATCAAAAGTGACACTAGCGCTACCCCCGAACCCAGGCGAACAGATGAAGTACCTAGAACACCCGAACAGTCGACGTGAAGGCTTCACGAAGGTTGTTCGATGGTGGTGTTCGAAGGTAAAGTTCGTAAGGTGTAAAGGCACCTTTAGAGATATGATAGTAATAGGGGTCTTAGATCAGAAGCTTTCTGAATCTCTGCAGAGGGATGAAAATTTCGACGTTATTAGAGCGCGCCAATCAAAGGGTTTACCCCAGGGTTTGAAATTAACTCTTATTTTCTCGGAAAGAGAATAAATGTCAAATCCGGACTTTTATATTTCTAATAAATAAATAAAAATCACATCATGATTTTATATTTCGGGCCAGAAAATAAAAGTCCTGATATGATCTTTATCACAATGATAGAAAATATAAAAGTCAAAGCTTGATTTTTATTATTTAAGGATGAATTTATTAGCTTTTTTTCGGATTTCTCCATATTGGTGTACATTATTGGGTTAACCGTTTCTATGGAAATCTTATAGGGTGTAATTAATTACCTTATATCGATCTTAAGATCGATTATTGGATTATCAAGGCTGCTGATAATGAAAATAATATCGATATAAAACCTCAGGCTCGCTCAGGTATCGATTATAACTTATCCGATATTTACAATATTGAAGTCGACTTCTAGGTTATTTAGGGCGCTGATTGTGAAAATGATATCGATTTTTCGATTACTCGCTCAGGTATCTATTTATTACAACTTACGCGATATAAACGATATTGGGGTCCGCTCTTAGGTAAATTGAGGCACTGAATTTGAAAATGATATCGATTTTTCGATTACGCGCTCAGGTATCGATTTATTACAACTTACACGATGAAAACGCTATTGAGGTTATAAGTTGCATAAACTTTGAATATTTTCAAGAAACTATTGTCCGGCCGCTGAAAGAAGCGACACGGGTGGTGGGGGTTACCCCTCCACGGGCTACCCCCTCCAGGAGGGGAGGTAGAGCAGTCGACTTCACTCCAACACTTGGTTTGCTACTCCGTCCAGCTCTTTTTTTTTTTATTGTAACGTCGAAAAACACTGAATATTTTTAATTTGAAACATTTTTAATTTATAAACAACGAACAAACACAACTAAAACGAAAGTTAATTTATTTAAAAAAAAAATTATTTATCTTATTCTGAAAGCGAGGACAAAAAAAAAACGAAAGATAATTGATTTTCAAAATGCAATTTACAACAGTTAAAACATAATATGTTTTATAAAACATAACAATATATTATATTGTTGTTGATCTTGTTAATTTATTTTTTGTGTTTTTATTTAATAAAAAATGCAATAAAATGAAAAGGTAATTTATTTACAAAATTAAAAAAAAAAAAATTTTTATTGTTCTTATTCTAAAAGCGCTAACAACAAAAACAAACGAATGATAATTGATTTTCAACATACAATTTACAACAGTTAAAACATAATGTGTTTTATAAAAAATAACAATATATTATATTGTTATTAATTTATTTTTTTGTGTTTTTATTTTATAAAAAATGAACTAAAATGAATGGTAATTTATTTACATAATTGAAAAAAAAAAATGTTATTAATCTTATTCTAAAAGCGAGAACAACAAAAACAGACGAAAGATAATTGATTTTCAACATACAATTTACAATAGTTAAAACATAATATGTTTTATAAAACATAATAATATATTATATTGTTGTTGATCTTGTTAATTTATTTTTTGAGTTTTTATTTAATAAAAAATGCAATAAAATGAATGGTAATTTATTTACATAATTGAAAAAAAAATATTGTTATTAATCTTATTCTAAAAGCGAGAACAACAAAAACAAACGAATGATAATTGATTTTCAACATACAATTTACAACAGTTAAAACATAACGTGTTTTATACAAAATAACAATATATTATATTGTTATTAATTTATTTTTTTGTGTTTTGATTTTATAAAAAATGAGTGGTAATTTATTTACATAATTGAAAAAAAAAAATATTGTTATTAATCTTATTCTAAAAGCGAGAACAATAAAAACAGACGAAAGATAATTGATTTTCATTATACAATTTACAATAGTTAAAACATAATATGTTTTATAAAACATAATAATATATTATATTATTGTTGATATTGTTAATTTATTTTTTGTGTTTTTATTTAATAAAAAATTAAATAAAATGAAAGGTAATTTATTTACAAAATTAAAAAAAAATATTTTTTATTGTTCTTATTCTAAAAGCGAGAACAAAAAAAACGAACGAAAGATAATTGATTTTCAACATACAATTTACAATAGTTAAAACATAATATGTTTTATAAAACATAATAATATATTATATTATTGTTGATCTTGTTAATTTATTTTTTGTGTTTTTATTTAATAAAAAATGAAATAAAATGAAAGGTAATTTATTTACAAAATTAAAAAAAAATATTTTTTATTGTTCTTATTCTAAAAGCGAGAACAAAAAAAAAAAACGAAAGATAATTGATTTTCAACATACAAATTACAATAGTTAAAACATAATATGTTTTATAAAACATAATAATATATTATATTATTGTTGATCTTCTTAATTTATTTTATAAAAAATGAACTAAAATGAAAGGTAATTTATTTACTAAATTAGAAAAAAAATATTTTTATTGATCTTATTCTAAAAGAAAGCAGCCCAAATCTTCGCTGTCCATAGTTTTTTCAAGTCACCACTCAGAACCTGACGTGTCCGAATCTAAATGCGATGGCGAAGAAGAACTTTCTGTTACCTCAATAACCGTTTGCTTAATTTTTTCTTCACGGATTCCTTCTTTCACCCAAGCCGATTCAATAATTTCTTTGGTGTGCCTCACTGCTTCTCTCCAGTTCTCAGGTGTAATTGACTCACACGCTACTTTTGTCAGTTGTTCGACTTCAGTTAAGTTAAATGATTTGTTCTCTTTCGCAACTTTACCTTTTACTTGGGCCCATATCAATTCGATTGGGTTGAATTGACAGTGGTATAGAGTCAACCTTATCACTGTATGCCCGTTCTGATGAGCAATATTGTCGATAACATATGTTACCTTGCGAGGCTTATAAATACGTACTAATTCCATTAGTTCTGGCTTCATCATTGAAGGTGACCAGTCTACATTATTTTTCGACAGCCAATGTCTTTTTCCAAGCAGTTGTAGGCGGTTTTTCTTTTATCACCGAGTGATACGGAGCGTTATCCATCACAATAATGCTCTTTGGAGGTATATTTTCCAGAAGTTTTAAAATCCATGTTTGAAAAACTTCTGCGTTCATGTCTTCATGATAATCTCCAGTTTTCTTTGACCTAAAGATGTTGAGCACGTTAGGTATAAACCCGTTAGCACTACCTGCGTGGGTAACAATGAGTCTGCCATCCTTTCCAGAAGGTAGTTTTCGCGAGGATTTAAGTGAGTCATCAGCCCAGGCTTTACTGACACAGTGACCAGCATTTACCCATGTTTCATCAAGGAAAATAATACTGTTCAAGTCATAGTCTCTTATTTGTCGCAGAAATGTGCTTCTCGCCGCAGTAATATCGTTTCGCTCCATGAGAAATTTCCTTTTATCAATTTTCTTCCACTTAAAAGTCAGCTTATGTAGCAATGCAGATAAAGCGGTTTTTCCTCCATGGAACAAATCTGCTTCTTTAAGTGAATTTAATAATCTCCTCCTAGAAGGCCACTCTTTGCGTTCATAGTACAAATAAATATGGTTTCGAATGGCATCCTCAGTGAAAGAATCCATCGCTGCTACAGTAGGTTCCAAAATAAAGTTATTAAAAGCTGCACTATAATGGTATAATAATTTTGAATCGGTTTTTAACAGCTTTTAAGGGAAAATAGAATGACAATAGAAGAAGATAGAAGTTTAGACTATCTTCACTTTTTGCATAAGAAAAATTGCTCTCATCTTCCTCGCTGGAACTAAAGACAATTGATAGTTTCGCCTTTGATTATGTTTACCTTGCTTATGTGAATTGCTACTGCGCTAAAAAAAAAGTTGAAGAGAGCCAACTAACCCCACAGGAGAGATCATATGAAAGATGACTGCCAGGACAGGGGAGAACAATCAAACAAGAAACTGGTTAGTCGAAAGGTTAGGTTTTTCAAAGCAGTTTGGGGCTATGTGAACAGAATCAGAGTCAAATGTTTTTCCATGCCTTTAAACCAACTTTACTGAAAATATAAAAATTTACTTACATGTTGTAAAATCAATCAATGAAGCACACTCTTATCTACACTGTCAGCATCGGATTGAAAACTCAGGACAAGACTCCCGAGCTCGAGCGGGTCACATGGTACAATGGTGGGGTCTTCACAACAGGTGTGACGGAAACTATAAGCCAATGGCCAACCTACCCCCTATGCCAACCAACCCCGCTCTCCCCTACAATTATTATAATTTCAGATGTAACGTAATCCAACCTAGTGTTGAAATTGATATTTACTAAATCAACACCTTCAATAACCTATTAGCCGACCACAATATCGTTTTTATCTTGTAAGTTGTAATAAATCGATACCTGAGCGCGTAATCGAAAAATCGATATCATTTCCAAATTCAGCACCTTTATTAACCTTAGAACGGACCCCAATATCGTTTATATCGCGTAAGTTGTAATAAATCGATACATGACGCCGGAATCGAAAAATCGATATCATTTTCACAATCAGCATCCTAAATAACCTAGAAGTCGACTTCAATATTGTAAATATCGGATAATTTATAATCGATACCTGAGCGAGCCTGAGGTTTTATATCGATATTATTTTCATTATCAGCAGCCTTGATAATCTAATAATCGATCTTAAGATCGATATAAGGTAATTAATTACACCCTATAAGATTTCCATAAAAACGGTTAACCCAATAATGTACACCAATATGGGGAAATCCGAAAAAAAGCTAATAAATTCATCCTTAAATAATTAAAATCAAGCTTTGACTTTTATATTAGCTATCATTGTAATAAAGATCATATCAGGACTTTTATTTTCTGGCCCGAAATATAAAAGTCATGATGTGATTTTTTTTTATTTATTAGAAATATAAAAGTCCGAATTTGACTTTTATTCCCTTTCCGAGAAAATAAGAGTTAATTTCAAACCCTGGTTTACACAATCAATCAATTCGCGGGCGCAAGCGACGGTGCTGTTTCTTGACTGGAACTAGAGAAACGGGGATAGAAGCCGGGCCAATACCTGGGATTCTTAGGGTTTTTTGGCGTTTTTAATTTATTTTTCCATAATTAAAACTCGATTGATCAAAATATTATTTGAAAAATGTTTAATAGGTATTGCTCGGTCCCTCATTGTTCAATTAGAAAATCAAAAGACGTGTCATTCCATTTATTTCCAAAAAATAAAAAGCTTCTTAAAGAGTGGATTGTAAAATTAAGCACAGATAAGCCTGTTTTGAAACATATGATGATATGTAGTCTTTATTTTAAAGAAACTGACTATATTTATCCAGGTAAATATTAGTATTTGACATTTTATTATTCAAAAATGCTATTTTTATGCAAATAACATTGAGACCATAGTGTCATAGATTTGTTTTTCTTTTTTGATTTTCCCCATTTTTGTCTTACATCTGTTGTGCTTAATTGTTCCAAGTTTTCAATGCGATGCCTAAAAGTTTTGACAAATAAATAAATAATATGACAAAGAAACTGAGCTGTCATGAAAATGACAGCTGTCATAACAATGATTGTATGAATAGGTAATTAATGTTGTTACTAACCGAAAAACGTAGAGTAAATTTACAATGATGTGTTTGCATATACCAGAACTACCAGCTTTACACGTACAATTACAAGAAAATTGCTTAATATTATTAATAAATTTCATTTCCACTTTTATTTGATGGGGCAGTCCTTTAAGATCGCTTGTTACAAGGCTTGTAAAATAACTGTCTTTTTATTTTCTGGATATTATTCCACAAGTAATTATGTGGTTTATCATCAAGGATAGCCTGCCCTTCAATTAATGGTCTTATAAAATTACCAATTATGTCTTTCACATCAACTATGTCTATCCCCGTGCCTTCCAACATTTTGCAAAACTACTAGCGCACCCTCTAGTCGATTGCGCCCGCGAATAATTAGTTGTGAGGGACAATTTACATGTCTAAGACTAGAGGTGCGGTTGAGGTTGAATCTATAAAGAGAATACCCGGAACTAGCCATCAGAATCCTGTAAACACAGATAGGCCTTTGTGAGATGCGCATCTCTAATATTTCACACTCCCCAAATTTGCCCAACGGTAAATCAAACTTGTTTTAAATGTGGAAAAAGTAGGACATTTGAGCCGAGTTTGTAGTCGCGACGAATACAAGATATAACCAGGCCAGAAGAGGACTACCCGGGTGAAGTTTGGGACTAGTAGACAATAAAGCTGAGACCTTTCAAATCTCAGATCTAATTAATCGGAAGAAGATTAAAGTGAAACTAGACATGTGGCTGATACTTCAGTTATTGGTAAGGAACTGGGGGAGAGGTTGAAACTGCGAGTCTAATAACCAAAAAATGCTTTTGTTCCCGGGAAAGGTCTATTAGGTCGAGCGCACATTGAGACACTCGCGACGCAGAGCAGAGCAGATCAGTTTTTACTTTCACTTACCTATATATGAAGTATATAGTAAGTGGAAGTATTGCGATCGTGAAAAATTTCGACTTCCGGTTTTCAACGGAAATACACGTTTTGGGGTCCCCTTAGTCCAAATGACCAAGTCCCGCGAAATGGTCTGTGTGTGTATGTGAACAGACTAGCTCAAAATCTATAAACTGTGCGAACCTGAAATTGGATATTTAGTGTATGTATATGCCCGCGATGTGACAGCATGAATTTCATTAAAATTGCTCAAAGGGAGGGGGTACTTTATTTAATAACTTTTTATGTTTTTTTCGATTTTCTCAAAAACGGCTCTAACGATTTTGAATAAACTGAGTATTTGATGTATTAATATGCCTGAGATATGACTGTAAAAATTTCATCAAAATTGATTAACCGGAGGGGGGACTTTACTTAATAAATTTTGTAACATTTTCACGTGTTTTTTTTATTTTTTCATAATCGGCTTTACCGATTTTGATTAAACTGAGTATTTGATCTATTTATATGCCCGAGATATGACTGTAAAAATGTCATCAAAATTGATCAACCGGAGGGGGGACTTTACTTAATAAATTTTGTATCATTTTCACGTGTTTTTTTTTATTTTTTCATAATCGGCTTTAACGATTTTGATTAAACTGAGTATTTGATCTATTTATATTCCCGAGATATGACTATAAAAATTTCATCAAAATTGATCAACCGGAGGGGGGACTTTACTTAATAAATTTTGTAACATTTTCACGTGTTTTTTTTTTTTTTCATAATCGGCTTTAACGATTTTGATTAAACTGAGTATTTGATCTATTTATATGCCCGAGATATGACTATAAAAATTTCATCAAAATTGATCAACCGGAGGGGGGACTTTATATAATAAATTTTGTAACATTTTCACGTGAATTTTTTATTTCTTCATAATCGGCTTTAACGATTTTGATTAAACTGAGTATTTGATCCATTTATATGCCCGAGATGTGACTATAAAAATTTCATCAAAATTGATCAACCGGAGGGGGGACTTTACTTAATAAATTTTGTAACATTTTCACGTGTTTTTTTTTTTTTTCATAATCGGCTTTAACGATTTTGATTAAACTGAGTATTTGATCTATTTATATGCCCGAGATATGACTGTAAAAATGTCATCAAAATTGATCAACCGGAGGGGGGACTTTACTTAATAAATTTTGTATCATTTTCACGTGTTTTTTTTTTATTTTTTCATAATCGGCTTTAACGATTTTGATTAAACTGAGTATTTGATCTATTTATATGCCCGAGATATGACTATAAAAATTTCATCAACTTTCACTTACCAACTTAGATTAGAAATTAATGTGTTTTGTTAATTGCCACTTCTCAAAGTTATACATTTTTCCACATTCATTTCTTATTTTTGTTTTCATTTGCTCAAAAAAAAACAACACTAATTTCCTTTATTATTAAATAACAGTTTTTACTTGTGATAATTCGGCAATGCAAGCATAATACTCCAAGTCGTCTGATTTTATAATTCTCTATGTACTTGTTGAATATTTCATTTAGTTCCCATGAAGCAAATAATTCTCATTAAATGAACAGAACATCTTAATTATAACGCATTGGTTTGTCATTAAAGGCGTATAGTGCATGCGTGAGCTCAAGGTGTTTTACGAGTTGACGGAATATTTTTCTTTTTTTCTCCTGCATTTGTTTACTTGATTTTTTTCATATATCATATTTAGCCATTTCCTATTTTTAGGCGTGATGAGAGACAGTTAATTTCTCAATGTAAACTAAAACAAAGATACTTTATAGGAAAACAAAAAAGGCCCCTTCCCCATTTAAGCCCCCTCCAAAAATTTGAATACTGATAAAACTTACCTGATATTATTGAACACCTAATTTTCATTTAACATGACAAATTTGATCAAAATCATTAAAGCCGTTTCCGAGATAATCGAAAAAAAGGTAAAAATTGGAAAAAAAGTAATGAAATAAAGTGGCCCTCCGTTTGACTAATTTTGATGAAATGTTGGCTGTCTCATCTTTGGCATATTCATATGTCAAATACACAGTTTGATCAAAATCTTTAAAGCCGATTATGAAAAAATAAAAAAAAAAACACGTGAAAATGATACAAAATTTATTAAGTAAATATTTATTTAGTAAATATTTACTAAATAAATATTTATTAAGCAAATATTTACATTTTTCGATTATCTCGGAAACGGCTTTAATGATTTTGATCAAATTTGTCATGTTAAATGAAATTAGGTGTTCAATAATATCAGGTAAGTTTTATCAGTATTCAAATTTTTGGAGGGGGCTTAAATGGGGAAGGGGCCTTTTTTGTTTTCCTATAAAGTATCTTTGTTTTAGTTTACATTGAGAAATTAACTGTCTCTCATCACGCCTAAAAATAGGAAATGGCTAAATATGATATATGAAAAAAATCAAGTAAACAAATGCAGGAGAAAAAAAGAAAAATATTCCGTCAACTCGTAAAACACCTTGAGCTCACGCATGCACTATACGCCTTTAATGACAAACCAATGCGTTATAATTAAGATGTTCTGTTCATTTAATGAGAATTATTTGCTTCATGGGAACTAAATGAAATATTCAACAAGTACATAGAGAATTATAAAATCAGACGACTTGGAGTATTATGCTTGCATTGCCGAATTATCACAAGTAAAAACTGTTATTTAATAATAAAGGAAATTAGTGTTGTTTTTTTTTGAGCAAATGAAAACAAAAATAAGAAATGAATGTGGAAAAATGTATAACTTTGAGAAGTGGCAATTAACAAAACACATTAATTTCTAATCTAAGTTTTTAAGTGAAAGTTGATGAAATTTTTATAGTCATATCTCGGGCATATAAATAGATCAAATACTCAGTTTAATCAAAATCGTTAAAGCCGATTATGAAAAAATAAAAAAAAAACACGTGAAAATGATACAAAATTTATTAAGTAAAGTCCCCCCTCCGGTTGATCAATTTTGATGACATTTTTACAGTCATATCTCGGGCATATAAATAGATCAAATACTCAGTTTAATCAAAATCGTTAAAGCCGATTATGAAAAAAAAAAAAAACACGTGAAAATGTTACAAAATTTATTAAGTAAAGTCCCCCCTCCGGTTGATCAATTTTGATGAAATTTTTATAGTCACATCTCGGGCATATAAATAGATCAAATACTCAGTTTAATCAAAATCGTTAAAGCCGATTATGAAGAAATAAAAAATTCACGTGAAAATGTTACAAAATTTATTATATAAAGTCCCCCCTCCGGTTGATCAATTTTGATGAAATTTTTATAGTCATATCTCGGGCATATAAATAGATCAAATACTCAGTTTAATCAAAATCGTTAAAGCCGATTATGAAAAAATAAAAAAAAACACGTGAAAATGATACAAAATTTATTAAGTAAAGTCCCCCCTCCGGTTGATCACACACACACACACACACACACACACACACACGCACACGCACACGCACACGCACACGCACACGCACACGCACACGCACACGCAAACGCAAACGCAAACGCAAACGCAAACGCAAACGCAAACGCAAACGCAAACGCAAACTCAAACACAAACACAAACACAAACACAAACACAAACACAAACACAAACACAAACACAAACACAAACACAAACACAAACACAAACACAAACACAAACACCAACACCAACACCAACAAACACAAAAACAAACACACACACACACAGACCATTTCGCGGGACTTGGTCATTTCGACTCAGGGGACCCCAAAACGTGTATTTCCGTTGAAAACCGGAAGTCGAAATTTTTCACGATCGCAATACTTCCACTTACTATATATTTCATATATAGGCCGGCGCAATTGAATATAGGGTGCGCTAGTAGTTTTGCAAAATGTCGGAAAGAACGGTGTTAGACCTAGTTGATGTGATAGAGATAATTGGTAATTTTAAAAGACCATTAATTGATGGGCAGGCTATTCTTGATGCAAACCACATATTTACATGTGGAATAATATCTAAAAATTAAAAAACAGTTATTTTACAAGCCTCGTGCCTTTAAACTAGCAATCTTAAAGGACTGCCCCATCAAATAAAAGTGGAAATCAAATTTATTAATAATAATAAGCAATTTTCTTGTCATTGTACATGTAAAGCTGGTAGTTCTGGTAAATGCAAACACATCATTGTAACTTTACTCGACGTTTTTCGGTTAGTAATAACATTAATTACCTATTCACACAATCATTGTTATGACAGCTTAGATTCTTTGTCATATTATTTATTTATTTCTCAAAACTTTCAGGCTTCGCATTGAAAACATGGAACAATTAAGCACAACGGATGTAATAGAAAAATGGGGAAAATTAAAAAAGAAAAACAAATCTATGACACTATGGTCTCAATGTTATTTGCATAAAACTAGCATTTTGGAATAATAAATGTCAAATACTAATATTTACCTGGATAAATATAGTCTCTTTCTTTAAAATAAAGACTACATATCGTCATATGTTTCGAAACAGGCTTATCTATTCTTAATTTTACAATCCACTCTTTAAGAAGCTTTTTATTTTTTGGAAATGAAAGGGAATGACACGTCTTTTGATTTTCTAATTGAACACTGAGGGACCGAGCAATACCTATTAGATATTTTTCAAATGATGTTTTGCTCAATCGGGTTTTAATTATGGAAAAATAAATTAAAAATGCCAAAAAACCCTATGAATCCCAGGTAATGGCCCTGCTTTTATCCCCGTTTCTCTAGTTCCTGCAGCGCCGTCGCAGAAGCAGCACCGTCGCTTGCGCCCGCCTATAGGTAAGTGAAAGTAAAAAAATATATATTCTGGTATTTTAGATTTCAAAATTGAAATATAAATTTGAAATTTCTCGCTACTCCAATTGTGCAAAATACGAGTGTTTTGAATTTCTAAAACTAAACATTTCCAGGATGAAAAATGTAGTTAAAAATTATTTTATAAAAAAATGTATATATTAAAATTTAGATGAGGTCCTCTCTGAAGTTCGAAAAGTTGATACTTTTACTTAAATAGTTTTGATATTGTTATATTATATGTAATACCTTATTCCGGTTTTTGCTAGTTTTTATTCGTCTTACCGTGACACGTTAAAAAAATAGAAAAACAAGTTTTAAAACAAGATATTAGAAGTTCATTAAACGATTCAACAAGGTGTGATCTGAGCAAAATTTGACTGATTTTATTTCACCGAAAAAAAGATAGGCTTTATGGAAATTTAGTTAATAGAAATGTTGATTAAAAAAAAATAATGTATATTTCTCCTTTTTTAAAAATATATTTGAGTAAAAAAAAAACTATTTAAAAAATTAAAAACCGCGATAGACCATGTCTCGATAGGAACTTTTTTCATAAGAAATTTGATGTAAATATAACTTCTCTTTGACAATCTCTACATAATTTATTTATATCCTCATACAGAATGGAGTAGAAGAAAAAATAAATTTTATTCTGAGACGAGATTCCGTAGGAATCAACTGACTAGAACAAAAAATAAAATTATAACTGGCCAAATAATTAAAGTATTTGTGGATAATGAAAGATAGGATTTACATAAAAAACAAAAGTAAATAGTTATAAAATATTAAAACTATACAAAATAGTGAATAACATATTCATTATTCAAATAAGTAAAATCGGAAATAAATTAAAATAAATTTCTAATAAAAATAAAGAAGAAATTACTGAAAATTTATTACATAATGATGCTAAGTTGTTAAAATCGTATAAAAGGCATTGTACACGTAAAGATTTTGAGCCTAATATGATATAAGGAACAAGCTTCGACAAACTTAGAGCTTAGCCAGACCTCTCATTACATGATTTCAAACATCACGATTGCTATGTATCAGGTTAAGAGGGAGCCAAAATATTCATATATAATTGTCATAGCTGATGATAGAGCCACTTACCAATTTGAAAACTTAATAAGTAATCAAATAAAATATATCTTGTTGGATATCAAAATTTTTCATTTTCATAGGAGTCTAAATTTAAAATCAGTTGATCAATATTTTAATATATTTAATTAATACTAAATTTAAGTGTAGAATTTATTTTATCCGCGTGATCTAATGTTGGAAACGATTCCGGAGTTTGCCTGAGAACGGCCCAGCTGTATGATTTTCCTTCCAAACTGTTTTTTGCTTTTAAGTACGTTAAATTTTGATTGGCCATTAATTCTTTTTTTATTGTTGAATTCCGGGCAAAGATTTTTCGCTAATGAAGAATGATTCCCATTACAATGTACACATTTCAATAAAGTTCCTGGAGTACACTCTTCTTTGGTATGTTTTTCGCCACAGATTGGACACCTGGGCTTTGTGCTTTTACACTGAGAGGTGGGATGTCCATACCGGAAACAGTTCTGACACTGTATAACGGATTGAATGTACCGGTGCACCTCGCATCTGACATAATGTATGCTTATATAGTTAGGTAAAAATTGACCTCTGAAAGTAATTAAGACAGTACCTGTCGGTTTATATTCGTGTTCTTTTGTGACGTTGTTAAAAACTTTCTTATTAAACCTTTTAACACCGATGATTTTAAGGGATTCGGAATATAACGTTTTAGCGTTGCTAAGAATGTCTTCCTCCGATAAATTTAAATCTACACCCCTTATTACACCTTTTCTCTCCAGCATAAATTGCGGGATATGTACTACGAAGTTTTTTGTTTTTAAGATTTCCGATGTAACCAAAGCGTTCGCGTGTACTCCCAACCTTGTTTCTACTTTTATTCTATTACGTCCTGTTCTATTGATTGTTAAAATTTTATTGTATATTTCCGGGCTCGATTCATTTAATATTTTTCCTATGGTCATAGGGTGAATACGGCTTATCCCGGCCCCTTCGTTCGATTTACTTTCAATAAATACGCAATAAGGCCCTAAATCTCTTTCTTCGTATAAACGAAGTGGTTTATTCGAATTATTAATATTTGTATTTGTTTCGATTGCTGGGCTATTTTCTACTAGAGTCGTATTTAAATTGTGATTATCAACACCTTCCATTTCTATTTCAGTTGAATTTAAATTAACGGGTTGTTCCTGAGATAAGTTAATGGTTAAACTATGTGATATATCTGGGGGAATATCATTTCTACCATCACTGGAACCTGGCATTTTCGCTTCTAACAATTAAAATAATTAAAACAATATAAAATTAACACTATTTAACAAAAACCTCTCGAACAAATATAACTTAAATAATTAAATATCACTGTAAAATAAAAAGAAAATAATAAAAGAAATTATTTGTAACTAAATCTCTTATATGGCCTGAAGGCTGCTAATTTTGGGGAGATCCTCACTGTTCGAAGGTTAACCTCAGACTCGATGTCGACTGTTGACGACCTGTAAATAATTAAGGATCATGGAACTCCCTTATTAAACAAGCAAGCTTTGATTACTATAGATTTAATCAAACTGAATATCGATAGCATAATGGGAAGTAAACACATTATTGAAGAATACCTAGAGGTCTTCTCTTCAATAGGGCAAGTAGTTAGACATGCGCGCCACAGAAAAATCTTCGGCGGCGGGCCGCCGATGATTTTTAACCGGCGGCGGCGGCGCATACCGGCGCGCCGATGCTCGCGAGATTTTTGTATCATGGGCGTACGCAGGCGAAGGCAGCTGCCCCCTCTACAAATTTTGAGAAATAAAAACAACCAATAAATAAATTCGTATTCATTTAATATGTTTATAAAGCATTACATAAAGACTTTTAATAACATTTAAATATCAGTAAGTTTTATTTTGACAATTAATTGAGCCTTACAAGGTCAGAATACCACGACCCTTTCGAAAATTTTATCAGCCTGCCTCCCCCCCAGAGGAAATCCTGCGGACGCACCTGGGATTACTCGTTTATTATTTTATTTGTTGAATTGGATTGTTAATGTTAAGGCCGTACATTATAGGAGTTTCACTTGTAAAAAACATACTTTACAGTCTTGTGAGACAGATAACTAGTTTTTGAAATGAAAACAGATAAGCTAAATGGGGTTAAAGGTCATTGTTTACTTATAACAAGTTCTTATCTCTCTAATTCCACCTTTCAATTCAGGTCAGTTTCTTTCCGACTGTTGTGAGTTATTGGTCGATTTAAAAATGTCTAATTTTGATCACCGTGCAGTGATAAAATATTTTGTAAAAAATGGGATGGGGCCGACATATTTGCAACTTTGTGGGACTCTGCCCCATCGTATGCCACTATCAAAAGGTGGACCGCACTCTTCAAAGCTGGCCGAGGAAACCTGGAAGATGATGACCGATCTGGGTGATGTTAGTCTCGGAAGCAGTTTTGCTGGTCGATTTTCTGCAGCATGGCATGACAATAACAGGGCAATACTATGCAGACCTCCTCGTGAAACTGCGAGAGGCCATCAAAGAGAAACGCCGAGGAAAGATCACCAAAGGTGTGCTGCCACTGCAGGACAACAATCCCCTCCACAAATCAAGAGTTACCACGGAGACGGCCAAGCTGCTCCCGCACCCACCCTACTCGCCAGACCTGGCCCCCTCAGACTTCTACCTCTTCCCTAATATGAAAAAACATTTGTATGGGAGAGTGTTTTCGTCAGACGATGAGGTGATCTCTACTCTCAAAGTCGTTTTGGAAGGTTTCGAAAAAAAAATTTTGGCTGGATTACAGATGTTAGGCAAGCGGTGGAATAAGTGCGTTGCTGTTATGGGGGACTATATTGAAAAATAAAAATATGTAAGTTGAAAATATATTTTTATATCTCTATATACATATATAAGAGGCTTTGTCCTGACTGACAGAATCAACGCTGAGCAAAAACTACTAATGATAGAAACTTGAAGTTCGGAATTTAGATTTTAAACGCGATTTAGGTAACCACTAAGAAAGGAATTTCAAAAATGTAACCTTTAAGGGGCTTAAATGGCGAAATTGTCGCTTAACTCTAACGGAAATCTATTTTTGAGATTTTAAACCATATGTTTTTTATTTATATCGATTTAACGTTACAATATTATTAAAATAGACATTCACATAAAATATGGCTACTGATTATTTAAATATTAGTGGTAATCAAATTATGCACACTGTGATTCCCATGATTGGGGATGGTGCGTGTTCATTTCGATCTCTTCTCCATATATATAAGAGGCTTTGCCCTGACTGATAGAATCAATGCAGAGCAAAAACTACTAATGATAGAAACTTGAAGTTCAGAATTTAGATTTTAGGTAACCGCTAAGAAAGGAATTTCTAAAATGTGACCCCTAAGGGGTTTAAATGGCGAAATTGTCGTTTAACTCTAACGGACACCTCTTTTTGCACTTCGAGAAAAAAATATCTAATTTGGACATTTTAAAGATCTTGATACGACAAGTTTAACTCGAAAGCTCTTACGGGGCTTAGTTCGAAAGTTTTCACGAGGAGTAAGCAAATTTTTGTTTCGGCGGTTTTAGTGAATTCTCCATTGCGCGCCTCTCTTCTACCGAGACGGCAGCTTCCCCCTCCAACATTCCACCTACTTGGAAGCTCCGATTCCACTAAATCTACAGAATTGATTAGAAAGATTCGCGGGCGAAGCCGCGACGGGGAATGCTAGTATATGTATATCAGGCTTAGAACTTTCTTTACCCCCCTCGTACTTCTAAAGGTCCATCGTGTTCCTTCAGTGATCAGTTGAATTGAAAGTTGAATAGGATCTCGAAGAGGAGTGATTTGAAAGTGGAAGTTAATGGAGCGTGTCGGATAAAGGAGATAATAGAGTTCCAGAGGGATGTTGCTTGCATTATGAAGGATTTGTTCATGTATAAGTTCGATGGGGTGGAGGATATATATCGGACGTACGGGATCTGGTTTGGCGGGATTGGATGGAGGATTTAAATTGTAGGCTCTGTAAGATATAGGAGGGTCGTTGAGTTCTGATGGTCTAGTATAAGAAGAAAGCCAGTAGATACCGACAGCGGTAGGACTGGCAGAGCCACTTCATCTCGGCATAGTACTGGGTTTTATGCGTATCTCTTGGGATCCTAAAGACAAAACGTATTGAATATTTCATTAGGCGTTTAAGTTTGGCTTCGAGTGCCTCAGACAGTCCGCTGTACACCATACAGCCGTAGTCAAAGTGGGGAGAGATGAGAGAGGACGGTTGAACTGTTTCCGGGTAGAGATAGTGCGACGGGAAATTTGTGAGATATGTGGTTTCCAAGAGGGGGATTGATCGAAGGTAACGCCAAGGTTTTTGACAGAATTGTGGAATGAGATAGATGAGTTGTTCAGGACTAGATTTGGAGCGACAGGAGTTGATTTGAGGAGAAAGGGAGATCCAATCAAGGTGGCTTTCGTCTGCTTCGCGTTCAGAGTAAATTCGTTGAGGTTTGCCCAAGCACATATTCTGTCGATATCTTCCTATAATTTTAGGATATCGTCGGAGGAATCAGCGGGGCAAAGGAGAGATAAAGCTGGGCGTCATCGGCATACAGATGGTATTGACAGCGATGGGTGGAGGATGGAATTTCATTGATACAGATAGAAAAAAGAGTGGGGGACAAAGAGGAACACCTTTAGATTGGAGATGCTAGAGACAAATTGAGTGCATCGGCTGAAAATGGAATTGGTTGGTTTTGAGTGGGTTTACCTATTGACAGTTTGCTGAGAATTACCTATTTTGCTTTGGAGTCGGGGGTACTGGATAAGGATTGCTGGAAGTAGTTGGATTTGGTGCGGTATTAAGGATTGAGTGCTATTTCGGAGGAGCTTTATGGTAATCTTCAGAAAGTCAGGTGCCCTAAAATCTTCTTCTAGCTGCGTCTTTTAGTTTCATAAAATTCCTTAGCGTAGGTGTTAGCCAGGGTGCTCGAGGATGCTTAACTGTCTTGAACTTGAGAAGAGCGTGACGGTCTAGGATGTTATAAAGTTAAGTGGTAAGGGTTTCCACCATGGAGTCAATAGCGTTTGAGGTGTGTATGGGGTCCCATTGGATCATCTCAAGATCAGGCGCTAGGATTGCAGGTGAAAGGGAATCAAGGTTTCGAAAGGATTTAGTTGTGGGGGAATACAGCAGGATGGGAAGGTTATATAATTGTATGAGGTCGTGGGAAGACTGTAAAGGAACCGGATGCTGTGATAAGGCGAGGAATTTTTTAGGGAATCGAGATCATAAAAGACAAGCCAAGTGATGGAATGCTGGGTGTTAAGAATCGGGTCGTAAGGGACTATAAATAAATTAAGGGAATAGAGGATATCTGAAAGATAGGGATGGTTAGGAGAAGGTATCTGGAGATTGTTATTGAGGTCTCCGGAGAGAACAATGTTGGAATATGAAGGGATCGTGTTGTAATGGATGGCTTCGAATGTTTCATCATAGGTAACTTTCGGAGGCAGGTAGATGAAACCAAAGAGTACGGATGTGGGGAGGTGGATATTTCAGCAAACAGGTAATCAATGTGCGGGGAAAGGGAAGTGGGGGAAAGAAGGGAAGTGCTTAAATGGTGGAGTATTATAGGATTCATCTGAAACATACTGGATCACTGAGATGGAATACAACAGCACTGATGAAATAGAAAGATTGTTTAAGTAGAAAGCATAATAAGTGGTAACAGTCGTTAAAAAATTAATAATAAATAAAATCAATGTTTTAATATATTTTGAGGGGGAAAATGAATGAAGATAAAAGAAATAATGGAATTATTTATCAGTCCTTTAAACAATAACAAGGACTGGTAATAATTCGATTAGGGTAATTATACCGCAGAAAAATAGAAACAACTTGTTGCAACCAATTCTTGCTGGTACGATGCGGCGGTTGAGGAATGACTTGATATGTCCTAACAACGTTTCATATCCGCTGATCAATTTTTCTCGTAGCTTTATGAAGGTCTGCAAATAGGCCTTAAAGAAAAACTCTGTTGCCAATAATATCAACGCCAAGCACAAAAACACCCTGCTCTGAGAGTGTTGTACATGCGGCGCGCCACCTTCATCGGCGGCGGCTCGGCGCAGTTAAAATCATCCGGCGGCGCGGCGCGGCGGCGCGGCGCGGCGGCGCGCACGTCTACAAGTAGTGACAAAATGCCGATTCTGGGGCACTTTGGAGGCAACATCCCAGACTGTTATCCTGTATGTTTAAGGTTATGTTACTCTTACAAAGCAGTACGTCACAACAAGGAAGTTTGTTACTCTTTCAAAACAGCAGGTATAAGGTTATGTTACTACTCTCACACACACACACACACACACACACACACACACACACACACTTTTAAAACAATAGATATAAGGTTATGATACTCTTTCAAAATAGTGGGTCACAAAGAGGTAAGTTTGTTATTCTTTTAAAACAGCAGGTATAAGGTTAGGTTACTGGACACACACACACTTTTAAAACAGTAGATGTAAGGTTATAATAATCTTTCAAAATAGTGGGTCACAACGAGGTAAGTTTGTTACTCTTTTAAAACAGCAGGTATAAGGTCATGTTGCTCTTTTAAAACAGTATATTACAACGATGTAATGGGTACGTGTTATCAGCAGTGGGACTTTTCTCTCTGACCAATTTTGGTTAATCATTGGTTCTGACATGAATGACTCAACAATCAAAAAAGTGAAAACTGTTGCCAACCAACCCCGCTCTCCCCTAAATATTAATTTCTCTCCTTCCATTTGTTAATTTAAAACTCCAAAAATAACCAAAACTAACAACGAAAATGATAAAACTGACCCCAGGTCGGCATTGGCCCGCAAAAGGTTAAAACAGTAGATGTAAGGTTATGATACTCTTTCAAAATAGTGGGTTACAACGAGGTAAGTTTGTTATTCTTTTAAAACAGCAGGTATAAGGTTAGGTTACTGGACACACACACACTTTTAAAACAGTAGATGTAAGGTTATAATAATCTTTCAAAATAGTGGGTCACAACGAGGTAAGTTTGTTACTCTTTTAAAACAGCAGGTATAAGGTCATGTTGCTCTTTTAAAACAGTATATTACAACGATGTAATGGGTACGTGTTATCAGCAGTGGGACTTTTCTCTCTGACCAATTTTGGTTAATCATTGGTTCTGACATGAATGACTCAACAATCAAAAAAGTGAAAACTGTTGCCAACCAACCCCGCTCTCCCCTAAATATTAATTTCTCTCCTTCCATTTGTTAATTTAAAACTCCAAAAATAACCAAAACTAACAACGAAAATGATAAAACTGACCCCAGGTCGGCATTGGCCCGCAAAAGGTTAAAACAGTAGATGTAAGGTTATGATACTCTTTCAAAATAGTGGGTTACAACGAGGTAAGTTTGTTACTCTTTTAAAAAGTTGGTGTAATGTTATATAACTCTTTTAAAATAGCAGGTGTAAGGTAATGTTACTCGCGGGCCAATGCCGACCTGGGACCGGCATAAACAAGTTCTTCATGCGGTCCGCGAGTGTCTATCCGTCACCAGTCCGGATGAGTTGGTACCGGCAAACATATTTAACGCTAGAGGTCCTAGGCTGGCTTCTCACCGGCATCGATTTTCAGTCCCTCTAGACTTTTGCCAAGTCCTCCTTGGCATAAGTTGAATACAAAGCGCTATTCTAGACGATCAGCAGATCATTTTGGTACCAAATACTACCCTCAACAACCAATAGATGCTCTGTAAATTTTCTGTGAAATACAGCACTCTAAAGCTTCTTAGTTTGTTGTTATTTCTTAAACCTTGAAACTTTTTAATGTCAGTTTTATCATTTTCGTTGTAAGTTTTGGTTATTTTTGGAGTTTTAAATTGAAAAATGGAAGGAGAGAAATTAATATTTAGGGGAGAGCGGGGTTGGTTGGCAACAGTTTTCACTTTTTTGATTGTTGAGTCATTCCTGTTAATATAATCCCAATAGAGCTGATACCACTGTAAACCCCAAGTATTAGAGTACTTCAAGTATTTTTTTCAACACATAATATTTAACACTATGATTATAGAAAGTTTAAGAATTCGTCAAGCCAGAGTATTCCAATTAACCCCCCGTGTGGGGTAGGTTGGCCTAGAAGGTGGTGTTGTTTGGCCATCTCATTCAAGTACTGCCTGACACATATTGTTGTTATTAAAAGCTGCACTATAATGATATAATAATTTTGATCGGTTTTTAACGCTATTAAGGGGAAATAGAATGACAAATGGCTGCATTTTACCATATTTATTTCAATTGAACAAAATTATATAACATTTTAAACAGCAAAAATTAGAAAAATGTAATGGCGTAGAAGTATCATTACGTTAGAACAATGTAAACAAATTTTTCATAAAAAAAAAAAAAAAAATTCAACACATCTTCAAAAACTTTAGGTAGGATAAATATTCTCTGGCCCTTTAATCGTATCACGAGAAAGTGTCTGCGGTGCACTAGTTTCATTTTCATGGTAGCCAGGTGTGGCTAGTCATCAATAAGCTTCGATTGCGGCTGAAGGTGATCTTTAGTGTCATTATCTTTTTCATTGTTCCTAAAAATTCCGTTCAAGTTTAGACTGTCGTCACTTTCTACATAGAAAATATTGCTCTCCTCCTCCTCGCTGGAACTAAAGACAAGTAGTAGTTTCACCTTTGTTTATGTTTACCTTACTTTTGTGACTGCGCCAACAAACC
Organism: Aelia acuminata; assembly: GCA_911387785.2. Taxonomy (NCBI): domain Eukaryota; kingdom Metazoa; phylum Arthropoda; class Insecta; order Hemiptera; family Pentatomidae; genus Aelia; species Aelia acuminata. The sequence continues at coordinate 61,561,227 of OU426980.1, read as the reverse complement.
CCACTTGAAGATAGCCAACTTACCCCACAGGAGGAATCATATGAAAGATGGCTGCCAGGACAGGGGAGAACAACCAAACAAGAAACTGGTTAGTTGAAACGTTAGGTTTTTCAAAGGAGTTTGGGGCTATGTGAACAGAATCGGAGTCAAATATTTTGCCATGCCTTAAAACAAAATTTAATGAAAATATAAAAATTTACTTAAATGTTATAAAATCAATCAATGAAGCACACTCTTCTCTACACTGTTAGCATCGGACTGAAACCTCAGGACAAGACTCCCGAGGTCGAGCGGGTCACATGGTACGATTGTGGCGACTTCAAAACAGGTGTGACGGAAATTATGAGCCAAAGGCCAACCTACCCCCTATGCCAAACAACCCCGCTCTCCCCTACTGTAAGACATGCTCCACAAATACGGCTCTTCTTATTGGGGAATGTGTTGCGAAGTACCACATTATGAAAAATTAAATTATATTACGTACTGTTATGTTTTAAGTTGATTAAATATAGATTTTTGAGAATAAATAAGCATTTTTTTCCATTTTTATTACCCCTAAAACAAAATGTACTATTTGACAGAACTCTACACGGACCACCAGCGTGCGATGTAAACAAGCAGACAAGGACTAATGGCGGGAGTTGTTTACGCCGGTCTTGAACCAGTATCGGACCGTGTGGACAATTCATGAAATCAAGGGTTGGTCCGCAAAGGGTTAAAAGTGTGTGTTTGTGTAACTACTACCGTGTGTATGTGTGTGTGTGTGTGTGTGTGTGTGTGTGTGTGTGTGTGTGTGTGTGTGTGTGTGTGTGTGTGTGTGTGTGTATGTGCAGTAACATAACCTTATACCTGCTGTTTTAAAAGAGTAACAAACTTACATCGTTGTGACGTACTGCTTTGTAAGAGTAACATAACCTTACACATACAGGATAACAGTCAGGGAGGTTAACTCCAAAGTGCCCCAGAATCGGCATTTTGTCACTACTAGGGCAGATGAAAGTGAACAGATTAAAAAAAAACCTGAAAGAGAAGTGAGCTGCTGTTCACCAACAGGTAGGAACAGATAAGATCAATAAGTTCAAAAAGAAGAAAATTTTCTATATCAAATACAGAAATACAAGGAACTTTGACTTTAGTAAAGATGCTAAAGAATTTATTCCTATACGAGTTAATGGCAGGGTTCGGATTAGAAATATGAAATTATAAGGAAAAGTTGCCAGGAGCCAAGATCCTATAATATGAACAAAGTAGAAGGAAAGTCATGAAAAAATCGGTTAGCGAGCTAGTCGTAAATGAAAATGGGAGAAATCGAGACAGAAATCTCTAAGACGTAGTTATAAAATTAAGTAATTTCACTCTCACCTTGTGCATGATTGGCATGGCTATCTTTTAAAAGGTTTGTTTCTCCTTTGCCCTGCTGTGAAGTGAAATTGGTACCTCGGCCTCTTCTCCATTTATAGCCTCTGTTGATTCCACGCCCTCCCTTTTGGCTTCCTCTAAAATTTTTAGGACAGCTTGCCTGGAAGTGTGAACTGTCCCCACATCTAAAGCAACCACTATTTAGAGACCAATCTCAGAAGTATCGTGAGAGTTAATTTTTAATTCATGATCCAAGAGACGTGCTTTCACAAAGTCCATTTTCATATTTTCGACAGTTTCTAATGCAATTACGACGCTATCATAATCTTCCGGGAGCGATAGAAGCAAATGACATATTTTATCACTTTCATCAAGTGTAGAACCTAAATCATTCAGTTCTCGGATTAATTTATCAAAATTAAGAAAATGATCTAAACTTTCGAATCTTTCACCTTTTAAGTTTACCAACTTTCTCCATAAGGTTAGTTTAGAAAAAGAACTAGACCTAGCAAATATATTCTTCAGAGATTGAATCATCTCTTTGGACGTTTTACAATCTTGAATAATATAAAGGTGTTTATCGGAAAGACCTTGAATTAAACTTGAACTAAAATAGCTTTTCCTTTGCATCATTAATAAAAAAAGTTTTCTTTTCTGTAGCATCAGTTGGTGGGTCACTTACCAGAACGTCAGCTATTTGTTCCTTTTCAAGGATAGCAGTTATCCTAAACTTCCAGTTTGTGAAATTATTCGACGTGAGTAAAGGAACAGGCAAAGTTAGCACCGACATTGTCTAATACACAATACTAATTGAAATTATTCAATTTAATGTACTGCACACTACACCTTTTGCAAATAGAGCTCTGGGCCCATAACCTGTCAATTAGTTAAATATTTATTTAACAATTCAAACAAGCTTTTTATTTTAATAGTACACAAATTTTATAACGATATAACATATGTAGAAATAGTAAAGTAAAGGTTAATATCAGTGTTGCCAAATTACAATTTTTCCTTGACACCCCTTTCGCTCTTGATTGTTTCCAATGATTTTCCAACGTCCTCAACGATTTTTATTTGGGCATATAGAAAAAGATTTTTCTCCTCTAGTTTTGTAATAGCAACCGGCAAAGCTGCTAAATTCGATCTAATAAATGCCAAATCAGATTCAATGGTTGCATTCATCAAAATTGTTTTTAATTTGATAATTGATTGCACATTTTCGTCCAATTCTATATTTGAAAATATTTCCGGTAAAAAAAAACAAAATCAGAAAATAAAATATTTACTTAAAATAGTAAAAAGATGTGGAATAAAGAGTAAAACACTCGCCTGGGAGCCGTAATTATATTGGAAATGGAGAGATCTTATAAAGGAAAGATACTACTCAAATTATGGAATCACTATATGCAATATCCGGTGTGTAGGCTTATTTTTAAATCACTCTGATGACATGCACTACCCCTGTTCCCGTTCTATGGTTACAAAAAAAAATAGGTACTTACTATTGCCGCATTGGGCATCAATTCTTTTTTTCCTCCCGCATCCAATATTTTGTATCACAAGATTTACAAAACACTACACTACCATCTCTTTTGAGTCAGGATATTTTTCAATCCATACAGCAATTTTCGAAGACTAACCTACAATTTTTGACATTTTTAGAAATAATATACTCGACTGAAGCTATAAGCTCTAGTTTGATACTGACAGAACGATGAGAATTGAGAAACAAAATGTAAACATCCAGGAACTACTGAGCCTTCGTTCTTGGAAATTTGAGGTCTCTGTTTATTTACATCTCCCAAGTTCCCTTTATTTTTTCCCTATGATATTCACATTTATTTTTCCATTTTTTTTATGTGTATTTAAGAAAATTAAAATTTGTAATAACCTTTTTTTTTTTCAAAATATCAAATGATGCAATTTCGTGCAATAAAAATTCAAAACGTGCAATTTCGTGAAGCATAAAACTTCATTAAAACATCCCATTAGGCTTGATTCGGATAAGTTACTTGAGGTAGGTTGTTTGTTATGAGCGATCAACGGCGCGGTCATTACGCCCTAAGTTACTTGAGTATCTTAAGTTCTCTTTATTCTGACTTACCAATAAAAAGATGCATTTGACGGGAATCCGAGCTCTAGTCATATGGTACTGTCAAACCTAATAAATACCATATGTTTTTGCAAGAGAGGATCAAACGCCGCTCAGTTGTCGTCTACTCAAGTTACCGATAACAGTTTACACGCAGGCCGGCTAATTTTATTGTTATAACAATGTACAGTACTTTAATACGTTGTTAAACTATCTGATAAATTATAAACCCGAACTGGAATGAAGAGTTTTTTTTTTAAATTGTTTTGATTACTCTATGGTTTAAAATATAATTATTAGTTTATTATTTGTTTTGATTAATCTATTGCTTAAAAATTTTGAGTTTTATAAAACTATGGTATTTTACTGAAATTTACTTAAGTTATTATTTGATAATTTGAAGTTTAAAATTTAAAGATAGTTTTATAAAACTATTTAATTGAGATTTACTTAGTTTTGTGTTTAGAAGTGTTAGTTTTGTAAAATTGTTTGATTAAGATTAGATTCATTGGTTTCTAAAATTATTAGTTGAGTTAAAACTCAAATTGATGTTTCATTAAAATTTATAAGTATTGTAGTTTAAATCAAAATGATATTTTTATTTTATTTTCCCTTATTGTAGATGGTAAGGCATTAAGCAAATAAGTTTTTCCTTTGAATTAATTATTATTTAATATCAGTAATTATTCATTTAATAGTAATAAGGTAAGGTAGAGTTGGAATCAAAATAAAAATCTGGCAAATTCATTTTAAGCGTCAGCAGCGTTAGAGAGCTCTTGGCCTCTTACTAAAGGTCACACATAACCGCTGTATGATTATAAGGAGATTGGTTTAATTATTCCAGCTTATGTTTATCTAGTTAATCATCGCATAATAGAATATATATATATATATATATATATATATATATATATATATATATATATATATATATATATATTTATGAATTCGTTATCTGATTATCACTTGAAAGAAAATTGGAGTCTGATTCAAATACGAAGGATAGATAGTAACGGGTCGGTTGACCCGGTGTCGGGCATGTGTGACCAGACCTTTAGAGTCAAGTCAGTTCCGCAACACGATCTGACATGTCCTCGAGTCCGGGGAGGGGGTACCTTCCCTCGATAGTATTCTTGTTGAGTTTACGGTAGTCAACCGCTAAGCAATAAGAGGGGATCAACTGCACCACTTGTGGATCAATTCCTTATTTTTAATAACCCTTAAGGGGTTGCCACTGCTAAACCGTGCCTTATAATCCCTTTCCAGAGAAGTTCTTTTATCTGTTTATTTATTATCGCGGTCATTGATTGGGGGTACCACCGGACTTTAGTATACGAAATCTTGTTTTCTTTGGGAACTATTTCGTGAGTAGTTTTACCTGTCGTGGGTAGCTGGCATCCCTCCTGATAAATTATGTCCGTAAAATTGCAACAGGAACTCGACCTTCGACTCTTCTGTACGGACTACCTCTAAAAGATTTCTTTCCTAACGTAATTTTTCAACTTTCACGGTTACCCTATAATTCAAAACCCTCTTTTTTCAAAACATCACACCCAGATTAAAATATCATGTTAGTCGGTCAGTTCTTTAAACACATGAACAACCGCGTCAATTTTGATCCCAGTAAAGCTCTTTAGTCCCCAAAAATATTTACTTAATACTTTACAAGAGCTACTAAAAGTGATAACAGAACATTGACATACCTGAATTTCGTAGTGCTCATCCAGCCTCTTCAAAACCCCTCTGCTGACCATGGTACAGATACTTCAATAGATCAACGCTTTGAAACCTTCACTACACCCCTGCACTATGGGCAACCTTTCCCACAAACCGCTCACACTATTCACTAACTGTGGACTTGCGGAGTTGTGGAGATGGTAGAGTCTCTCTGTGAGTCGTTCGCACGTTTGTATCTCCAAAGGGCTTGGTTGCCGCGGTTCTTAGCTAACTTCAATCAACTGGTCTTCCGCTCGTCTTTTTCTTCAGAGCTCCTTTCAGAATACTATTCCGAGCCCGAAGACGAGGTAACTCTTGTGCGGCTCATTCGATGATTGTTGACCTCCATTGGCTCTGGAGGTGAAGATTGCTTGTACATCCAGGGACAAGCCCTTGCGACATGGCCCTTGATTCCACATTAAATATTTGTTAGCCGCGATATGTCCAAATCGATTACACTCGGACCACCTACGATTTTCTTTCTTCCTCTTGCCTTTCGCTGCGAGCTAGGTCTGGGTTCGGCGCAATCCCTACAGCTCTTCCTGAATCCTAGAAGATTTCTGACTAAATCTCTCTCTCTCTCTCTCTCTCTCTCTCTATATATATATATATATATATATATATATATATATATATATACATTTCCTCTTAGTTACCTTACTTCTTATATACGTTTTACATCACTATCCTACTAATTTTATGTAAAAAATCATATTTTACGGTTTAAGATTATTGTATTAACTGTAAAATAGTTAATAACTCCTATTTCCAAGAATGGGAGTCGAAGTCTTTCCACTTTTCACGAAAATATTGGTGGAATCATCGCCCAAGTGCCTTCCTCATTTCATAGAAGATAAATTTGGATCAACAATTTTTTTTTTTTCTGGCTTTACGACTTGCCAGTGCACACATGCAGACAGTAGCGGATCCAGGGGAGGGGCGCGGGGGTGAGGACACTCATAAAGTATTACTATTTCTATACAAAATGAACTATATTTAGTTATTTTTCAAGTCCATTAATTGAAAATGAATTGTATTTAAACATTTACAGTAATTTACAACATCATTATGTACTAATATGTATTTTATATTACTGCCTTCATTACTCCTGAAATGTAAAAAAAATAAGTGCGCCTCCCCTCAGAAAATTTCTGCATCCGCTGCACTGCATACAGATCACACATATAAAAATATTAAGGGTCTGTTTGCGAAGACCACATCCATTTCACGACGTGACATCCATTTAATTTTAGTAAACAGTTACTTTCAACAATCTGTAGTCGTTATAAACAGTGATAACCTTAATTTGTAATTTCAGTAATAATAAAAATGTGTCTTTTGACATTAGCTCAAGAAATTTCTGACAAAAACAAGGCATTTCAGTTTTTGCAAGAAAGTTAAATATTACATAGAACAAGGGTGTGCTCTATTATAAATAAATATTTGTAGCTGAAATATATTCTGTTATTCCCATCTAGGCCATTATTTGCAAATACAGGTTATAAATATTGGTATCAAAATAAGGGTAAAGGTACTGAAGAGCGGCTGATGGGCGTGGTTACAACTAGAGGTGCGCGCCGCCGCCGCCGGATGATTTTAACTGCGCCGAGCCGCCGCCGATGAAGGTGGCGCGCCGCATGTACAACACTCTCAGAGCAGGGTGTTTTTGTGCTTAGCGTTGATATTATTGGCAACAGAGTTTTTCTTTAAGGCCTATTTGCAGACCTTCATAAAGCTACGAGAAAAATTGATCAGCGGATATGAAACGTTGTTAGGACATATCAAGTCATTCCTCAACCGCCGCATCGTACCAGCAAGAATTGGTTGCAACAAGTTGTTTCTATTTTTCTGCGGTATAATTACCCTAATCGAATTATTACCAGTCCTTGTTATTGTTTAAAGGACTGATAAAGAATTCCATTATTTCTTTTATCTTCATTCATTTTCCCCCTCAAAATATAGTAAAACTTAATTTTATTTATTATTAATGTTTTAACGACTGTTACCACTTATTATGCTTTCTACTTAAACAATCTTTCTATTTCATCAGTGCTGTTGTATTCCATCTCAGTGATCCAGTATGTTTCAGATGAATCCTATAATACTCCACCATTTAACCACTTCCCTTCTTTCCCCCACTTCCCTTTCCCCTCACATTGAATACCTGATTGCTGAAATATCCACTTCCCCACATCCGTACTCTTTGGTTTCATCTACCTGCCTCCGAAAGTTACCTTTGATGAAACATTCGAAGCCATCCATTACAACACGATCCCTTCATATTCCAACATTGTTCTCTCCGGAGAACTCAACAACAATCTCCAGATACCTTCTCCTAACCAAGCCTATCTTTCAGACATCCTATATTCCCTTAATTTATTTATAGTCCCTTACGACCCGACTCTTAACACCCAGCATTCCATCACTTGGCTTGTCTTTTATGATCTCGATTCCCTAAAAAACTCCTCGCCTTATCACAGCATCCGGTTCCTTTACAGTCATCCTACGACCTCATACAATTATATAACCTTCCCATCCTGCTGTATTCCCCCACAACTAAATCCTTTCGAAACCTTGATTCCCTATCACCTGCAATCCTAGCACCTGATCTTGAGATGATCCAATGGGACCCCATATACACCTCAAACGCCATTGACTCCATGGTGGAAACCCTTACCACTTAACTTTATACCATCCTAGACCGTCACGCTCTTCTCAAGTTCAAGACAGTTAAGCATCCTCGAGCACCCTGGCTAACACCTACGCTAAGGAATTTTATGAAACTAAGAGATGCAGCTAGAAGAAGATTTTAGGGCACCTGACTTTCTGAAGATTACCGTCAAGCTCATCCGAAATAGCACTCAATCCTTAATATACCGCGCCAAATCCAACTACTTCCAGCAATCCTTATCCAGTACCCCCGACTCCAAAGCAAAATAGGTAATTCTCAGCAAACTGTCCATAGGTAAACCCACTCAAAATCAATCAATTCCATTTTCAGCCGATGCACTCAATTTGTCTCTAACATCTCCAATCTAAAGGTGTTCCTCTTTGTCCCCCACGTTTTTTTCTATCTGTATCAATGAACTTCCATCCTCCACCCATCGCTGTCAATACCATCTGTATGCCGATGACGCCCAGCTTTATCTCTCCTTTGCCCCGCTGATTCCTCCGACGATATCCTAAAATTATAGGAAGATATCGACAGAATATGTGCTTGGGCAAACCTCAACGAATTTACTCTGAACGCGAAGCAGACGAAATCCACCTTGATTGGATCTCCTTTTCTCCTCAAATCAACTCCTGTCGCTCCAAATCTAGTCCTAAACAACTCATCTATCTCATTCCACAATTCTGTCAAAAACCTTGGCGTTACCTTCGATCAATCCCCCTCTTGGAAACCATCATCATCATATCTCAAAAATTTCCCGTCGCACTATCTCTACCCGGAAACAGTTCAACCGTCCTCTTTCATCTCTCCCCACTTTGACTACGGCTGTATGGTGTACAGCGGACTGTCTGAGGCACTCGAAGCCAAACTTAAACGCCTAATGAAATATTCAATACGTTTTGTCTTTAGGATCCCAAGAGATACGCATATAACCCAGTACTATGCCGAGATGAAGTGGCTCTGCCAGTCCTACCGCTGTCGGTATCTACTGGCTTTCTTCTTATACTAGACCATCAGAACTCAACGACCCTCCTATATCTTACAGAGCCTACAATTTAAATCCTCCATCCAATCCCGCCAAACCAGATCCCGTACGTCATATATATATCCTCCACCCCATCGAACTTATACATGAACAAATCCTTCATAGTTCAAGCAACATCCCTCTGGAACTCTATTCTCTCCGTAATCCGACACGCTCCATTAACTTCCACTTTTAAATCACTCCTCTTCGAGATCCTATTCAACTGATCACTGAAGGAAGACGATGGATCTTTAGAAGTACGAGGGGGGTAAAGAAAGTTCTAAGCCTGATATACATATATATGAAAATATATTTTCAACTTACATATTTTTATTTTTCAATATAGTCCCCCACAACAGCAACGCACTTATTCCACCGCTTCCCTAACATCTGTAACCCGGCCAAAATTTTTTTTTTCGAAACCTTCCTTTTGAGAGCTGAGATCACCTCATTGTCTGACGAAAACACTCTCCCACACAAATGTTTTTTCATATTAGGGAAGAGGTAGAAGTCTGAGGGGGCCAGGTCTGGCGAGTAGGGTGGGTGCGGGAGCAGCTTGGCCGTCTCCGTGGTAACTCTTGATTTGTGGAGGGGAGTGTTGTCCTGCAGTAGCAGTACACCTTTGGTGATCTTTCCTCGGCGTTTCTCTTTGATGGCCTCTCGCAGTTTCACGAGAAGGTCTGCATAGTATTGCCTGCATAGTAGTGTTTCCTCGGCCAGCTTTGAAGAGTGCGGTCCACCTTTTGATAGTGGCATACGATGGGGCAGAGTCCCACAAAGTTGCAAATATGTCTTCAAATATTTCCTTCGGCTCCATCCCATTTTTTACAAAATATTTTATCACTGCACGGTGCTCAAAATTAGACATTTTTAAATCGACCAATAACTCACAACAGTCGGAAAGAAACTGACCTGAATTGAAAGGTGGAATTAGAGAGATAAGAACTTGTTATAAGTAAACAATGACCTTTAACCCCATTCAGCTTATCTGCTTTCATTTCAAAAACTAGTTATCTATGTCACAAGAATCACAAGTATGTTTTTTACAAGTGAAACTCCTTTAATGTACGGCCTTAACATTAACAATCCAATTCAACAAATAAAATAATAAACGAGTACTCCCAGGTGCGTCCGCAGGATTTCCTCTGGGGGGGGGGCAGGCTAATAAAATTTTCGAAAGGGTCGAGGTATTCTGACCTTGTAAGGCTCAATTAATTGTCAAAATAAAACTTACTGATATTTAAATGTTATAATAAGTGTTTATGTAATGCTTTATAAATATATTAAATGAATACGAATTTATTTATTGGTTGTTTTTGTTTCTCAAAATTTGTAGAGGGGGCAGCTGCCTTCGCCTGCGTACGCCCATGATACAAAAATCTCGCGAGCATCGGCGCGCCGGTATGCGCCGCCGCCGCCGGTTAAAAATTATCGGCGGCCCGCCGCCGAAGATTTTTCTGTGGCGCGCATGTCTAGTTACAACCTGTTTTTAGAGGTTATGTGACCGTGGTATTATCGAACTCCCACCGCCTTTATTTCATTTAAAAAGTGCCTTGATTGGCTTTGATAGATTCTAGCTTTCGACTCCCGCTCGCTCTTCAGAGATAAATAACCCCTCAAAAGGGTCCTTTTCAGTGGAGATCGGGCCTTAATTTGAAGCCGCACTTCAGTACTTGTGCCAAAATTAGTGTTTAAAATAAGTAACTATTTACTAAAAGTAACTGGATTTCGCGTCATGAAAGTAACTGGATGTGGTCTTCGCAAACAGACCTAATATTAATTTTTTTTTTCCCCTTGAAAATAATTACCTTTAATTTAAATATTTAAAATTATCATCTTAAATAATTAAAATATTTCATTGTTTTTTAATGGGAATTCAATTATAGCCTATGGTACACCAATTTTTACAAAAATTACACCAAAAGTACAAATTTAAATATCTTATAATTAAAAATATTGTGTCTATTTTCCTCTAAAGATTTTTTATTGAATTGATATTTAAAAAAATAATGAGTAACTGTATAACTATATCCTTGTTATTTGAACAAATCTTTCATGAATGATAATTATAAAGTTACAAATGACAGATCCTCAATTTGGGTTTGGGAATCTACATTTTATTTGTTGTATGCTTATCATTATGGCTTTAGTTTTTCAATAACTGCAAGAACATTTTATCTGTTTTTGCAAAGAATATTGAAGATTTAATCAGCTATTGATTAAATCTAGTTTTTTGGTACTGTTGAAATACTAGATCTTTTGCGTATATATAGTGTTATTCTTTTATGATTCCTTATATTGGAAGAAGTTTGTAGGTATTGACATGAGAATATGTAGTCTAAGAAAAAATTGTTATGTTTATTATTTTATTGCTGAGATTTTTTTTAACAACCCTGTCGTTTCAGTGACTTTTTTTTTAAATTTTGGAAGTTTAACTTAATGGGTGCAATCATGCCATTGAATGCAGGTATCTAGATATATCTAATATTAATTTAAGAAAATTATTTAGAATTTAAATTAAGAATAGCCAATAGGTATATTTTCATTTACTGTAGAACCATTCTCTCAAGTGGATTTTTTATTCTTCATGCTTTAATTTGGTTTTACTGTTTTCGTTTTTATTGACATCTTAATTCATATCTGCCATTTAGTTAGAATTTGTTTGTAACCAACTTTAAGATACTTACATTTATATTTAGATATAAAAGAAGTAAGGAAAAAACAAAATTAAATTTAGAAGAGCAGAAAAGTAATTTTAATTATTAAATAACAAAATCTTGGTTAGTAAAATTACTGTAAATTCAACCTATAGAACTTGGAATTTTATATCTAGTATAATCTGTATTGTCAACAAGTTCAGCTTAGTTACTTACACTTACTAACAAAAGTCTCTGCACACCCTCCAGCTTTTTTTTTATTTTACCTAAAGATAGATTATGAGCCAGATATAGGCAATGAAACTCACACTTTTTTACATAATTTAATCTATTTTAATTAACAATAATTAAATTTAATATAATTTATTTAACTTATAATTTATGATGAAAAATTACATAAAATGTCAAAATATTGATGCGCCAAAAGTCTCTGCACGCAGTGGAATTAGCCAAGATACTGATACATATACAGTTTGCACATTATCCCAATCATCCTCCGGCTAATCCTAACTTGTCAGTGTTAATTTGGGCCCAAACAGTTAAGAGTGTGATAAAAAATGGAGGTTCCAACACCGATTCCCGACCAAATTGTAAATTTGAGGAAACTCATACGACTCATACCGGTAAATAGGACAAATCGTCAACAGGGGCTATACTACGGTAAGGTATGTCCTAAAACAGTATGAAGAACTATGTACAATGGAAAGTAGATACCGCTCTGGCCGCCCCCCCTCCTCCCCCGTACTCCAAGCTCACCACAAGAGGGCTATCATAAGGACTGTGACCGAAGAACCCCACACAAGTGCTCTAAATTTAGCAGGTATGGTGTAAGAAAATTACAAGATTGGGGTATCTGCACAAACGATTAGAAGAACCCTAAAGAAAGATGGCTATAATGTACGTAAGCCTAGGTGTAAGCCACTCATTAGTAAATAAACCGGCAATTGAAACTGCAGTTCGCAAAGGAACATGTAAACAAGCCCTTATAGTTCTGGTAACGTATTTTATGTACTGAGGAGAGTAAATTTAACATTTATGGATCAGATGGAAGGGAAAAACTTTTAAGAAAACCAAACAAAGTGCTCCTGGAAAAAAAAACTTGGTACTGTGAAACATGGTGGAGGGAGTGTTTTAGTTTGGGGGTGTATGTGTGCGTCTGGAGTTGGTAATTTGAAATTTATCGACGGAATAATGGACCAACATGTTTATATAAATATTTTGAGGAGTAATTTACGGGAAAATTTAATGAAGTTTGATCTCATTTTTAAACAAGATAACGACAGCGCGGAAAGTTCAAGAATAGTTGCTCTACAATGCTCCTCAACAAATTAAAACACCTCACCAATGTCCTGATCTTAATCCAATACAACATCTGTGGGATCAACTAGGCTGTCAGAAAGTAAAAATTAAATAAAGAACAAAGACCACTAAAGGAATTGTGGGGTAAAATTATTCCAGAAACTACAAAAAACTAGTTCACACCATGCCAAATAGATTATGAGAAGTGATCAGAAATAAGGTAGGAACGACTACCTATTAAAGTTGATTTGGCATCAATAATTAAGCTTCAAGTTAAAGAAAAATGATGTGTGCAGGGACTTATGGCACATCAATATTCTGACATTTTATGTAATTTTCGTTATAAATTATAAGTTAAATAAATTATATTAAATTTAATAATTGTTAATTAAAATAGATTAAATTATGTAAAAAAGTGTGAGTTTCATTGCCTATATCTGGCTCATAATCTATCTTTAGGTAAAATAAAAAAAAAAGCTGGAGGGTGTGCAGAGACTTTTGTTAGTAAGTGTACTTAGTTATACATATAACATATTTGATAATATACCAGCCCTCCTGCTTTGGGAAATTAAACTGAATTTTTTATATAGAGAAAACTCAGATTATTTGACTATGGTTATTTATTTAAACAATGATTTATGAATTTAGATTTCTTGTGTTAGAATTTTTAAGGGGGCTAAACACCAATAAACATAAACCATGGTTATATTTATTTATTTAGAAATAAGAATAATTACACAATATGAATTATATTTTTTATTAGAGAATGCTGTAATAATGCATTGTTTGCTGTTCTAGCACTCCTTTAATATACTTACTTCACCAAAATTGAATGTTTTTCAAAAGTTTGATGGTTTGTTATAAATAGGAAATATTTTTTAAATATTATAAACATGTGACACATATAACCTTGGTAAATATTATGTAAAATTTAAAATATTGGTTTTGTTTCTTATATCCTACAGACATATCTAGTGCTCTTATGGTGCTTGAACACATTCAGTCTACTGTGAATCAGAGTGATGATGCTAAACTTCAAAGTAAAACCAATGATGATCTTAATCTTATCATTAGTTTCTTAGAGAATCCAATATTTAGGGGAATTGCAACTATTCAGGTAATAATACTCTCATTTGAGTAATAGTTCTTTTGAAAATATGTAGGCCAACAGATTGATTTTTATTTTTAGGATTCTTTGACTGAACTAAGTTCCCAGATACAGCAACACCCATCAATTCTCCCTATCGACTTTGATGTGACTGAAGCCGGTAAATTAGTTTTAAATTTACCTCCTCCTTTGTTCGAACCTGACTTTATTACGTCTCCAAATACTGAAGTGGATGACCAGAGGGTTCCTGTGGCAAAACTCTCTCAAAGTTCTTCGGGTGAACCAAATTCTCCACCTGTATGTATTTTTATGTGACTTTTTTTTTTAGGTTATCCTTGCATATAGTACTTATAAGAATGGGTTTTTGAGCATTGATACCAATGGTGCTTGTAGTCTACTTATTTTAGGTTGCAAATTATTGCAGTAATTATCAAATTTTCAAGGCATCTCTTGAATTTTGGGAATAACGTTTTGAATATTTAATGATCTAAGCAACCTCTCTATGTCAAACATACATTATGAATTGTTTATGTATTTTATCATTTTTGCATTAATAATGTTTCTTTTGTTTTTTTTAATGATTAAATATTTTCAAATCTAATGGGGTTTGGTCAAGGCAATTTTAAGATGGGTCTTAAGCCTTGAAAGTTCTGAAACTTAAACATTAAGATGCATGATTTTTTATTTTTATGATGCTTATTTTAATGCACTTGTTCTTAATAAATCTTATTTTCACTGTGATATGTCTTTTAACTTGACCATTAATGAATCAGTAAATGGGTTGCTATTTTGATGTGAGAAGTGCTGATAGTCCAACCTTTGTGAAAAAGTGTCTGTAATACAGATGGTCTGGATCTCGGTCGAATAAAAATTCAGAGCAATGATTTATTATCATTTTTATGGCTTACTAGTTTGTTTTGTGAATTTCGCAACTATATTTAGTATAAAGTATGACCAAATTTATAGCTGACATTTAAGATGAAACCTTGGAATTCAAAATCTATAATATAGCTTGACCAAAATCTAATGGATGTTCAAGGGAAAACTCACTAGCTATGGGAAGGTCAATGAGTTAGTAAGCGGGTGAGCTACTTATCACTCTGATTGTATGGGTTTATATAGAACATTAATTAGAAAACCAAAAAGAAATATTTTTGCTTTCTCCACTTTAAATTAGTTTTGATGGTCATTATTGTAATTGTAAGTAACTCTCATATGGGTAATATACTGTCCTGTTCGTCTCATGACTAAAACAGTTTGCATAACTATTGATGTGCTACACATCTGATTAAAAAAAATATTATTGTTAAAAAAAAGAAAGAAAAAAGAAATTGGGTAGCTTAACACAAAAGCAATATTAACACTTTAGATAAAAACAATAACAAAACTACCATAGCTATAAAGATTGTCTTCTGTTTAAATATCGATCTCAAAATAAAAAATAGGGAATAAGAGAAAAAAAAAAAAACAGATAATAATTTAGAAGGAAAAAAGTGGTCCTCGAACGGCTTAATAAATATGAGGTTTGGATATTAAAACTGTAATTATCTCTTGTATGTACATATGTTTGACCCTTGCACAATATTTTAAGTTATTTATTGTTAGTTATTGATTGAATTTTAATTTTGGAGAAAGCCTCTAGAAAATCGTGTAAGCTATAGGAGTTGGAGTCTGGTGATTTAAAAATTAGAATCATAATACTTTTTATTAAATTACTACACAGGCTTTTCTGTGCCTGTAAAATAGACATTTGTTTTGTTGTAAATACTCATGCTATATGAGGCATTAAAAAAAAAAAAAAAACACAGGTAATTATTATCATCTCGAACTAATCTGACTTTTTTGACATTCAGACCCACCCCTAGTTCCATCATGATCGGATAAATGAGGTTCTACTGGGGTTATTAAAATAAGGTAAAATTAATATTACTATATACATATATATATATATATATATATATATATATATATATATACATACACATATACATATACATATATAATCCTTTAATGAAATTTTTGCAGATATTTCAACCTATAGAGATGGAAAAATGAGGGGATTGGTTTGGTTGCTATTGTGTCTTGTTTAGAATTTCTGCATACGATTTCTCTAAGTTACCATTATCAGTCTTAAAATTTACAGCTCTGTTAATATTGTTGTTATATAAACAGCTTCCATTAATTTCCTTATATATATGAATTTTATTTATAAATAAATTTATTTATTTGACAATTATTAAAAAGGGTAAGAGAGGAATACAAAATTTTCAACATCGTAGATAGTTGGTTGTGGGAGGAATTTAATAATATTGGGGTTTAAAATGGGATTTGGGTGTTCACTTGTTTGGACATCCAGCCCCTTACGATGGTTTAAATAATTTCACTATACTAGAAAATGGTATAAAATTTTATATTTTAATGGAGGCAATTCCATGGTTTCATTGCTCGATTAAAAATTTGACAACTGTACTAGTCAAATTATGTAATTAAATTTTAAAATCATTTGACTCCTTTGTGATATTTTTATTAATATTATTTTTGTTATGTATAGATTTCAAAGATTTGACTTATTTTTAAATTTATGTATATATTCTGTTAAATTTTAGTAAGTTATTATGTTATTGTTATTTATAGTATAAGTACTTCTTAATTTTAATTTAGAATTATATTCCATAATTTTCTAAAACAATGCACTCGAATACATAGTGATTTATCCTTTTACCGATAAAATTGGAATAATATTTTTGAAACATAAGAGCCTAAAAACATAATTATTCACACTTATATCGATAAATTTGGAAAAAAGTTGAATTATTCGTAATGTAAGCGCCCCCCTCCACCCTTCTCAAAATTACAATCTTTGGTATTTATAAAAACCTCGCACTCAAAAATATGATAATGGACTTCTATATCGAGTAATTCCAAAGTTTTTAAATATTTTTGTATAAAATAGAAAATTTTTTATTGAAACTATAAATATAAATGAAAGCATATGTTCGTTAAATACTTTAATTTATTTGGCATAGCTTTTGCAATCAGTTTAAAATAGGGGAAAGCTGTTAGTTGCCAGTTTCTACTAAATTAATAAATATTATGTTATATATATGGTTTGTTTTAAGTATATGGCATTTTCTAATAATTATTAACTAATTTTTTTTTAAACCCGGGGTCCTCAGCATCTCCGTTGCAGAAGCTCTAACCAATTGATGGTCTGTCAGTTAGTTCCTAACATTTGGGCAATTGTCCAGCCCCTGGTTACTTTACTGCAATGTAGCGAGAAGTGGCGGTTAGGGATTGTTATTAGACTATTAACAAAAACGTTCATCTCTGGCTCCCTGATTACCTAATATGAGTCTATTCCAAGAATTAACAAATCATAAACTTTTTCACATTCTTTAAACTTTAAACTCATTATGTTCATCATCATTCACTTTATTTAATTTTGTTTGTTTTCAGATAATTAATGAAAGTTTAGATGATATATCTTTACCTCCAATCACCACTCCTACTTATGCATTAGAATTTCAAAAGGCAATAGATGAGTCATCTCAAGGGCGTGATGTTCTTACTGTAAAGGTTTGTTTTTCATTTTTATTTACGTATTACCATTTAGATAGAATTAACTTATTTATTTAAATCTCCCTCTCTCTTTTTTTTTTTTATTTTGTCCTTCTTTCCCCCCCCCCCCACTGTACCTTAGGGCAACGCTATACCAGCGGTTCTTTCCAGTTTCCTATAAGCAAGTAAAGTGCCGAAGTTAAAGGCTCGGTTACCAGGTTGGTATCCGAGCGGAAAGGCCTGCTCCCAAGTTGGTCCAAATATATGAACCAAAGTGAGGCTTAATACAGCTCTCTCTCTCTCTCTCTCTCTCTCTCTCTCTATATATATATATATATATATATATATATATATATATATATATATATATATATATATCTTCTCCAGTTTGTTTCTTTGTCTCCTCTTATCGGGTAGCCTCCCTCCCATAAGTGTGTCTCGTTTCAATGATTAAAATGGGGGCTAGGCCCAGTTCGGTTTTCCTCCCTTACGCAATTTTCTTGTAGTGCTGCTAGTTATTCCTAGTAACCAGCTGTGGAAAATCATTCTCTTTGAGGATTTCTCTGCCCCATATGGAGTTTTCACCCACTGCTAGTTCTATTCTCTTATTTTATCCTCCCAGATGGACAGAAGATTCCTCTATCAGTTTCCACAATTATACAGGAAAACTACTTCAAAATTTTTCCAAAATTGTGAAATTGGTTTTCCAAAATATCATCGATGATTTTAATATATTTTTACAAAGTTTTCACTTATAATTATTATTAAAATTATATTCTACCGATCTCTAAAGAAATGGATAAGTGAAAAAAATATGAATATTAGCATGTCTTATGTTTAAATACGATTTTGATTTTTACTTTACAATACTTTTTTTTTCTGATGGTGGAAGATAGTTGAACGTAAATATAATAAAGAGGAAATGGTTGTAAATAAATATCAGTAATATATTTACAACTATAACATAGCTAAATATGATTTTGATAAAATCTTAAAGCCAAAAAAACTATAATATATTTTATTGTTAAATTTAGGTGTTTCATTCAAAGTTATAACTTTTTCTATTCCATACTATTATGTTGTTAAACATATGTTGGTCTGGTATATTAAGGATTTCATTATAACTGTTCACTAGAAAATATACTTTTTTAAAAGTAAAATTTTTATTAAAATAGATTATAGTCCGCTCCATTTCAGTATGGCAGTAGGTCGCATGCGCTGTTGCCAAATCGTTTTCAGATTAAAATTTTGAAAAACTTAATTTTATTTTTTTAACTTTCATAATGAGCAGAATTTGATTCTGTATCAGCCTACCCTAAAAATAAAACACTAAAGATAAATCTACAATCGCAATAAATTAATTTTGGTAATTTTACTTAAAATTTTAATGGAAATTTTTGTTTCTCTCAATCCTGTATACTTATTTTTAGAGATATTGCTTTGAAATGTTTTATATAGACACCAGACGTTGCCTATACTCGTAACAAAGGGAAAAAAATGGTTTTAATCTTGTTCCTTCCCTATTTTTTGTCAAAAGAAAATAAAAAATGACATTTTCGATTTTTAAAAAGTAGCCTGCAAAGGATTTTCGTACTATGACAGTCTTTGAAATTTTGGCATGACCCTTATAGAAAAGACAATCAAATTTAATTTTAAGCTATGTCCGACCATTGTGGGATGCATAAAGCTGGAATAATTTATTTTTAAATGTGAGCGAGCAGTGCACCGAGAGTGTGACCCCGGGAAACACTACCCAGGCAGTCTCATAGGTGTACCACAGCAGGCGTTCAAAATTATTCACTATGCAAAATTATGATTCAATTTATTTCAAAATCGAAACACCAAAAAGTGAAATGCTTTATACCTGTAGTCCCAGTAAGGGTTGATGAGCTGTCCTGGCTTGGGGAAAGCCTGTTTAAGTAAGGTACAATTGATTAGTGATCATTTTAAGGACCCAACAGGGTTATTGCCAGGATAATGAAATTAATTTAAAAATAATGAAAGATGAAAAGATTTTGAAATAAATTAAATCACAATTTTGCATAGTGAATAATATAGGTGTAAATAAGAGAATGTGGTATTTAGTAAAACGAGAATTATTAAAACTATTCTATTCATAATTAAAGTACTTCGTTCTTGAGAACGTAAGCCATAAAATATTTTTAATTCATTTCTATAGACTAATAATTCAATAACAAAACTCCCATCTCTTGTGTGAAAGTACTTGAAAGAATAAATCTTATTATTATATCTTAAGTATAATATTTTTATTTAGACTCCTGTAGTGGTACACAGGCTGGGGTCCCCGGGTTTACACTCTCAGCGCATCGCTCGTTCACATTAAAAAATTAATTAATCCAGCTGTATGCGTCCCACAATGGTCGGATATAGCTTAAAATTAAATTTGAATTGTCCTTTTCATAAGGGTTTTGCCAAAACTTCATAGACTGCTATAGTACAAAAACTCCTCACAGACTACTTTTTAAAAATCGAAAATTCTTTTTTTAATTTCATGTTGCCAAAAACTAGGGAAGGAACAACATTAAAATCATTTTTTTTCTTTGCTACAAGTGTAGGCAACGTCTGGTGTCATTATAAAAAATTTCAAAGCAATATCTATAAAAATAAGGACACAGGGACGAGAGAGAACCAAGAATTTCCAATTAAAATTTTAAGTAAAAAAGTAACCTAAAATAAATTATTGAGATTATATGTTTATCTTTTGTGTTTTATATTTAGGGTAGGCTGATAGAGAATAAAATTCTGCGCATCATAATATTTTTCCTGAAAAGATTGGACAAAGTTGAAATAAGTGGCAAGGTCGCACAGAGGAAAAAGGACAGAATGATCTAACGCAGCGGGTGTTAGAGAGAGACAGAACTTCCTAGGCAAAATACATAATGCCATCTCGAAGTGTAACGGACTATAGGATTATATATTTTTCACTAATGATAAATAAAAATCATCAAATGATATAAAATTTTGTTCCAATTTAATTTTAATATTTTTAATTATAGATTTCAAACACTGCTTATAAGATCCCACATATATTATTTCACAAAGCGTAAAAATCGGTTTTTCATCAATTATAAGGTCCTACCGTGCTCAAATGCCACGAATTTGGTATCGTTGGATTCAGAATTTTACGGAGCTTTTGCGAATTGCATTCTTAGTGTCCATTTTTTGGTCCAAAATAAAATATCGACCTAAACGTACTGACTCAACGGATCGAAACGAATAAAATTGGGTTTTATGGATTGCGATACCAGCATTAAGACCCAGTTTAGTTCTTTAGAACTAAACTAGGGTTTGCGTTTTAAAGCCCTAAAACCTACCATTTTTGAGATAACGCCTGGGTTAGGCCCCTCCGCCGCACGTGGTCAACTACTTATTGTATTACGTTACAGCAAATGCTAGGACCTGTCGTGTTTAGGTTCTAAAAATGTTGTTTGTCTGATTTAGACTTAATTGTAGCGTTGGAAAATTGCACTCTCACATTTAGCAATTACAGTATACTCCCAGTTTACCGGTTCCCGTTTAACCGACTCTTCGGATAAACCGATGGACGCTGTAAAAGATAAAAATTCTTTTTAAAATCCTTAAAAACATTTATAATTTTGTCATATTCTCAATAAAAAATTTTGTTAAAATTTTTATTATGTTGCGGTTCGATAGATCTTAAATAAATTAAAATGTAGGCAAAACGTCTTTTGTTTTATACTTTCACTTTTGTTAAAATTTTTATTATGTTGCGGTTCGATAGATCTTAAATAAATTAAAATGTAGGCAAAACGTCTTTTGTTTTATACTTTCACTTACCTACATATGAAATATATAGTAAGGGGAAGTATTGCGATCGTGAAAAATTTCCACTTCCGGATTTCAACGGAAATACACGTTTTGGGGTCCCCTGAGTCCAAATAACCAAGTCCCGCGAAATGGACTGTGTGTGTGTGTGCGCGAGCGCGTGCGCGTGCGCGTGCCCGTGCGTGTGCGTGTGTGTGTGAACAGACTAGCTCAAAAACTATAAACCGTGCGAACCTGAAATTAGGCATTTATTATATGTATATGCCCGCGATGTGACAGCAAAAATTTCATCAAAATTGCCTAGAGGGAGGGGGTACTTTAGTTAATAACTTTTTACATTTTTTTCGATTTTCTCAAAAACGGCTCCAACAATTTTGATTAAACTGAGTATTTGATGTATTGATAGGTCTGAGATATGACTAAAAATTTCATCAAAATTGATCAACCGGAGGGGGGACTTTAATTAATAAATTTTGTATCATTTTCACCTGTTTTTTTTATTTACTCAAAAACGGCTTTAACGATTTTAATCAAACTGGGTATTTGATGTATATATATGCCAGAGATGTGATAGCCAACATTTCATCAAAATTGGTCAAACGGAGGGGGGACTTTACTTAGTAAATTTTGTATCATTTTCACGTGTTTTTTTTATTTACTCAAAAACGGCTTCAACGGTTTTAATCAAACTGGGTATTTGATGTATATAAATGCCAAAGATGTGATAGCCAACATTTTAGAGGAGAATAAAAGAAAAATATTCAGTCAAGTCATAAAAAACGTTGAGCCCATGCATGCGTAGTACGCCTTTAATGACAGATCATTGTTCATAATCAAAGCCGTTCTGTTCATTTCATGGAAATTATTTGTTTCATGGTAACTAAATGAAATTTTCATCAAGTACATAGAGAATTATAAAATCAGACGACTTGGAGTATCATGCTTGCATTGCCGAATTATCACAAGTATAAATTTTATTAATTAATTAAATAAATTAGTGTTTTTTATAGAGCAAATGAAAACAAAAATAAGAAATGAATGTGGAAAAATGTGTAACTTTGAGAAGTGGCATTAATAAAACGCATTAATTTCTATTCTAAGTAAGTTGGTAAGTGAAAGTTGTGTGTTGCGCGCACGCACCAGATTATTTTATTTTTTACCGAACTCCAGTAAAACAAATCTCTTCGAAGTAAAATTGATCTTGAAACAAAATCCGTACCCTCCATTCATTTCATTAAAAAAGAAATAGCTTCCTATATTTTGACAAGAAATTTCGTCAGTTGACATTAAGGTGCGTATAAACGAAAAAAATAAAAGATTTGTGAAAACTGAATAGATTGATAGTGTAAATTTTCTTAAATTGCTAAATAAAATTGGCCCAAAAAAGGTTTCTTTAATTAATAACTATATAGCCTTTGTAAAATAGGTTGTGTGTTGCATTTGGGTTTTATCGAAATATAGAAGTTATAATAATATATTTTACTGGTTTTTTATACACTTTTCCGGATTGACCGGCTCATTCACTTAAACGGCAATGTATCCGTTCCGACGAGGAGGGATAAGCAGGAGTCTACTTTAGTCATTGGCGGATCTGAGGGGAGGGGGGTGCTTTGGGGGCTGGAGCCCCTCCCTTTGGAAAAATTTTACGTCATTTAAAGATAGAATTTGATTTTCCTTAAAGTAAGGAAGCAAGTTAAAGAACAAAAATGCGCAGAACAGGTAGAATTTCAGTTGTGGGAAGGTGTAAAAGCTGATCGGCAGATCCAAATGAAGGGCTGTGGGGCTGCAGCCTCCCCCCATTAGGATGCAATCGGTTGGATCCGCCCATGACTGTAATCCAAAATATATATAAAATAAATAAACTCTATTTATAGTGATTCATAGTAACATAGTGATTCATTAGAACTTTGGTTTTATCAAATTATCTTTTTTATAACGGGAATTTCAGAAAACTAAAGTATCGAAATAAGAAAAATGAATTTCAATGGTTTCTACGCGGGCTTTATGACACATACACGTTCCACGTTTTTGGGCCAGGCGTTTTACACCTCTAAAACTTTGGTTTTGGTGGGTTAGGCCCCTCAGCTTCACGAGGCTACTTATTGTTTTGTTGCCTCTCCATGGATAGAAACCTATTTGATGTCGTTCTTACCACTTAGAAGACTATCTTCCTCTCCATTATCAGAAAAATAACCGTAAAAAGCATCTTATGAACTGTTTTTGAAAAAACGAAATCAGTAGGGAAGTTAAAATCAGAATGTAGAAAGATTAATTTCCAAGACTGTGCAACATTCTTAGTGATTTCATATATTCCAGGAAGATTACAGGAAACTTTTGTAGAGAAAAACGTCAGAAAATGAAGTTCTTCCTTAACTATTAAACAGAAAAATAATTTATTTTTCCTTGCTGTAGAAAAAAAGTTTCACCTTAAGGCCCGAGTGGTTGGGGGAGAGGGGGGGTACGAACAGGCAAAAAAAAAAAGTTCATTTCATAGTTATGTTAAACCTAGAAGTAAAATGTGATACAAATCTTCGTGCGAAGTGCTTCGCACGGGTCCACCTAGTAGAAAATATTTTCTCAATAATACCAAATCCTTTCCTTTGTTCTTGTTCTAAAAATATTAATCTTAAACAAGAAAGTTGATGCAAAAATTCATAATGTAGTCACTAAAAGAAAAAGCTCACCTTAGCACCCAATGTTCTATTTATAGGACAGTAAATATCTCAACAATTAATGTAAGAAAATGCTATTTCAGGATCTTAGTTCAGTTAATATAAGTAGTTAATAACAAAACTATTAAACAAATTTCCCCCGTAATACATTTGGGTGCTGACTGTTAATTTTAGAAGTTACTAAACCAGTTATTAAAAAATATTGTTGGTTTTTGGGTGATTTTTTATCAAAATTGATGTTTTGGATAATGAATATAAATGTTTTATTGTCCATGTCGCATCCTTAGTCCATACCAGGCGAGTATAACTTAATGGATCTTGTGATGTCTTCTTTGTTGTCGTGAGATGGATCATTCCTAGGATACATCATTTCGATAAAGATGTTTTTGAAGGGAGGTTGAGCAAAGAACTTGTTCCAGGACCTCTGCTTCTGTGAGCTCACCTACTTTTGATATTTTTTACATTTTTACTTGTGTTCTTCGCTGAGTGCAGTGCTCACCTTAGGCACATCTAGTCTCATCTGCACCTCTTATACTATCACCATGCCTTGTAGAGGACTTTCTACATGGCCATTAAGGCCGCCTCCTTTTTATGAGTGGTAAAGCTATCTCTTTCAGGTATCAAAGGGAGCTTTCGGAAGCATTGCTGATGGTATTAGTAATTCTGGAAACCTGATTATCTAGGTTTCCTGCAACTTTCACTGGAAAAATATATGCCATAGTATTTTTCTTTCAAATACCATTTGATTTTTTTGTTGCTCTTTGAGATGGTTCAGGTTTGAGAGGAATTGGGTAGAAGAGGGTATATCAAAGACATTTAGAGGGTCAGATTGTTTTTCTGCTAAGAAGTCTGTCAACAGAAGCCCTATGTTACATTATTTTTTACATTCATTAGAGGCTATGACTAGGAATCTGAGTTAGGTAAACTACATCATCTTCTCGTAATCTTAAGGCTGACCCTTAACAAGCTCCCCTCCAAAGCCTGTATTTTTTGGAGCAAGAAATATCGAAGCGGTGGAATTGGGGGCCATTTGAACCATATTGTCCCCTTTTTTTTCTAACTTGACCTAACTAGATGTTGAAAATTAATTTATTTTGATCTTGAAATTCCTTTTTTCACGGTACTAGTACTGGCAATAGTGGGGAGAACGTATTCAGAAAGTGGGCCTCACCATTATCCTTTTCGCTTGCCTCAGATGGCTGCATAGATATATGCAGGAAAATATAACCCTCCTGTGTACTCACATGAATAGTAGGGAATGTCAAGATTCAGTTCTTAGGGGCACTACAAATACTAAATATTGACTAGCCTGGATAGGAATTAAACTCAAGGTTGAACCTGTCGTAGACTTTGAGACCCAAGCAAGGCAGCTCCTGTAATTTATAAACTACTAGCTAAACCCTGCTACGCTTTGCTGTGGCTTACTGTAATATTTACTTTTAGGGAAGTAAATAAATGTATTCCAGTGAAATTAATCCCAAAACATCATTACTCATGGCCTACTTTAAATTACTGTTGAATAAGAATGGATATAATGGAATGGACATAAATCTTTGCAGAATTTTTTTAAATTTTATATACCAAGATGGTTACATTCCTCTACCAAACAGGATGGAACATTGTGTTTTCCATCGGAATTTATTTTTTCCATTGGAATATTAATGGATATAATGGTAGAAAAAAATATTTTTCTATTCTTTATTTGATACTGATATATTAGCATAAGAAGGATATATGGATGTTTTTATGCTGAACAGCAACGTTCTGTAGAAGTTTCAGATTTATCCATCCTCTACTTTTCGAGTTTTGAGTTAAAAACATACGGCCCTAACATTTTTATTAATAAGATAAACAGGAGAAAAAACATGTGATCAAAAATAAAATAAGCTGTAACTCTGTTAATGATTGTCCTATTGCCGTGATTTTTTTTTTTTTTCATTTTGTAGGGAAAAAAGAAATCTATCAGTTTGCACAAAAATAATGGACAAAGGACGAAAGCAAATATTTATTTATTCTTTTTTTTCCAATGAATATATTAAAATAAAAAGTAGAAATAGGTTTTTTTTTTTTTTTTTTTTTTTTTTTTTTTTTTTTTTTTTTTTTTTTTTTTTTTTTTTTTTGCTAAACAGCAACATTCTGTAGAAGTTTCAGATGTATCCATTCACTACTTTTCGATTTTGAGGAAAAAAACATACGGACCTTGCATTTCATATTTAAGATTAGTTTTATGATTTTCAATGTATAATTATTTTTATTTTTTTTTATTTTCAGCTATTCAAACCAGAGGGCTGTAGTCTTGGATTCAGTGTTGTAGGCTTAAGGAGTGAAGAGAAAGGTGAATTAGGGATCTTCATTCAAGAAATTCAGTCTAATGGCATTGCAGGACGGTAAGTCTACAAGTATAAATGATATTGATAAATAACTCTTGGTCATTTTGGGATTATTATATATTTTTTCATAACATTATGACCCAAATCCTAGAGAATATGATTCTGTTGAGTTATTTTTTAGCTATGAGGTTTTCGCATAGTTGCTGCAGGAATTATTATTTCAGTTACTTCACACATTTGTGTTTCAAGTGCCCGTTCTCCTGGTTTTATTGAAGAGTCTTCGTTTGGGACCTCTCTATTTGCCAAATTCAATATTTCACCTGGAACATTCCTGTTGGACTTAACTGTGCACCCACTCTTATTCTCAATGTAAGATTTATTTATCTCCTCAGTTAGTGGTTAATTGAGGCATTCACATTCATACCAAGGGAGAATAGTGTTGATTCTATCTTCAGGATTTTAGGGCTTCATATATTTTGGTGGCTGTTATGGCATACTTAACACCTCCGCAGTCCCTGCAGTGTGGGTGCATGAGCCAAAAAGAGGCTCATAAGAAATCAAAGAAAGAAAAGAAGTTATTCAAAGGGGTATCTTCATTACCTGGAGTATGAAAAGAAGTATTGAAGGCATCGAAAGGCTTTCTTTTTGTCTTATTTTGATTTTAGTTTTAGGTCGTATATAAAAACAAAATGTTGACCTTAGGTAAGGATGGAAATCAATCTGCAAGTTTTCAGAACAGTGCTTCCAAAGTTTAGAAGCTGGGAATAAAATAATTTTGAATTTAAATGTTCTATGCGAACAGAAGAATGCAGTCTTGTCTTGGTGTAAGGTTGGCATGTATTTGAATCATTTTTCGATTGCAAAATGTCATAAATCAGAGACAATGAGTATCTATCAGTGATAGTTTTAGTGTTGAGTTCACGGTGTTTGATTCATAATCTGAATCTACCATTAAGTTTTTTAACCCTTTAACGGTCTGAACTCAGAAATATTCAAACCGGGCGGAAAGACCGCGGCAATAGTTCCTATGGGTTCCGTTAGACCTCAGGAGTTTCACGATGAGAAATCGGTAGTCTGCTGCCTCCCGGGGCCGAGGAGTCCCAAAGAGTGTCGAATACGGGCCTCCTGAGAGGCTTGTGAGCGTCCCAGGTAGTACCTGTCACTTCGGTTGCCTTTCTAGAAGCGCTTGTGAATGTTTGTGTATCGTGTTCCTCAAGCACTCTTTACAATGTTATAAAGATATGTAATTGTTTACTTATACATTACTAATGTCATTTAAATTGATTTTTATTTAGATCTTTTTGTCGCATACTTGTTATTGACTAATAACTTTTAAAATTTTAGACGAAAAAAGTTTGATTTTTTTTCAATGTTTTTTTATTGATCTAAAACGAAACAAATTATACTTTATATCAATATCTCTATTTTATTCCTAAAAGCGAATTATTTTGTTGCAAAATGAAAGGATAATTTTTTCTCTATAAATTCTCAAACATTTTTATTTTTATTTTTGTAATGCAGATTCTTCTAATAATAACATTTATAGAATGCCTCGATTCGATTATGAATTTGATTTGGATGACGAAGGGGACTGGAGAATCTTCGGTTCCTGATAATGGAGCAGATAGAAAGGGAGTCGGATTATGAGCCAGATTCCAACGTTGACAATGGTTTGCCGATGGTTTTTTTTTTTTGTTTTTACTGAGAATGTCATACAGAATTTAGTATACCGATCGAATCTTTATGCTCAACTGAAAGGAAAAACTTTGGATATGTCCATCGAAGAATTATGTGCATTCCTCAAAATTTTAATTATAATGGGCTTACACATTACCCTCAATGCGGCTATACTAGTCACAAAAACGAAATTTTGAAGTAGAAAGAATTAAAGACGTAATGCCAGTAAAAAGATTACTGATGTTTCACATCAATGACACTTCGAAACAATCCCAGAAAGCCCAGCCGGGATTCGACCTTTTAAATAAAGTTAGACCTATGATTACCTATCTAAACGCCAGATTCAAACTCCTCTACAATCCCTCACGATGTGTGGCCATAGATGAGTCAATGGTGAAGTTCAAGGGCAGAAGCAGCTTTAAACAATACATGCCACTGAAACCCATAAAACGGGGTTTCAAAGTTTGGGCTCTTTGCGACTACGTAACATCATATGCCTTGAATATGGATGTATATAAAGGCAAGGTGGACCACACACATCCCGGAAAAGGACTTGGAGAACGTGTTGCTCAAGAAGCAATCGCGTCATACGAGAACAGAGGATTTATGCTTTATTTCGATAATTTCTTCTCGAGTATAAAACTCGCGTGGAACTTACTGAAAAAAGGTTTTGTTGGTTTTACAACCTAGTGCAAATAAGTGTATTGTTACTTTCCATCATATAATTGCTGAATAGCAATAGGACAGGGGTTTCTTTTGGGAAGCGGGCGAGAATTAAGGAGGGAGGAGGGCTCAACCGCCGCGGCCCTTTACACGAGGCGCGGCGCTGCATGGCGGGTTTGCATTTTGCATACTCTGTGTGCGCGTAAGCCTCTAGAGAGGCAAATGCCCATAACTTCCGGCAACCATTTTTTTTTCAAAATGATTTCAAAACTGGTCATTTGAGGTCCCCTGGGAATTATATACAACACCAATTTGTTTCAATGTGCCCATTAAGGGGTTAACCAGACTGAAAAGGGCTGCAAATGGGGAATCACATTTTTCAATATTTTTAAAGATTGAATGCGATGACTTGCCATTAGCATTTCTCATGGATGCGCCAGATTTTGCAGTATTATCGTCAGTCAAACAAATCTGTAGTGGTGTTTTGGAACCACTAGGGTTCTTTTAGAAATCATTAAATGAATGATATTCAGAAACAATATATTACTTATGGTAGAGAGTTTCTTGTTGCATACATGTCCATTATAAATTTTCGCTAATTACTGGAATGTCGGGCTTTTGTATTTTGCACAGATCATAGGCCTGTGGCATGTGCATGTAAGCATCGATTCTACAAGCCTTCCCCATGCAAATTACAATAAATGGATTTCATTTTGCAGTTTTTCTGATTTCATTTGAGGAATAAAATAATAAGTAAGGATGAAGAAATTCGAATGCTAAAGGCAAATAACGATGAATTACTTAAATCTACCACCATCATTACCATCGGAAGCGGGATTGATAGTAGACACATCCATCGATCATTTAAGGCCTTATCAACAACAGCCGACATTTGTGTTCTTTGCTTGAAAAAAATGTGAGTATTTGGACTATGACCTGTTTGGGTTGTCAAAGATTGAAGGTTGCAAAACATATTTCTAACAAAATAGGTACCTAAAAATCAGTAGATTTTCACACCTGGATTTAGATATAGTTGGCACATTGACGCCTTCTGATGGATTCATTTACTTGCTTTCAATCATCAATCGTTATTCTAGCTGAACGGAGGCGATTCCCTTAAAGGACATTTCAGTGGAATCAGTCTTAAATCTTATTTAAATGGATCTCAAGGTTTACAGTTCCTTCTAAGATTATGGCAGATTGTCGCACTTTACAAACCAGGGCATTCAACATTGAGCTGAGCAAATAAAATCTATTCCTAGTATGGTTCCGGCATTGTGATTATCTCCAAGGTGTATAAAATGTTGTTTCACCTTTTGCAGATCTTGTGATACCTTAGTAAGAGTGAAGGAAAGAGTTTCAGGTTTTTTCGTTAGGTTTCTTGGTAATTGAAAAAATAAACATTGAAGTGATCGTAATGTTTCTTGTGGCTCCCTTATCGATCAGGATTTTCTGTGAATTGCCAAATATTTAGTAGTGGACGTCTTGGTCTACAATAAGAACTAGCAACATTAATATCCACTCCTTTGTTGGATACGACTGTGTTATCAGAATCATCCGATCTTCACCTTATGTCATTTAATGATTTGAAAAGAACCCGAGTGGTTCAAAAGTCACCTTGAGGTTGAGGGACGATCATACTGCAAAATCTGGGCGTTTTTACAAAAAGCGCTAATAGCAAGTAACAGGGGGTGGGCCAAGACTTTTGTGTTTGTGATTCGAGTCTTAAGCTTTTCAAAGGCCTACAGAGCATCACTTTTTGTGGATATCTATGCTAAGATTAAATAACAGCTGTTGAATTTTAGAGGTAGCAGGCAACAACCTTATGTAAAAGTCTATGGAGCCAAGAACTCGTCTTAGATCGGCAATGGTTTTAGTTTGTATGAAACGATCTTTTCAACTCGGTATAGTAATGGTAATACCCTCAACAGGGACAGAGCAACCTTGAAAAGAAAGTTTTATGATTCCAAAATCACATTTTCGTTACTGTTTCTGCAATATTTATTCAACCACCTAAACAGTAAAGTGAGAATACAAATATGTTGATGTGATATAATGAATGAATACATGTTGATCCTCATTATTTGAAAACATGGGAATGCCATCTAAATAACAATAAACAAAATAATTTGGATCTAATTAGTGAATTTCGGTATCTGATAAGTTAATCACAGTCAATGCTGAAGTAGATAGCCGTGTTGTATCATTAACAAGCCGCCTATTTCTTCGATCTATTAATTGTCTCAGCTCCAATAATTGGTGTTTGAACTTTGCGATTTTGGAAGGCCAACTATAAGAACATCTGGTATCTATATTCAGATTTATTAGGCGCTCGCCATTCAATGTTTGTTAGCGCCTTAATCAAATTGGTATCTTGTCCCTGTAAGAATATCTGTGATGAATAGACAGATGCTAAGTATTTGGCTTGTTCTCTCTTGTGCCATCTCAAGAGAGTGGCCTAATCGTTTTCTGATTTAGAAGATTTTTGCTTTATAAGAGCAAGGTTGATTACATTTTAAAGCTTTTTCACAGAATTTACGGTAGTAAAAGCAAAGAGGACCATTGGAAAAAGATCGTATCATGAGGAAGAGTGTGATCGTAAAAGACCTTCAGTAGATAAGCTACTTATAGCAACAGTTAATTTGGCCTTTTGGCATTCCACTCATGATAACCTATCACTGTGTTAGATGATGAGAAAGCTGGGGAATGGTTATGATTTATGGAGGATGTGCTAGGTGAGGAATGGGTATAATAGTTCTTAATAAATCTTCATTGACTTCCAAATCTGCAAGAGTGCTCACATCTCATGTAGCAAAATTAACTGGGTATTTAAGCTCTGTTTCAGTAAGTAACTTTTTATTTACATTACCTTACGTCCTTCAGATTCTTCCAATTCACATTGAACTTCATTGCATAAAACATCAGCAATAAGTTTAATGATGACATAATCGAAGAAGAAGCTAGAATATAATAAAATTTGTATAATGAAGATAGTTGGGGTTGTGGTTAAATAAAACACTATATCCTTCGATGTTCTAACATATGTTGTGCCTACATTTTCACCTGAGATTCAGGTCATCATCAGGGCTAAATATAAAACAAAATAACTACGATTTGAAAATATATGAAGAAATATTAAAAAAAAAAATTAAATAAGAACAAATAAAAAAAATTGATGGAAGCTAGATTATAATAAAATTTGTGTAATGAAAATGGTTGGGGGTGCGGTCAAATAAAACAATATTATGTGTGATTTAACATAGATTGTGCCAAAATTTTGACCTGAGATTAAGGTCTTCATCTGGGCTAAATATAAAACAAAATAGCAACCAATGAAAATATATGAAGAAATATGGGAAAAAAAAAATTCAATAATAAAAGATCAAAAGAATATTAACATGGTAGAAAAAATAATAAATCATTGAAAAATAGAAATATAGATGAGTATAAATTAGAAATGAGATCAGTAGTTTTGAATTCAGCATTAAAACATCTTGTTTGTTTTTGAATAAGGAGATTGATGAAACAAAAAATTACAGTGTAATACAAAAAATCTGGTGCGATATGTGCAAAACACAACTTTCACTTACGAACTTACTTAGATTAGAAATCGACATATAATATGTAACACATTTCCACATTTATATGCTTATATTTGTATATCTCCACAAGTTATCTGCATCTGTAATGCAAAACTTGAAAATTCTTAATACTTTTCGATTCATTATTACTTATTTCTTTTTTTTAAGAGACCTAATTTCATAAACAGTCGGGTTTTTTTGATGGCTTGGTTGTTTGTTACGGCAATTTGCTTTTTGTAAATATATCGTGAAGGTGAATTGATAAGAGGTGTATCTACGACTCGTAGTAAAGTTTGTCTCTTATGCCTTTCTGGATATCGAGAACGAGTACTGTTTCTCTAAAAGCACTTTATATTGCCTTCAGAAATTCATTATGGAACTAATTAATTAAAGATTCTTATACCATATTTTTTCACACCTTAAATGCTTTAAATGATTTGAGCATCACTTATTTACTCTCCAAAGTAAAATAAATTTTTTATTGTTAAATAAAAGTATTTATTTTCATCAGTGATAATATGGGATATGAAATTTTGACTGTCACATCACGGGCATATACATATTTCAAATATCGAGTTTAATCAAAATCGTTAGAGCCGTTTTTGAGTAAACAACAAGTGGAAATAAGACAAAGCCGTGAAAATAAGACGAAGAGAAGAGCCGTTTTTGAGTAAACAACAAGTGAAAATAAGACGAAGAGAAGAGCCGTTTTTGAGTAAACAACAAGTGAAAATAAGACAAAATGTAATAAGTAAAGTGTCCCCTCTAATTGATCAATTTTGATGAAATTTGGACTGCCACATCGCGGGCATATACATAGTTACGGTGTAACAAGGTTTTTGGTATATCTTTTTTGGAAAAAAAAATGGTAAAGGTTCAAGAGACCAAGGCCTTTTCTTCTCATTACAGCTTGGTCCGAACAATTTTTATTGTTAGATTTGGCCATGATCTTTTTTTTCATTCGGTAGAAATTTTTTGCTTAAACAGGTTAAAATAAAATTTTGTAAATATTGGCCATAGTTTATATTGTGATTTAAATTAATTAACCTAGTGTTATAAAGCAATAAACAAAAGGGAACCAAATCGAAATTTAATAGCAATTTCAATAGAATATTTTTTTATAGTACGCTATATAAAATATAAGATTAAATGTAAATTAAATTAGTATAAAATAAAATAACCGTTACAATATTAGTGGAATTCAAAGACATATTGTTTAAAGAAGTGAAAGTGAAGAAATATTAACTTATAACAACGAGCGCTACGTGGTGGCAGAGAAAAAAAAAGACGAGCGGAGAAGAGACAGTCGAGGCGAGGCTGGAGTGGTGACGGCTCTGCCGGATTTAAATTTTTTTCCTGAGGCTTTTTTTTTTAGTTCCAAAGTGAGTGTGGTAGCCGAACATTACCCGAGGAGGGGACTTACAAGATCAGGAAAATCTGAGGCTGTTTTGGCGAGCAAAGAGCCAAAAATTGAAAATAGAAGAGGACTGGGGGCGAGCGACCGACGGGTGCACCCACCAACCAGCTAAGTTTCAGTTTTCTTTATTCTCAGAGCTCTGAATTAATATTTTAATTATGTTGGAGAGCAATGAATTTTTTTTTGTAATAATTTGAGGGAATTATAGCAGTTATAAAAATAAGAATAGAAAAGTAGTTTTTGTAATTATTATTATTTAGTTTGTGTGATGGAGGAATTTTTTTTTGTTTTGAGCATTTTTGCCTCTTATTGTAAATATTTATAGGGTTAATCAAAAGTTTTTTTTTTTTTTTTTTATGATTGTATTTAAAAAAAAAAAATGTAAATAAATCAATATTAATTGCTTTTGATGTTCAATTTGTTTTTTTTTGTAAATGAATTTTATATTCCCTCAAAGAGAAAGAAATTGCTATTAAATTCACAGTACTGATTTTTTTTCCTACCAAATTATTATTTATTTCACAAGGTAAGGTTATGCCCTAGTTGCTCATAGTGAAGTTTTGAGGTCTGATAGTGGGCCCTCTAAATTCTTTGTTTTTCCTTGATTTGCTTTTTAAATATTTCTGTTTACTATTAAATAGATTTCTTTTGCTGGTAGAGTGTATGGATTAGGTTTTCGACGTTTTTCCGGATCTTAGGTTTTAAGAACAAAAAAAAAACGGCGTGGCGCCTACAATTTTTTTTATTATATTTTTATTTCCCTCCCTGTTAATCGGCATTTATTCATTGAATTATTAATTTTTATTCTTGATTAATTTTTAATTATTTAATTTTTTTTTTACTTTTTTTTTTGGTTGCTTCTTTTTCTACCCACCCCTTCTCCACTGAGTAGGGCATATATTTACGTTCCCGGAATTGGGTAACAAAGTTTGGCGCCCAACGTGGGGCCCTTAAAAAAATACATATATATATATATAAATAAAACGGTATAATAACAAAAAAAAAATTTAATAAATAGATACATAATTTCGTTTTTATTTTTGGTCCGTGGCAAAAAAAAAAAAATCGACATGGATGTCTATCGATTGGCAAAAGATGAGTTGGAGTACGAGCTCCAAGTTCGTGGTATAAAGGGAATCTCAGATGTTGAGGGGATGCGGAAAAAACTTAGACCACTTCTAACACTTGAAATGGAAGGGAAAGTACCTTGGCCAACGGTAGTTATGACCGAAATTTCTGAGGTTGAAATGTGTGAGAAAAAACTGGAAAAGCTCTTAGCGAAAATCAATTTGCTGGATGAGTCCTCGAGTGCAGGGGATCGGGCTAAAATCGATACTGGGCTGCAGCATGTATATAATCGTCTCGCGCGGGTCCATGTAGTGGAACCGCAGGATGTAGAGCGGAAGGAGACAGTGAGCGCATTTTGTCTCGAGCTTTTTGATTTGTTTGATTCGAAAAGTGCGGTTGAAGGAGAAGGTGTTAGGAAACAACCTGCCATAACCAAACCAATCCATTCGGAATCAGATGGGCAATCTAATCTCATGAATCGGGAGATAGAGAGTCAGTCTGAATTCCTTGAAACAAAAAGGATGCTAGACACTATAAGGGGGTCCCTTGATAATTTTAGTGGGAGTCGAGGAAGTCCGATGGGTCGGCTATTAGACGAATTAATCGCAAATCTTCTGAGGTCTCTTTCGACTATGACTGTGTCAGGTACTGAGCAAGAAAACCTGAAGTCTGAATATTTAAAAGAATCAGTCTCTTGTTTGCAAATATTCAACAATATCTGCAACGGAACGGGACTAGTAGATAAATCACCAGATATTAGTGATGCACGTGCCGAGGAAAGAACCTTTGGGATTAACAGATATCAGGTTCCAGTCAAAGATTGGGGCATTCGATTCCTTGGGGATGGTACAGGGCTAAGTGTAAACGCATTTTTGGAGGCTATCGATGATATGAAATTAGCTAGGAACACCTCCGATTATGACCTCTTGTCCTCTGCTTACAATCTGTTCGGGGGAAAAGCGTTAATTTGGTATAAGGCTATGAGGCGACGGGTCAAGACCTGGTCTCAATTGGTAGTCGAGTTGAAAGGGGAATTTGAACCGATGGATTACTCTGAGAGATTGTGGGAGGAAATAAGAACGAGAACACAGGGCAGCGAGGAATCCATTGGCATATTTATAAGTGTAATGGAAAATTACTTTTACCGACTCCCATCTCCCCCAAATGAAGATGAAATGCTCAAGGTTATTAAAAGGAATTTACATCCCTACTACTTAAAGGGATTAGCATTGCAAAAGATAGAATCGTTGGAGACTCTACGCAGACTGGGAAAAGAATTAGAGCAAACCCGATGGCGTGTACAAAACCACCGACCCCCTCCCGTTAATTGTGATTTACTTGAACCTGACCTTGCATACAGGCCAACCCCGCCTACCTCTCAGAATGACAAATACCAAAAATTACCGAGACCAGATAACAACCTAGCGAGGTCCTTAGACAGCCAGGAGCCAAAGAAATATGACTCGAATTGGGAACAGCGTCCAAAACCGAGGGTGAAGTGCTGGAATTGTGGGGAGCCTGGTCATGTTTCACGAGAATGCCGTAAACCAAAGAAAAAATCATCCGAAGTTTCGAAGCAGAGCCCTAATGACAATAGGCCGGGAAACGCAGAAGGGGGGCGAACTTAGGAGGACGGAGTTCGCACAACCCCTTGATGTCCTACAGAAATTCTCCTGAATGGAAGGAGTGGCTAGATACGGTGCGGGAATTTACGGAACGGACAACTAAGCATCTCACTGCGCTACAAGGGAAGGATGACAGGCCTTACCTCTCTGTCAATATTTTAGGGATGAAGTTCGTGGGATTACTCGATTCTGGAGCCACAAGATCACTGCTAGGTCATGAAAGTTGGCAAAAGTTTTCTTCTCTGGGCATGGAACTTAAACCTCAGAAAGAAATCAAGATAGCACTGGCAGACGGATCATCTATTGAAGCTGCTGGTTCTGTAACGCTTCCAATCGAGATTGGGGGAAAAGTTGCGGCACTGAAGGTTTTGGTTATTCCAGGGCTGACAACGAATCTGATATTGGGAGTTGATTTCTGGCGAAAGGTTAAGGTCGTTCCAGACATATCACGAGGTACCTGGGAATTTTCTAACACCATTTCGGCAACTGAAACACCGTCTTTAGTAAGTCGGACTTCGTTGGATAGTAGCCAACAGAACCGACTCGAGGAGCTGATTGAACTCTGGAGAGGAAAAGGAACTCCTAAAATCGGTTGTACCAGCCGAGTACAGCACGTAATAGAGACGGGCGACGCACGCCCAATAAAACAGCGCTATTACCCTGTATCCCCCCACGTACAGAAGATTTTGGATGCAGAACTTGAAGAAATGCTTAAGGACAAGATAGTCGTCCCTTCAAGAAGTCCTTGGTCGTCCCCGGTTGTTCTCGTTCAGAAACCAGATGGGTCGCATCGCTTCTGCGTGGATTTTAGGCAGCTGAACTCGGTAACGAAAAGAGATGCCTATCCGTTGCCATTTATTTCCCATATCTTGGACAGACTTCGAGACAGCAAATATCTTTCGTCAATAGACATCAAGTCGGCTTATTGGCAGGTTCCGCTGAGCCCCGAAAGCTGTGAGAAAACTGCCTTTACAGTCCCAGGGCGGGGGCTTTACCACTTTTTACGTATGCCATTTGGGCTCCACAACGCTCCAGCTACCTGGCAGCGTCTTATAGACGATATATTGGGTCCAGATTTAGAGCCATACGTATTTGTTTATCTGGATGATGTGGTAATCACGAGCCCAGAGTTTGAGAAGCATTTAGAGGTGTTAGAAGAAGTACTAAGAAGGTTATTCGAGGCAGGGCTCACTTTAAATTGGGAGAAAAGTCAGTTTTGCCGCTCGGAATTAAAATATCTCGGCTACGTAGTTAATGAGAATGGTCTGCAGGTAGACCCAGAAAAAGTTACCGCTATTTTAGATTTTCCGACTCCTAAAAATGTGAGGCAGGTCAGACGTCTGGTTGGGCTGGCTTCGTGGTACCGAAGATTTGTACCCCATTTCTCGTCCGTTATATCCCCATTGACAGAGCTACTGAAGAAGAACCGTCGGTGGCATTGGGGAGAGCAACAACAGAAAGCGATGGAAACCATTAAAGAGAAACTGGTATCCGCTCCTATCTTGACTTGCCCTGATTTTTCATTACCGTTTTTGTTGCAAACGGACGCCTCATCAACCGGACTTGGCGCCATTCTTTCCCAGGAAACCGAAGCTGGAGAAAAAGCAAATGCATATGCTAGTAGAGGATTAACCACTGCAGAACGTAAGTTTTCAACAACTGAACACGAATGTTTAGCGGTCCTCTGGGCAATTGAAAAATTTAGACCGTACTTGGAGGGAATGCCTTTCACTGTCATTACCGACCACATGGCACTGAGATGGCTTCAGAATCTCAAGGACCCCAATGGAAGATTGGCTCGTTGGGCGGTTAAATTACAGCAATATAATTTCGAGATCAAGCATCGACCCGGTAAACATAATGCTGCAGCAGACGCCTTGTCTCGTATGAGGGAATCCGATGCTGATATAAATGTGGTGGCTGTTGAGTACCCGGACATGGACGCGTGGTACCTAAAAATGTTAAAGTCGGTCGAAGAGCGTGCGGCCGATAAACCCAACTTGGAAAGTAGAGGGAACGAAGTTGTTCAAACGCATAATAGATCCCAAAAAGATTCTCGGAGATTATAGGCCATGGAAAATTGTACTACCTAAATCTAAAAGAGGGGAAGTGCTGATGGAATATCACGATAATCCTTTATCAGGACACCTAGGCACTTTTAAGACTTTGCAGCGTA
Source organism: Aelia acuminata (assembly GCA_911387785.2). Lineage (NCBI taxonomy): Eukaryota > Metazoa > Arthropoda > Insecta > Hemiptera > Pentatomidae > Aelia > Aelia acuminata. The sequence continues at coordinate 61,522,724 of OU426980.1, read as the reverse complement.
TCAAAGAAATTTATTACTGGCCAGGCATGGCTTCAGATGTAGCCAAATATGTGGCTCGATGCCAGACATGCTTATCGCTGAAACCATCACAACAGACTCCAGCTGGATTAATGGGTGCTCAACGGAAAGTGACCCGGCCGTGGCAGATTATCACCACCGATATCATGGGACCATTACCAAGATCGACCCAGCAGAATAGGTATCTGTTAGTTGTCAGCGATTACTTCACCAAGTACTCAGTGTTGCTGGCCATGAGAGAAGCGACATCGAAAAAGATTGCCCAGCTAATTGAGGAAAGAGTCTTTTGCATGTTTGGAGTGCCGCAGGTAATCGTTTGCGATAACGGAGTACAATTTAAGGGTGCTTACTTCTTGAATAAGATGAAGGAGTACGGCGTAAACATATGGTTCACACCATTGTACCACCCGCAAGCAAACCCCACTGAAAGAATTAATCGAGTTGTCAAGACCATGATGGCATCGTATGTGCGAGACAATCAGCGGTTATGGGACAAAGACTTATATAAATTGGAATTTGCCCTGAAGACTTCAGTCCATGAGACAACGGGATTTTCACCCGCGTATCTAAATTTCGGGCGTGAGCTGCCGCGATCGGGGGATTATTACGAGGATAAAGTCAGTGGGCCATCAGATGTCGTAAGAGATAAAGAGGATCGTCTGGAAAGACTGAAAAAACTGCCGGTTTTGTTTCAAGAGGTCGAAGATAGGTTGGAGAGAGCCTATGAAAAGAGCTCGAGGAGTTACAACTTGCGAAGGCGGCCAGTATCATACAGTGTTGGTCAATTTATTTGGTGTCGGGTACATCCCCAATCTAGTGCGGTGGATTACGTATCCAGCAAACTATGTCCGAAATTCAAACGATTCCGCATCAAAAATAAGATATCGTCTGTAACATATGAGCTAGAAGATCCTTCTGATGGGGTGTGAAACGATTGTCTTGTTTTTATTACGCTGTCTAAGAACTACTTTGTAAATCTCTACTATTTACTATTCGTTTCTTTTGTTCGTATTTCTCGGTGAGTAACAGCGATGTTGAGATGGTATTTTGATGAGGTGATGATGACTGAATTAGTTATTCTTGCTTTTGAGTTTTTTTAAAGGTATAAGTAGTTACGGGTTAATAAACAAGATTTCTTTTTGTCTTAAGTTTGAGTCACTGGGTTTCCATTTTTTTTTTTTTTTTTTTTTTTTTTTTTTTTTTTTTTTTTTTTTTTTTTTATGAAAGGGGAGAGTTGTTACGGTGTAACAAGGTTTTTGGTATATCTTTTTTGGAAAAAAAAATGGTAAAGGTTCAAGAGACCAAGGCCTTTTCTTCTCATTACAGCTTGGTCCGAACAATTTTTATTGTTAGATTTGGCCATGATCTTTTTTTTCATTCGGTAGAAATTTTTTGCTTAAACAGGTTAAAATAAAATTTTGTAAATATTGGCCATAGTTTATATTGTGATTTAAATTAATTAACCTAGTGTTATAAAGCAATAAACAAAAGGGAACCAAATCGAAATTTAATAGCAATTTCAATAGAATATTTTTTTATAGTACGCTATATAAAATATAAGATTAAATGTAAATTAAATTAGTATAAAATAAAATAACCGTTACAATATTAGTGGAATTCAAAGACATATTGTTTAAAGAAGTGAAAGTGAAGAAATATTAACTTATAACAACGAGCGCTACGTGGTGGCAGAGAAAAAAAAAGACGAGCGGAGAAGAGACAGTCGAGGCGAGGCTGGAGTGGTGACGGCTCTGCCGGATTTAAATTTTTTTCCTGAGGCTTTTTTTTTTAGTTCCAAAGTGAGTGTGGTAGCCGAACATTACCCGAGGAGGGGACTTACAAGATCAGGAAAATCTGAGGCTGTTTTGGCGAGCAAAGAGCCAAAAATTGAAAATAGAAGAGGACTGGGGGCGAGCGACCGACGGGTGCACCCACCAACCAGCTAAGTTTCAGTTTTCTTTATTCTCAGAGCTCTGAATTAATATTTTAATTATGTTGGAGAGCAATGAATTTTTTTTTGTAATAATTTGAGGGAATTATAGTAGTTATAAAAATAAGAATAGAAAAGTAGTTTTTGTAATTATTATTATTTAGTTTGTGTGATGGAGGAATTTTTTTTTGTTTTGAGCATTTTTGCCTCTTATTGTAAATATTTATAGGGTTAATCAAAAGTTTTTTTTTTTTTTTTATGATTGTATTTAAAAAAAAAAAATGTAAATAAATCAATATTAATTGCTTTTGATGTTCATTTTGTTTTTTTTTTGTAAATGAATTTTATATTCCCTCAAAGAGAAAGAAATTGCTATTAAATTCACAGTACTGATTTTTTTTCCTACCAAATTATTATTTATTTCACAAGGTAAGGTTATGCCCTAGTTGCTCATAGTGAAGTTTTGAGGTCTGATAGTGGGCCCCTCTAAATTCTTTGTTTTTCCTTGATTTGCTTTTTAAATATTTCTGTTTACTATTAAATAGATTTCTTTTGCTGGTAGAGTGTATGGATTAGGTTTTCGACGTTTTTCCGGATCTTAGGTTTTAAGAACAAAAAAAAAAACGGCGTGGCGCCTACAATTTTTTTTATTATATTTTTATTTCCCTCCCTGTTAATCGGCATTTATTCATTGAATTATTAATTTTTATTCTTGATTAATTTTTAATTATTTAATTTTTTTTTTACTTTTTTTTTGGTTGCTTCTTTTTCTACCCACCCCTTCTCCACTGAGTAGGGCATATATTTACGTTCCCGGAATTGGGTAACAATTCCTCAATCGTACCTCAAATATCGAGTTTAATCAAAATTGTTAGAGCCATTTTTGAGAAAATCGAAAAAAAGTAAAAAGTTATTAAATAAAGTACCTCCTCCGTTTTACCAATTTTGATGAAATTTTTGCTGTCACATCGCAAGCATATACATACACCAAATATCCAATTTCAGGTTCATACGTTTTATAGTTTTTGAGCTACTCTGTTCACACACACACACACACACACACACACACACACACACACACACACACACACACACACACACACACACACACACACACACTCACACACTCACGCACTCACTCACTCACTCACTCACTCACTCACTCACTCACTCACTCACTCACTCACTCACTCACTCACTCACTCACTCACTCACTCACTCACTCACTCACTCACTCACTCACTCACTCACTCACTCACTCACTCACTCACTCACTCACTCACTCACTCACTCACTCACTCACTCACTCACTCACTCACTCACTCACTCACTCACTCACTCACTCACTCACTCACTCACTCACTCACTCACTCACTCACTCACTCACTCACTCACTCACTCACTCACTCACTCACTCACTCACTCACTCACTCACTCACTCACTCACTCACTCACTCACTCACTCACTCACTCACTCACTCACTCACTCACTCACTCACTCACTCACTCACTCACTCACTCACTCACTCACTCACTCACTCACTCACTCACTCACTCACTCACTCACTCACTCACTCACTCACTCACTCACTCACTCACTCACTCACTCACTCACTCACTCACTCACTCACTCACTCACTCACTCACTCACTCACTCACTCACTCACTCACTCACTCACTCACTCACTCACTCACTCACTCACTCACTCACTCACTCACTCACTCACTCACTCACTCACTCACTCACTCACTCACTCACTCACTCACTTTCGCGGGGCTTGGTTATTTGGGACCCCGAAACGTGTATTTCCCTTGAAAACCGGAAGTCGAATTTTTTCACGATCGCAGTACTTTCCCTTACAATATATTTCTTATTTAGGTAAGTGAAAATACAAACTATGAAAAGCGATAAAAAAAAAAATTATAATAATAACAAAGTAATGAAGAAGTCCTAGAGATATTATGATTAACAATATTAAATGGTGGATGGATAATAATTTGAATTGGTGATATGAGGAAGTGAAAATTAAAATTGAGGTAAGTAAAAAGTCAATAGATAAAATAAGATATAACACATATCTATCTAGTCCTCTGATATAGAATGACTGACCCAGCATTCAGCAGATAAGACAGCTGTTTAACTCTGCTCAGTTGTTGTATCTTTATTAAGAAGAATAACAAAGCGTACTGTGGAAACTTTTTAATAAAAGAAACTATATTCCAGTAATATATATATATACACATATATGTTACATAAAAAAAGTAACATGCAATATCAACTTATATCTAAGTACAATGCCTGGTAATATGGAGCGGGGAGCGCTGAGAACAGAGCAGCTAAAGATCTCGAAACAGAGTGTTTCTGGAAACGTTATAATCTGATAAGTCACCTCTGTTCGGTGGTGGGAGATATTTACAATTATTTGGCAAAGTACAATTAATTCGGGCTATACTAAGTGTAACTTTAACCTTTAGTAATACTTTTATGTATATAATAATTATTTGTCTTCGTTATCTACCTTATGCAAATATAGAAAGACCTTATCGTCTACACTTTGAACGTGTATGGCTTAACTTATTTACGAGTTAAAGGAATTACATTTAGTGATATATAATATTAATGAATACAATAATACATTAATGAATACAATTATAATTTATACAATGCTGCCATAATACAATTACAATTACAATTAGCAGTAAAATTTATTTATAATAATATACATAATACATAATATTATACTTGACTTAATAATTATATGTGTGGATCACCACATTACCCCCCCCTCTCGATTAAAAAAATTGATGATTTCAATTAAGTTTCATGACGAAGAAAAAAATAGGACATCAATATGGGCAGATATAATCCGATGTGCAAAAGGTTTTAAACTTATTCTAACTTAAAGTATGTTAGACACACACATATAACAATATGTATATAGAATCATCTTTTTCAAAATTAAGTTTAATTAATAGTCTCAGTATTTCTGTGTGTGCCAATTGAGTGGGGTTTCCCTGTGGTGGGGGGTATTTGATCCCTTCGCCTAGATAAGGATTTATGGCTGCAAGATTACAACCTGATAAGAGGGACCTCCTCTTATGCAGTCGTCTTGAACCATCTTGAAGGGTTAGGATTCAAGATCACAACCTTATAAGTGGGGCCTCCACTTATGCAGTCGTCTTGAACCACAGGGTATGGAAAGGCAAGGAATCCAACATACCCCTTCACGAATTTAAAAGGACCCTAAGTCATATTAATAGCTAAATGCAGGAAAATAGCACATCAGAGCAGATTTGGGACCCTTTTTAATGGAAACTATCCTTTCAAAATTTCTGCCCAGCAAAATAATTTGGCATGTGTCAGTTATCATATGTGATGTCATGTCAAATATATTGAATCCTTATATACATATTGGCCACAAACATATACCTTATATTAAATTAGTCTTATTCTAATCTTAATATTAGAGACCTATTGCACATATATAAAAAACAAACATTGTAAGCAAATATTAGGCAGCTCTGATAATCGTTGTGGGGCATTAATTAAACCCCTGACGGTTACATTTTTTTTTATTACAATATAAAGGTCTCAATAATAATTTAAGGGCTTATTAAATTCAGACAATTCCTACAAAAACAATAAAATTTTATTTCATTCTTGAAAAGTTCAAAATGCCAAAATCATTTAAATCATTCAATAATATACGATTTGCTCCCGCTCGACAAAATTTTAATATAAATAATCATTAGTCCTTTATTTTCTTTTAATTAGATCAAAATTTATAGTTTGGTCTCTTAATCACTGAAGCAAAAAAAAATCTATGTAGATTGATCTGTCTTGCTTCTTTCGAAGCCATAAATCAAGCTATATACATGTAAAAAAAACTTCAGTCTCTTTTCTTTTTTCTTCTTATGAGACCCAAATTACTAATTTAAGGACTGTATTCTATTAATATTAAATTATCATATATTCAAAATAATAATATTCATTCAAATATTTCAAAATTTCACTTTTTCTTAAAAAAAAAAATGTAAGCCCAAATTCAAATTTATACAATATTTTCCCTAAAATTTATACACTTAAAAGTTATTTTACAGTACTTGGTTTAGTTTTGATGAGAACTAGCTTGAAGAAATGTCTTGATGGCTGGTTGATATCCTCGATGGGTGTTGATGGGTTGGTGTCCTTGGTGGTGGATGCATGGATGTGGGTAGATTCGATGATGGCCTGTGGTGATGCCCAAGAGTTCTTGTAGCCTTACAGTTGAAGAAGGAGGGCTCTGCTAATAGATCTGGATACATTACTGCAAGGTTGGCTTACTGCATTGTCAGGAACATCCTTATCAGGATCTGAAAATTTTTCCAGCGCTTAACCTTGTTCTCAGATATACCATAGAAAATAACTTTTGATGCACAGTAATGTCATCATAACATCAATTTCATCAACAAATAAATAAATTCAAAACAATTCATTTTTAAAATATCAATAACCATCATCACTAGTAATGATACCATTATACATGTCAATATATACCTATATATTTTATACCAACTTAAATTTACCAATTTTTTTCTTCATGAATTCATTTATTCAAATACCATTATATCGTATTTTTGGGTTTTGGGGTAATAAGAAGAACCAAAATGAAACAAAAAAAACCTGCTGTTTATTACAAAAAAAAAGGAATTAAATATAAACAAAAAATGTGTGGCTCTTCCTCTGCCGCTGTCCTGCAGTGGTCACAAATTTCTGCAACCAAGCCAGTAGTGGATCGACCAGAACTGAGGGAGAACCCAACACTGTTGAGAACTGTAATGAGACCAAATGTAAGACAGAGCCTTGGGGAAGTGTGGCTTAACCTAGGGTTAAGAAAACTGGCACTCACCTGACAGTTAGCCGGAAGGTTACTACTGCACCCCTGACGGTTAACGGAAGACAGCTGGAGATGCTGTGTCCTGAGCTGGGAGGTGCAAGCTGCTGATCGTGTTCTGGCTAACAGGTTTCGCTTCGCAGCTATTTGCCAGCTCTGCAGGGTTCCCCAGTTCAGCTCACAATTTGGCATGAAAGATACACAAATAATTAATATTCTAAAATAAAATTTGATGTGGTAGAAACTAAAGATATAACTAATTACAAGAGTTATTCTTATAGCCTTAAAGATATATGTTTTAATATCTAGGTTACAATAGAAAATAGCTGGCCAGCTAATTAAAAGATACATAATTTAGTAGTAGGAACATTGTCTTTTGATATAGTTACGCTGTAAAATGCCAGTACAAGGTTGAACACTCTGGTCGGGTGATGCTCCTGACTGCGAAGTAGGTTCGCCTGCAGGCTAGCAGATGTTGCAGAGTAGACAGTAAAAATTTTCCTCAGCTTTGGACACAGCAGTCTCATCCGGTGTCTGCAAAATTGCCAAGATGGAAGGCTTCCTGCTCTCGGAAGTGCTAATTCGTAGCCAAGATGGCGGTAGGCCGGCAGAGGGCGACTGCCAGAGACGTCTGCAAGCTGGCAAGGATAAACGCAAAGAGACGTCTGGCAGGTGGCCAGGAAAAACACAGAGAGACATAGGGACTTAGCTGCTGGAGCTTATATAGGGCCTAGGGATTAGGCGCTGGTAAGGCGTGGCAATGCGTGAAAACTTCGGTAAACCCAAAATACAAAATCTTTAAAATGAAGAAAAATGATAATTATAAGCATGGCAGATATAAAAACTGGTGATTAGAGGTAGTTTTAGAGTTTATTGAACATAACTAAATAGTTAAAAGTGATTAAAACGATAAAGAAAATAAATGGAGAAAAAAACTTAGCGACTGCTCTGTGCTCGAAACATGAAAGGGTAACCTGTCGGGAGGATAACCATAAAGAGTGAAAAATGCTTAAATTCCCCCAAATAAAGCGAGTTATAGTGAAAAAACTATGGAAACATGATCTGGGTGGAGTGAACAGATGACACAAGTGTTATTATAAGAAAAACATCACGGGAAAAGACAATAGCAAACCACTTTGTAAGTACATGATAAAACTTGGTAAATTAGAATGTTTAGGGAGTTTAATCATTTAGAAATGAATAATTAATGGAAAGTTAGCGTGTTTAAATATCAAAAGTAAAACCATAATCTAGAAAAGCAATAAACATAAAACCAAATTTTTATAATATAAATATTCTTTAAGTTTTGATAAAAACTTAACACGTATATTGTTTTTCGAAGTAATACTTGGCCATTTTATTTATGCTCAGTTGCGCATTATATAATCAACAAAATTACAACACATACATGTAACATATTAAGGGGCTTACAAACATAAAACTTCCATACAACATAAATCATTCGTTCAAAAATGGGAATTAGAAAATATCTATAAATATAAGAAAATAAAAAAAAAAAATAAAAAAAAAATTCTCAGATAAAAAGAAAAAAAAAAAAAAAAAAATATATATATATATATATATATATATATATATATATATATATATATATATATATATATATAAAGAATACTTCCCTCAATAAAAACAAATAAAATGAATCCTTCTTGTTTTCGCCTGTCTTCTTAAAAAAAAAAAGAAAAAAATCAACCTTCAGAATTCCAAGTATATCTATAATTTAGAAAACAATATTAATCTCGATACAAAAAAAAAAATATATATATATATAATAAAATATCTTCAATGATCTAGAAAAAAAAATACATTTACTCCAATTCATTCAATATGTACAAGAAAAAAATTTACAGAAAATTTAAGCAATTTCACTTTTTTACTACTTATTCATTATAAAAAAATTGTAAAAATGAAATAATAAAAAAAGTCCTGTGCATCATGTAGAACTTTTGGATCACCAAGTGCCTCCAATTTATATTCACAATATAAAGTTCATCAGTAATGTCTACATTATAGCTCTCTCCATTTGGCCAAGTTCAAGGTCAACCCCTTATAGATAAGTCATTTTTACTTTCACTTACCTATATATGAGATATATAGTAAGTGGAAGTATTGCGATCGTGAAAAATTTCGACTTCCGGTTTTCAACGGAAATACACGTTTTGGGTCCCCTGAGTCTAATTAACCAAGTCCCGCGAAATGGTCTGTGTGTGTGTGAACAGACTAGCTCAAAAACTATAAACCGTGCGAACCTGAAATTGGGTATTTAGTGTATGTATATGCCCGCGATGTGACAGCAAAAATTTCTCAAAGGGAGGGGGTACTTTATTTAATAACTTTTTAAGTTTTTTTCGATTTTCTCAAAAACGGCTCTAACGATTTTGATTAAACTGAGTATTTTATCTACTTATATGCCCGAGATATGACTGCAAAAATTTCATCAAAATTGATCAACCGGAGGGGGGACTTTACTTAATAAATTTTGTATCATTTTCACGTGTTTTTTTTTATTTACTCAAAAACGGTTTTAACGATTTTGATCAAACTGGGTATTTGATGTATGTATATGCCAAAGATGCGATAGCCAACATTACATGAAAATTGATCAACCGGAGGGGGGACTTTACTTAATAAATTTTGTATCATTTTCACGTGTTTTTTTTATTTACTCTAAAAAGGCTTTAACGATTTTTATCAAACTGGATATCTGATGTATGTGTATGCGAAAGATGTGATAGCCAACATTTCATCAAAATTGGTCAAACGGAGGTGGGACTTTATTTCACAACTTTTTTTCCAATGTTTACCTTTTTTTCGATGATCTCAGAAACGGATTTAACGATTTTTATCGAATTCGTCATGTTAAATGAAAATTAGGTGTTCTTTAATATCAGGTAAGCCTTATCATTATTAAAATATTCTGAGGGGGCGTTTTTTTTTGGGGGGGGGGGTTGGGGCCTTTTTTGTTTGTTTGTTTCCTATAAAGTACCTTTGTTTTTGTTTATATGGAGAAATTAACTGTCTCTCGTTACGCCTAAAAATAAGAAATGGCTAAATATGAGATATGATAAAAATAAAGAAAACATAAAGAGGAGAAAAAAATAAAAATATTCAGTCAACTCATAAAACTCGTTGAGCCCACGCATGCGGAGTACGCCTTTAATGACAGACCATTGTTCATAATTAAAGCTGTTCTGTTCATTTGAGAAGTGGCAATTAGCAAAAGGCATTAATTTATAATCTAAGTAAGCTGGTAAATGAAAGTTGTGTGTTGCGCGCACGCACCAGATTTTTTTATTCTGCAGCTGAGCTCTTTAGAATTAAAGCATCAATGATCGCACCCTTTTTCTTTTTTTTATTTTTTTTTTATTTTTAAACAACTGCTCTCATAAGGAACTTTGGGATTCATAGGAAAGGCATGTACTTGTACTTGTTTTAAAAAGAAAATTAAATAGTAAAAAAAAACATATATGTATATATATTTCAAATTTTTATAATGATCCACCAATCTTTTTCAATTGAGAGATATGGGCAATTTTGATATCTTTGTCATCCATTTCATTTATCAATTCATATGAAACATCCGTTATACATCTACGTACTTTGTAGGGAACCGAGAATTTGTATGACAGTTTAGCATTTACATAATCTTTCTTACTTGATAAAATATATGATTTAATTAAAACTCTATCATTAACTTTTAAAGGAACATATTTATGTGCCTTGTTATAATATAGCTCACTTTTTCTATGTGCCCTAATCAAGTTTTTGCAAGCTATCTCCCAGAGTTTTCTTGATCCCTTGAATCATTTTCTTCTAACTCCCAAAGAATGTGGATCGGAGTTTTTAATTCTCTACCTAAAAAAAATTTTGGGGGTGAGACCCTAGTGGAGACATTTTGTACCGAATTTAAAGATATTTGTATGAAATTTAAATTTTTGTCCCATTCTCTTTGATCACCTGCATGGAAACAGGTAATGGCTGATTTCAAATTTTTAATTTGCCTTTCATCATCTAAACAGGTAAACACAAATTTATATCGAAGATCTCCAAGAACTTGATCCATAAGCGCAGACAAAATTTGACCACCTGTTTTCAAACCAAAGGGGATGCACTCATAAGTATATACTGACCAAGGGGTTGAAAAAGACACTAATTTCTTTCAATTTTGAGATAGAGGAATTTGGTGGTAAGCTGAATTTAGATCTAACACACTAAAAAATCTAGCAATTTTCAAAAAATTAAATACACTATCAATAGTTGGTAGTGGGTACGAAATAAATTCAATGTTAGTGTTCAGCTTTCTGTAATCTACTACTAACCTGTAGCTCTTTTCTCCTTCATTAGACTTTTTATCAACAAGGAAACATGGGGAACAAAAGATGTCAAACTTTTTTCAATAACGTCTTTTTCAATTAATTTGTCTATCTCATTTCTCAAAATTTCCATTTTTGGTGGTCCAAATCTATAAACTGTTTTTGAATTTTCTAACTTAATCCCCTCTTTTAATTTTATATCGTATTCTATTAAATTTGTTCTACCTAATTCCTCCATTAAAACTGTGGGAAATTGTTCTATAAGATTTTTTAATAACCCTCTGATTTCATAACATTCAAATTGGTTTCTTCTAAATTTTTATCATTTAATAATCTATACCTTTGCTCTGTCCTAAAATTGAAATAAAATTCTTCTTTCGCGCAATTTAGGATCATCTCAGTCTTCTTTATAAAATCAATGCCTAAAATCATTTCAAAAGCTAAATTCGGTATAACTAAAAATTGCAAGGGCCAAGAATTTTTTTTTAACTTCAAATTTGCTCTAACATACTTAGTGACTGGATTTTTTTGGTTATTTCCCACCGTTACAATTACATCGCAGTTATTCACTTCACAATTATTATTTTTAATTTTATGAAATAATTTTTCGGAGATAGCTGACTTAGTTGCCCCGGTATCTAATAGTGCTGAAACATATCTTATCCCTAAATTAACGCTAACAAACATTAAGGTTCCTGGGATAGTGAAGACAAATTCTCGCCCCCCTACTAGTTTTTTTGATTCCTTATTCCGGAAGTGGATGGATTCTGATTATTAGAATTATTACTAGAAGTAGCCGCTTCGGCGATTTGGCATTTATCGGAGGGAATAATTACTACTTGCAGGGTGTTATTCGAGTTATTTTGTGCCAATAATGAATTATATTTTTCCCTCCAGTAATTATTATTATTTCTTTTCTTATTATAATTATTATTGTGACCTCTTTGTTGCCTATAATTATTACCATTATTATAATTAAGTATAATTTCGCTGGAAGCTGTTCCCCTTAGGATTAAACTGTTTATTTCCTGAGTAACGATCATATTTAGGATTTCTCCAATGCATAGAGTGGTACACCTGTTCATCATTAAACCTCACGTTTCTTGCTAACGGCCTTCGATTTAAATATTCAGGAATATTTTCAATTAAATTATCTAATTCTTGTGAATTTCTCGGCGCGTCACTAAAATTAAAATATCTCCTTACGTCGTCTGATACCCCATTTAGTATAATTGAAATAAGTTCGACTGTTTCTAGACCTTTAATTATAACCCCGAATTTTAAACTAGAATCAGCGAATTCCCTAAATGATTCTGTTTCATTTTGTGAGCGAAATATATATTGAATTTTGAATTGCATCCTCGTTTTGGGACTTGTAAATCTATCAAACAAACGGTTTCTAATTTCCTCGTATGTTAATAGTTTATTCTTTAAAAATTCTTTTAAAACTGAGCTTTTTTGAAAATATGCTATTCTTTCAAATAATTTAGAAAAATAACTGGGGGCAAGTTGATTCAGATCATATAACGATTCAATAAATTTTAATATACTATCAGGATCGTGAGTTTTAAGAAATGGGACGTCTTTTACTAAATTTTCTATTTGAATCGGTAGTTTAACTTCTGATGAATTTAGAAAGTTAAATGAGCTTTGATTAAAATTATTCCCACTATCGTCGTTACTACTTTCCTGGTTTAACCCCACTCCGTCGGCTTTATTAACATTTTCCTTTTCTTTTGCAATTACCAAGCTCTTTATAATTTCCTGAATTTCCCCCAATTTAGCCATAAACTCTTTTTGCTGTCTATCCATCCGCTCATTTAATTCCTCCGTTAAATTACACTGGTCGACAAAATTTAACTTTTTTTCTTTCACAAGAATTAAAATAACAGATTCTAAAAGTATTTTTCGTGCTGAATTCAAATATAATTACAGTTTTTCCCCATCAGGCAGGAGTTTTGTGTGATATTCATTTGAATTTTTTATAATATTCCAAAAAATCCGTAACTAGCTATCTAACTCAAAATTATAACTACTGATTCTGACTTACCTAGAAAGTGGTAGATAGTGATTTTCGGGTATATTTTGCATCTGGAACGTCTCTCATTTTAGTCCTACAGTAGTCAGCCAGCATATTGGAACTCCACTTGCCTTGGTACCTCTTCTCTATTGTAGAAATTTGCTGATGAAAACGCTGACCGTGTTCATCGCTGACAGCTCCAAGGTTTTCGGGGAAGAAGTCCAAGTGAGAGTCCAAGAAGTGAATTTTTAAAGACATGTTGCATCCCATAGCTTTATAAGACTTACATCTTTTTGGAGTAGATTCCACCCTTTGAGTCTGGAAGCTAAAACTTCCGCTTGCTGTTTAGATAGATTTAAATCGCGAATCAGGTCACTAAGGTCTTGCTGATTGGGAAAGTATGGTTCTGATGAACAGCTACTGGCTTCATATGTAAGATCATTTTTATTTTCATCTGAATCATTTGGAGTTTCAGTCAGGTCAGAACCAGAGTTATACGTTGAAACCGTCAAAATAACCAAGTCCCGTGAAATGGTGTGTGTGTGTGTGTGTGTGTGTGTGTGTGTGTGTGTGTGTGTGCGTGCGTGCGTGCGTGCGTGCGTGCGTGCGTGCGTGCGTGCGTGCGTGCGTGCGTGTGTGTGTGAACAGACTAGCTCAAAAACTATAAACCGTGGGAACCTGAAATTGGGTATTTAGTGTAGGTATATGCCCGCGATGTGACAGCAAAAATTTCGTCAAAATTGCTCAAAGGGAGGGGGTACTTTATTTAATAACTTTTTACGTTTTTTTTGATTTTCTCAAAAACGGCTCTAACGATTTTGATTAAACTGAGTATTTGATCTATTTCTACGCCCGAGATATGACTGTAAAAATTTCATCAAAATTGATTAACCGGAGGGTGGACTTTACTTAATAAATTTTGTATCATTTTCACGTGTTTTTTTTTATTTACTCAAAAACGGCTTTAACGATTTTGATCAATATGATGTATGTATATGCCCGAGATACGACTGTAAAAATTTCATCAAAATTGATCAACCGGAGGAGGGACTTTACTTAATAAATTTTGTACCAATTTCACGCGTAAATATGTTTTATTTACTCAAAAACGGCTTTAACGATTTTGAAGAAACTGGGTATTTGATGTATGTATATATCAAATATGTAAAAGCCAACATTTCATCAAAATTGGTCCAACTGAGGGGGCACTTTATTTCATGACTTTTTTTCCAATTTTTACCTTTTTTTCGATTATCTCAAAAACGGCTTTAATGATTTTTATCAAATTCGTCATGTTTAATGAAAATTAGGTTTTCTTTAATATCAGGGAAGCTTTATCATTATTAAAATGTTCTGAAGGGGCTTTTTTTTTGGGGGGGGGGGGGCCTTTTTTGTTTGTTTGTTTCTTTCGTATAAAGTACCTTTGTTTTTGTTTACATGAAGAAATTAACTGTCTCTCGTTACGCCTAAAAATAAGAAATGGCTAAATATGAGATATGATAAAAATAAAGAAAACATAAAGAGGAGAAAAAAAGAAAAATATTCAGTCAACTCATAAAACTCGTTAAGCCCACGCATGCGGAGTACGCCTTTAATGACAGATCACTGTTCATAATTAAATCCGTTCTGTTCATTTGAGAATTGGCAATTATCAAAACGCATTAATTTCCAATCTAAGTAAGTGGGTAAGTGAAAGTTGTGTGTTGCCAGCACGCACCAGATTTTTTTAACTGCTCTCATAAGGAGCTTTGGGATTCATAGGAAAGGCATGTACTTGTACTTTGGTTTTTAAAAAAAATTAAATAGAAAAAAAAACATATATGTATACCAGGTGTGTAAATATCAAACCGGAATTTTTCAAATAGCAAATAAGAGTTGATTGTGTAAAAATGATACATACTTTTTTATTCGAAGTACTGTCCTTCGCTATCTATGCATTTTCCCCATCATTCAGGCAATTTGTGGATTCCCCGCCAAAATAATGCTTCCTCTTCTGAGTCAAACCAATCACTTAACCAATGTCGTACATTTTCATAAGAAGTGAAGCGCTGCTCAGCTAGTGGGTGTCCCATCGATGCAAATAGGTGGTAATCGGATGGGGCCAAATCTGGTGAATAAGCCGCATGCGGAAGAATTTACCTACCAAACACTTGGATCGTTTCCTTGGTCCGTTTACCCGAATGTGATGGGGCATTGTCATGGAGCAAGATCACTTTGTGTGTCCTTTCTTGACATTTGGGCGCAAATCTTTATTCAAATTTATCATCTGTTGTAGGTAGCGTTCCGTCTTAACAGTTTCCCCAGGTTTCAGCAGCTCATAGTAGGTAACACCCATCTGATCACACCAGACACAGAGCATTTTCTTCCTCCCCAAGCGATGCCGATGGTTCACCAGGAGTTACCCAAGATTTTTTACGCTTAGGATTCTCGAAGTAAATTCACTTTTCATCACCAGTCACAATTTGATGAAGAAATGACTTTTTTTCTATACCTGGTGAGCAGCATTTGCCATGAGGTTTTTTGAGCTTCCTGCTTCCTGTCATTCAGTTGGTGAGGTACCCATTTTCCGACCTTCTGGATCTTTTCCATGCCTTTCAAACAAATGGAGACGGTGTCACATGTAATAATTGTCCAACAAACGCTTCCGAATCAGCGTTTTCAAAGTTTTTTTTGTTGTTTTCCACAGTCTTTGTTTCTTTTATCGAAATCCATCTTTAAATTTTTTGAACCAATCGAAACATTGAGATTTGCCTAGGGCATGCTCCCCATAGGCTTCAACAAGCATCCTATGTGATAATGCTCCAATTTTTTTCAGAAGGAAACAAAAAATAAATGCTGTCCGCAAATCTTGATTTGTTGGCACAAAAGTCGACATGTTCAACACCACTAAAAACACGGTTATAGAATGAAACTGATGTTGGTATCAATTGGATCTCTTTATTACATGTAGGCAAAAGCAGATAACACCACTGACGGATTAGTTAGAAGATTATATTGACTGCTAACTCCTATCATTGGCGAATTCCGGTTTCATATTTACACATCTGGTATATATTTCAAATTTTTATAATGATCCACTGATCCAATTTTATTGCGATCCACCATTTTTAATTGAGAGATATGGGCAATTTTGATATCTTTATCAACCATTTCATCTATTAATTCATATGAAACATCCGTTATACATCTACGTACTTTGTAAAGCATAACTATAATGAGCAAAAATATGGTTTTCTAATACATCAATAATAGTTTTCGCACTAGCCTGCCTAATGGGAATGAACCACGAGAACCTAGAAAATGCATCTACTGCGATAAAAATATACTCTTAACCTTTCTTTGTTCGTGGTAAAGGACCTGCTATATCAATAAATAATTGTTCATTATTATTTTTAATTACATATGAAGACAATTTACCCTTTTTTACCGTCTGATCACTCTTTGAACATTGACAAGTTAAGCAGTTATTTATTTTATTTGTAACATATTGTTTATTCTTTGGCCAATAAAAAATTGATGAAATTTTGTTTGTTGTTTTCATAATTCCTAGGTGGCATCCAAATTCAGACTCATGAAAATACTTAAAAATAACATCTTTTAAAGACTCCGGAACCACATATCTATCTAAATTTCTTAATCGACAACCAATAAATTAACTTATTATTTTTCAATGAATAATTCTTTACCTCTATCTTTTGTCTCAATTTATCATTAATTTCTTTTAACCTGGGATCTTCTGCCTGACTAATAGCCAAATCTTTAAACAATTCGGGCACCTTAACATGGAAAAAATTTAACATTTCACTCTCACCAAATTCGAAACTTTCTCCTACTGGATTTCGCGACAAATAATCAGCAATAGAATTCTTCTCACCTTTGATGTGATATACAGAGAAACTGAAAGGTAACCCTATAACCCTCTAATAACCCAGCGAGCCAATCTACCACCTGGATGTGCGTTCTGGTTTAGAACCCTTAGAGCCGCATGATCACTTAATAGAAGAAAATGGTAAGAGCCTAGGATTTCTCGCCACTTCTCTACCGCAAACACAACAGCCAAGGCCTCCAACTCATAGGCACTATAATTTCTCTCCTATTTATACAGACTTCTACCCCATAGGCGATGGGTCGAACACTTCCATCAGAGGCCTCCTGACAAAGGACACAACCCAACCCCTTTCCGGAGCCGTCCGTATTAACCTGAAAGGGTTTAGAAAAATCAGGCAACATTAAAACAGAGGGGTTCGAAATACGTTGTTGAAGCTCCTTCCATTATTTTCGCATTCATCACTCCATTCAAATTTGACCTTTTTTCGATGCAGCCTGTTTAGTGGTTCCACAAGCACTGCAAAATCTGGAATGAATTTAGAAATGAAATTTACTGCCCCGATGAACTGACTAACCTGCTTAGCTGATGTGGGTCGAGGAATATCTAACAAAGCTTTCACTCTATTCTCAATCATTGAAATTGTACCATTCTCTACTTTGTGCCCAAGATATTTTACAGAATTGGTTGCGATTACTACTTTTTCGGGGTTGACAGTTAAATTGGCCTCTTTAAGTCTAGATAAAACAACCTTTAAATGTTAGATATGCTCCTCATAGGTCTCTGAATAAATTAGCGCATCATCTAAATATGTAAACACAAATTTATATTGAAGATCTCCAAGAACTTGATCCATAAGCGCAGACAAAATTTGACCACCTGTTTTCAAACCAAAGGGGATGCATTTATAAGTATATGCTGACCAAGGGGTTGAAAAAGACACTAATTTCTTTGAATTTTGAGATAAAGGAATTAGGTGGTAAGCTGAATTTAGACCTAACACACTAAAAAATCTAGCACCTTTCAAAAAATTAAATACACTATCAATAGTAGGTAATGGGTACGAAATAAATTCAATGTTAGTGTTCAGCTTTCTGTAATCTACTACTAACCTGTAGCTCTTTTCCCCTTCATTAGACTTTTTATCAACAAGGAAACATGGGGAAACAAAAGATGAAAAACTTTTTTTAATAAAGTCTTTTTCAATTAATTTGTCTCTCTTTTCTCAAAATTTCCATTTTTGGTGGTCCAAATCTATAAACGGTTGTTGAATTTTCTAACTTAATCCCTCTTTTAATTTTATATCGTATTCTATTAAATTTGTTCTACCTAATTCCTCCATTAAAACTGTGGGAAATTGTTCTATAAGATCTTTTAATAAACCCTTCGATTTAATAACATTCAAATTGGTTTCTTCTAAATTTTTATCATTTCATAATCTATACCTTTGCTCTGTCCTAAAATTAAAATAAAATTCTTCTTTCGCGCAATTTAGAATCATCCCAGTCTTTTTTATGAAATCAATGCCTAAAATCATTTCAAAAGCTAAATTTGGTATAGCTAAAAATTGAAAGGGCCAAGAATTTTTTTCTAACTTCAAATTTGCTCTAACATACTTTGTGACTGGAATTTTTTGGTTATTTCCCACCGTCTCAATTACATCGCAGTTATTCACTTCACAATTATTATTTTTAATTTCATGATATAATTTTCGGAGATAGCTGACTTAGTTGCCCCGGTATCTAATAGTGCTGAAACATATCTTTTCCCTAAATTAACGCTAACAAACATTAAGGTTCCTGGGATAGTGAAGACAAATTCTCGCCCCCCTACTAGTTTTTTTGTTTCCTTATTCTGGAGGTGAATGGATTCTGATTATTAGAATTATTACTAGAAGTAGCTGCTTCGGCGATTTGACATAAAGGATGGTGTAATTACTACTTGCGGGGAATTATTCGAGTTATTTTGTGCCAGTAATGCATTATATTTTTCCCTCCAGTAATTATTACTATTTCTTTTCTTATTATAATTATTATTTTGACCTCTTTGTTGTCTATAATTATTACTATTATTATTCACACGAACTCTATTCTACCCTATAATTATTCTTATTAGTTCGCCGATTCGGGGTATAGCCCGGCCACCCTTCCTCCGAGGGGATATAAATATTCGGAAGGCCAGTTGCCCCGAGGTTACGGGGCCTATTTTGCTGGGCTAATCACCCGCAAAGTAGTTTTACTGATTCAGAGCTTATTAAGTGGCCTCGGACAGGATGGAACTCAACGGTTACGACATGGCATTCATAAGGAAATTCGACTAGCTACATGGAACATACGAACACTTACAGGAAAGGAAGAGGAGATATCTTCAGAGATGATGGCTTACCACGTAGACATTCTAGGCATAAGTGAGGTGAAGAAGAAAGGTAACGGAGTGGTAAGGCTGCCCAGAAACCATACCATGATATATTCGGGAGTCCCAAAGGATACCAGAGCAAAGGAAGGAGTAGGAATAATCATGAAAGATAACATCTTTGCTCGGGTGGAAGAATGGAACCCTGTATCTTCAAGAATTATAACTATGCATATAGAAATAGCATCAAAGCGTTTAGTATTTATTCAGATATTCGCCCCTACTGAATCTGCATCCTTGATAAAGAACAGTTTTACGCTGAATTAGAACGAGAAGTTGTTAAGGCCCAGAATAAGAATAGGGAGATAATTCTAATGGGATACTTCAATGCAAGGACGGGAAATGATTTCAGCCGATCCCATGGAGTGATGGGGAAACATGGAGGAGAAGAAACCATAAATACTAACGGCCAGAGGCTGATTGATTTCTGCGTGGACTTCGATCTATTAATTGGGAACTCCCTATTTCCCCATAAAAAAGTCCATAAGATCACTTTTAGTGCCCAAGAAAGAAATGCTAACAGCGGATTGACTACTTTCTTTATAGCAGAAACATCAGAAGACTCTTCGCAGATGTAAAAGTCATAAGAGGAGCGGAAATCGGCTCAGACCATATGATGCTCATAGCTGATACACAAATTCTGAAGCCACGGAAAATGCCAAAAAGAGAATACACAAAAATTGATATTTTTCAGCTTCAGAATCCACAAATTCAAGAAAGATATGCGGCAGAACTCGAAGTAGAACTGAGGAAAACTAACCTTGATGCCCCGTTGGATGAGATGTGGAAAAATATCAAAGATAGTATCCTACAGGCTGCAACAACCGTATGTGGCATAAAGAGATATTCCTCCAAGGGAAAAAGGTCAGAATGGTGGAATGAACGGGTGAAGGCAGCTGTACAACAGAAGAAGATCATGTAGGATTTTCTTTAATGAAGGAGCCGTGTTTAATGTTTTTTATTATTTTTTTCCCGATGTTTCGAGCTTGTGACTCATCCTCTGGGGTTATCTTATCTTTAGTTGCTACATTTCCATACAAGCCATATGTCAACTTCTTTTTTTAACAGTATAAAAATACTTTTGTCTAGTGCATTTTATGGCCTATAACATTGTCTTTGATTTCATTGTCACATTACAGAAGAAGATCGCGTGGAAGGGATACTTAAACAGCAAGAATGACCAAACGTGGGAACTCTACGCTCGACGGAGAAAAGAAGCAAAACTAATTGTGAGAGACGCTAAAAAGAAGAGCTGGGAAAAATTTGGCAAAAGCTTACAGAATAATTACAGTGAAAGCATCAAAATGTTCTGGAAAAAGATAAAAATCGTAAAAGGCAAGAAGTGCAAACCCATAGGGAACGTAAAAAATAGTGCAGGGAAAGTTCTGACCAGGGAAAATGATATTCTGGACAGATGGAGACAGCACTATGCACAGATGTTCGATGATCCTCAATGTCAGGAAAATGAAAAGATAGAAAGCCAAACAGGTGAAATAACGGACTATGACGACACCATATGGGAAGAAGAGGTGATACAGGCTATAGAGAAACTCAAGATAGGAAGATCAGCCGGAGGAGATGTTATTTTCCTGGAACTAATTAAATATGGAGGTTACGAAGTTATTAAAGTGTTGCAGGGCCTATTTTAGAAAATATACAATGAGAAAAGCATTCCCAAAGACTGGGAATATAATGTCATTATCCCCATCCTCAAGAAAGAGAACCAAAGTGACTGCAACAACTACAGGCCTATATGCTTGTCACAGGTGGTCCACAAATTGTACACATCAATCCTCGAGAAGAGACTCTGAGGCATAGTAGAAAAAGACCTCGAAGAAGAGGAAGCCGCATTCAGACCTTTTAGACAAACCCAAGACCAAATATTTTCACTAAAGACAATCATAGAAAAGGCTTGGGAAAGAGATAAAAATTTATATCTGGCATTTTTAGATCTAAAAGCCGCATTTGATTCAGTGCCAAGAGTTGAAATATGGAATGCATTGAAGGCAAAGAACGTCCCTGTAGAGCTTATAAACGCCACAGAGTTGGGCAATTGTAATCACAATAATGATTCATGAATATGAATAATTGGTAATCATAAAGAAATGAAAAATGAATAACCATTATTCATAATCAGTACGGAGTATTTTTAATGATTATTGAGTGTTTATGGTATTCATTTGAAATGAATAATAAATAACTAATACCAGTTATTCATTATTCATTTCAAATGAATACCATAAACACTCAATAATCATTAAAAATACTCCGTAATGATTATGAATAATGGTTATTCATTTTTCATTTGTTTTATGATTACCAATTATTCATATTCATGAATCATTATTCTGATTACAATTTGCCCAACTCTGAAACGCCATTAAGTCAGGATTAATGGAAAGGAGTCTGGGAGCTTCGATATGAAGAAAGGTGTTAAAGAAGGAGATAGTCTTAGCCCTCTCCTCTTCATTTTTCTGATGGACGAAGTCTTAAAAATATACAAAAGAAGGACGGCACGAACAATAGTTGGGAAGTGGAACTTGAGGACAGTTCTCGCTCAGACTCTTCTCTATGCTGACGATATAGTGCTCATAACAGACTCTGTCCAGAATCTTCAGCAAGCTATAATAGAATGGGAAGCTGAGCTGGAGAGGAAAGGCATGAAAATAAATGCGGCTAAAAGTAAAGTCATGCAATTAGGGCGACAACCTGAAGATGTACAGATCGTCTCCTCGGCGCAGATGCGGAGGAGAAATTCTTGAGGCAGTAGATGACTATAATTACCTCGGCACAGTTATCAGCAGAAATGGTAAAATTCAACAAGAAATATCAAACAGGATTAAAAAAGCGAATAGCATTTGTTACCAAATCTGCAATACTGTTGTTGGGAAGCGCGAAATCGAAAAAAAGGTAAAATTGCATATATTTTATTCAATTTACCTTCCCACCCTACTCTACGGAAGTGAGAGCAGGATCTTACTCGACAGATTGAGGAACAGAATCACCGCCTCAGAAATGAAATACCTCAGAAGAGTAGCTGGCCGAACACAGAGAGAACACATTAGAAATGAGAGAATAAGAGATGAGCTAGGGGTGAAACCTCTAACTGAAATTCTGGAGAAGAGACAGCTGAAGTGGTTCGGCCATGTGTGCCGAATGGATGAAGAACGCGGACCATGGGCTCTCTTTTATAGCTCTCTCTCCCACCTCCCCCTCTCCCACCTTCTCCTCTCCCTCAGGCCCCGCCCACCCCTCCTCCTCCCTACCACCTCTCATTCCCATCCAAGCTAACCCCTCAGGCACATCTGAGGCTCCTATTTCTCCCGGTACTTCAAGCACCCTTCCGGAGGTCCCTTCCGATAGGTGCCTAGAAACCGACTTAGCATCGCCTTGCCCTATGTCAATAGACCAGGGCACAGCGATAACTGACAATGAAGGCTTCCAAATACCAAAAAATAAAAAAGGAAGACCTAAAAAAAAAAGTGTTTAATGTTAATAACAAAGTAGAAAAACACAAAAAAAAACTTAATTTATTATTTATTTATTTTTTTTCTACGCTTAATAATATGGCACTTCTCCAGTGGAATTGCAACAGATTAAGAACTCATTTTAACGATTTAAAATTACTTATTAATGATACAAAGCCGTTTTGTGTTGCTCTACAAGAGACTCATCTCCAACCACACAACAACATTACACTAAAAGATTTTAATATCTACAGAAAGGATAGTCCCGACCCTGATCATAGTCACCACGGAGTGTTGTTAGCTATGCATAAATCAGTTTACTCGGAACCCATAACAATCAATTCACATCTTCAAGTCGTAGCCGCTACAATCCACTTAAATTGTACCTTTTCCGTTTGTTTACCTTCCACCACAGGATCGTACAATAAGCACCGAACATCTTTTGGAAATCTACAACCAATTACCGCGCCCTGTTTTATACATCGGAGACCTCAACGGTCATAATCCCTTATGGGGCTCTAGCGAAATTAACATGAGAGGTAAAATCATAGAGAATTTTATTGATTTATCGAATTTACTTCTACTCAATTCGGGAGATCCGACTTTTCTGAGTCCAAGTTTTGGTTCTCTTTCGTCTCTTGACCTCTCTCTCTGCCGTTCAACCCTCTACCCTTCAATAGACTGGACTATCCTTCCTGACCTTTACAGCAGCGATCACTACCCAATCATGATTAAATTTAATAACATAAATTATACGTGTCGCGTAAACCCTCGATGGCTATTGGATAAAGCTGATTGGGCTTTATTCGCATCCATGGCTTCACCACCTCATGCTCATCTCCACGACCTAAGCGTTGACGAAGGATGTGAAGCCATTACGAATATAATTATGCGGGCAGCTCAGGCATCCATACCAATGACCAAAGGTGTGCCAAAAAGACCTCCAGTTCCATGGTTTAATGAAGAATGTAAGATTGCCATTAAAAATCGACGTAGGGCCTACAAAAAATTTCTAAAATCAATGACCACGGAAAACTTCATTGAATATAAAAAATACAGAGCAATATGTAGGACAACATTTAATCATTATAAGAAGGAATCATGGAAAAAATTCGTCAGCTCCATAAACTCTACAACAACCTCCGCAATAGTCTGGAACAAAATTCGTAAATAAACCAAAAATCCCTCGTTTCCCCGTTTAACATGTTTAACTAGTAAATGGACAATTAACCGATAATCCTTTAACAGTATCCAATACTTTTACCAATTTTTTCTCCCAAATATACAACAATAATAGAAATAACTCCGATACCAATACCACCCTTGAGGACTTAGAGAACTATAATAACCCGGATGACTTAACTTTGCCATACAACCTTCAATTCACATTATGGGAATTAAAAGATGTCCTAAATACAGTTAAAGGATCGTCTCCCGGTCCAGACAATATTTATTACGAAATGCTTAAAAACTTACCAATAAATACTCTGAAATGGCTTCTCGATTACTATAATCACATTTGGAACACAAAAGGATTTCCGAATAGCTGGCGGAACTCTCTTGTAGTTCCCATCTTGAAAAATGGAAAAGACAAATGAAAGCCAACCAGCTACTGCCCGATCTTTCTCACTAGCTGCATCAGCAAAACCATGGAACAGATGGTCAATTAAAGACTGATGTGGATAATGAAAAGAACAAATTAATACAGCCATTTCAATCGGGATTCCGCAAGGGCCGTTCCACAATTGATCACCTCGTTGTGCTTGGGGCTGAAGCACAATATGCCTTTGTTAATGGTCAACGAATGGGGGCAGTGTTTTTTGACATGGTAAAAGCCTTTGACAATATTGATCACAAAGCTATTCTCCGTAAGCTAAAATCTATTGGTATAACAGGACAAATGCTCGCTTACTTCCATCAGTTTCTTTCTAATCGACAATTCAGAGTTAGGGTGGGCTGTGAGGTTTCTGAGATTCATAATCAGAACAGCGGTGTCCCCCAGGGCTGCGTACTGAGTCCAACCCTTTTCTCTCTAGCGATTAACAACCTAGGGCTTAACCTACCAAGAGGGGTAAAACCACTACTATTTGCTGATGATCTAGCCATATTATACCGATCTCTCGACGTTTCAGACATCAAAAACAAACTGCAAGAATCACTTAATAGACTCAGCAACTGGTTCCTATCTATGAATCTTCAGTTTTCACCAGAAAAAACAAAATGTCTTTTATTTAGCCGAAAAATAAATACTCCTCCGTCTTTCGAATTATATTTAGCAAATACACAATTACCATTCACTGATCACCACAAATTTTTAGGACTTACATTTGACAGGAAGTTAACATGGGAACATCACATAACCACAATTAAAACATCTGCTTTAAAAAAATTAAACATATTACGTATTCTTAGCAGTATTACTTGGGGTTCGGATAGGGCTACATTGTTAAAACTATACCGGACACTGGTTTGTTCCAAACTGGATTATGGGTCATTTGTATACGGTTCTGCCCGTCCACGGATCCTGGCCAGGCTTGACACCATTCACCACGCAGGAATTAGGATCTCGACAGGTGCCTTTCGAACTAGTCCCATCCTCAGCTAGTGTTCTGAAGCCGGTCTTCCACCCCTCAT
Source organism: Aelia acuminata (assembly GCA_911387785.2). NCBI lineage: Eukaryota > Metazoa > Arthropoda > Insecta > Hemiptera > Pentatomidae > Aelia > Aelia acuminata. Next base: position 61,497,212 of record OU426980.1, on the reverse strand, counting down.
ATTCAGAAGACAAAAATTAGCAATTATTAATATTTCCAAACTGTACCCACAGACCGATTTTCCCACTCACAAGTACATCTTCAAACCTAAGTTCACTTCCGTCTTTCGTAACAAACCAAATTCAACTCTCCCTCTCGCAGAGAGAATATCAATTGCAACATCGATTCTTAAAGACATATCGCTATATAAAATAGAAACATCCACACCACCCTGGACCTACACAGACGGTTCAAAGTCCGAACAATCAACTGGATCTGCTTTTATTACCCCTCATTCAACTCATAAAAAAAAACTGCATCACCTCTGCAACGCCTATTCGGCCGAATTAAATGCCATAGCATCCGCTCTACATTTTTCCATGACAAACATACAGACAGAAAATATAGTAATAATATCCGACTCAATGAGAGCCCTCCAAGGATTGAAAAATATGTATTCACATCACCCTATCATCCAACGTATCAATGAATACCTGACAATGTTGGATCAAATAGGCAAAAAAATCGATTTTATATAGCGATATGTCTTTAATATATTTAAGTTTGCTGGCTGGACTCTCCTCCCACATTGCTTGCCACCTTTTATCTATAATTTCTTTGAGGGGGCAAGCTAGTTCCTGAGCTGTTAGGATTGCTGTGCCTCTACCTGGAAGAGTTAAAGCTGCTTTAGCAGCTCTGTCTGCCATCTCATTTCCCACTATACCAATGTGTCCTGGGGCCCAGATGAAATCGATTTTTTTTTCTATTTGATCCAACATTGTCAGGTATTCATTGATACGTTGGATGATAGGGTGATGTGAATATTTTTCAATCCTTGGAGGGCTCTCATTGAGTCGGATATTATTACTATATTTTCTGTCTGTATGTTTGTCATGGAAAAATGTAGAGCGGATGCTATGGCATTTAATTCGGCGGAATAGGCGTTGCAGAGATGATGTAGTTTTTTTTTATGAGTTGAATGAAGGGTAATAAAAGCAGATCCAGTTGATTGTTCGGACTTTGAACCGTCTGTGTATATTGCTGTGTGGTGTGGTAAGGAATGAATAAGTTCTCGGAATAGTTGTTGGTATTGAGCAGTTGGAGAATCTTGTTTTCGGAATTTGGATAGTTGTAAGTGAATTTTAGGAGGTGTGTAGGTCCAGGGTGGTGTGGATGTTTCTATTTTATATAGCGATATGTCTTTAAGAATCAATGTTGCAAATGATATTCTCTCTGTGAGAGGGAGAGTTGAATTTGGTTTGTTACGAAAGACGGAAGTGAACTTAGGTTTGAAGATGTACTTGTGAGTGGGAAAATCGGTCTGTGGGTACAGTTTGGAAATATTAATAATTGCTAATTTTTGTCTTCTGAATATGAGGGGTGGAAGACCGGCTTCAGAACATTAGCTGAGGATGGGACTAGTTCGAAAGTTGAGTAGATGTAAATTCGATAAATCAATAAAATTCTCTATGATTTTACCTCTCATGTTAATTTCGCTAGAGCCCCATAAGGGATTATGACCGTTGAGGTCTCCGATGTATAAAACAGGGCGCGGTAATTGGTTGTAGATTTCCAAAAGATGTTCGGTGCTTATTGTGCGATCCTGTGGTGGAAGGTAAACAAACGGAAAAGGTACAATTTAAGTGGATTGTAGCGGCTACGACTTGAAGATGTGAATTGATTGTTATGGGTTCCGAGTAAACTGATTTATGAATAGCTAACAACACTCCGTGGTGACTATGATCAGGGTCGGGACTATCCTTTCTGTAGATATTAAAATCTTTTAGTGTAATGTTGTTGTGTGGTTGGAGATGAGTCTCTTGTAGAGCAACACAAAACGGCTTTGTATCATTAATAAGTAATTTTAAATCGTTAAAATGAGTTCTTAATCTGTTGCAATTCCACTGGAGAAGTGCCATATTATTAAGCGTAGAAAAAAAATAAATAAATAATAAATTAAGTTTTTTTTTGTGTTTTTCTACTTTGTTATTAACATTAAACACTTTTTTTTTTAGGTCTTCCTTTTTTATTTTTTGGTATTTGGAAGCCTTCATTGTCAGTTATCGCTGTGCCCTGGTCTATTGACATAGGGCAAGGCGATGCTAAGTCGGTTTCTAGGCACCTATCTGAAGGGACCTCCGGAAGGGTGCTCGAAGTACCGGGAGAAATAGGAGCCTCAGATGTGCCTGAGGGGTTAGCTTGGATGGGAATGAGAGGTGGTAGGGAGGAGGATGGGTGGGCGGGGCCTGAGGGAGAGGGGAGGTGGGAGAGAGAGCTCGGTGCCGAACGGCTTGTTTGGGAACCTGGTTAATTGGAATAGTAACCGTTGGTTTAACTGTAGGATATGTAAATGCAAAGTCTACTTGTATAGCAACATCTTTTTTAATAGAACTTTTTGTTATTGATGCAAACGATTTTTGAAAAATTGTGGGGTTTTTAGTTTTTAAAATTTTTTTTGCCTCTGAAAAAGATACTTTTTCGTTGGTTTGAATAGCCTTTAACTCTTTTTGTAAAAGAAACACTGGACATTTGCAGTCTAAAGCATTATGCTCACCGTTGCAGTTAATACATTTAGTGGTATTTTCACAATTTGAATTCGAAGAATGACGAGTTTGGCCACAGTTAGCGCAAATAGATTCTTTTTTACAGTTTCTGGTCCCGTGGGAGAAACTTAGGCAATTATAACAGGGAATAGGGTTCGGAATATAAGGTCACACGTTAACGGTCAAAAAACCTATTTTTATAGTTTCTGGTGGCTTGGGGGTAGTAAATGTTAATATATGTATACGTGTGAGTGTATTTCTCAACGCCGTCCTTTTTAACTTTTATTCTTATGACATCACTGATAATGTCTTTAAGTTCTTCTTTAATTTCATCTAATGTAGCAAACTGTAAATCAAAACATCTAATTACACCTCTGGAATAATTCAAGGACCGGTGTGGGCTTGCCTGCACCTCGAATTGCCCCCCGAAGTTAGTAATTGTTAATAGTTTTTCCGTTTGTTTAGCATTAGATGTTTCAATCAACAAATTGCCATCTCTTAAATTCTTTATATTTTTGGTCTGGCCTATTGTATTATTAATGAATTTATTAATAAAAAAAGGTGAGACATTTTTAAAATTGTTTTCATCTTTCCTCGTGATTACTATGTATGTGGGTAGAATTTTGACTCTATCGTTTGATAAAATTGGTATTTTGTCCGGAGGTGATCTCATTCGACCTCTTTTCCGAGGCTGTGAAAGTGGGCTGGGTGGATCAGTCCCGTTCATGTTATTTTATATATGTATTTATAATAAATAAATAAAATATATGAGAAATCAATATATATTATAAAGCAAAGTGTACAATGTGCGTGCCGAAAAGGCTCAAAAACGACTCCACGTAGGATTATGGAAGTTATGTCTTCGTTTAGCCATATGACTCCTTACGGAGAAGAAGGTTTCCGTTTTTCTCTTAAGAGTGTAAAATTGAAGAGATAAGGACTGGAGTTTTAAGCCTCTCGCACCATTTAATTAGCCTATCTGAGATTGAGATACGAGTTTATGAATGAAAAATGTAGTTTGAGCTCCAGACTACCAGGAAGCGCTAGGGTGCGTTTCACTCAATGTTTATTGTCCATTCATTCAGTATGTAATCCTTCTATATTTTTTCAGCTGTTCTTTTTAAATTACTAAAAAAGTAAGAGAAAATAATTAGTATGCGTTTCAAAATAAAATAAGTACTTTACATCTCAGCAATCAATTAGAAAACCAACTGGATTCCTTAAAAAATTAGTTTTCTCATAAGAAGGCTAATATATGATCAGCACATTACATTTAATCTATTTATAATATATCCTTAAGTAAATTTAATGCAATATGAGTGAACATTTCTTAGTAGTACAGTGAGCGAATAAAATTAGACATAAAAAAAAGAGATGAATTGACTAAATATAAATCGAAAATAAAAAGTTTGAAGTGTTCTTACTGTATTTATGAAAAAGAAGTTAGTTTGGTTATTACGTATGATGAGCATTCCAGTTGACAAAACGACTAACTCCAATAACAGCATTCAAGATTTTATCATCCCTCATAGTTCAAGATAATAAGAAATATGATGAAAAAATTGTGCCTTCAAGAAATTTTGGTTTTCACTTTGTAATAGTATATAAAGATTCGAGATATGCAGAAACCGTTCAAATTACGGGGGGATATCTTAAGGGAGGTTGAAATGGAAGAAAAATCTTTAAAAAAAGTTTCTATGAATCTTCGGTAGTTTCTATACTTCTGGATCAAATAGGACCACCATACAGGGTTCCTTATTTGGGCGGACTCTGCAGATCTCAAGTCTGCAGAATATTGATACCAAGTTAAAACGAAAGTTTCAAGAAGGTGCTAATTTTGTTCAATATTTCCTTTAATTTTAAAGTTTTTCTGTTATTAAAACTAGCACACAACTACCGGAGCGAAGCCGGGCACCCTAGCTAGTAGAATATAAGTGAAGAGAAAAAAATAAAAAATAAAAAGTACCTACCTTCTCTGGTACAGATAAAAAATAAAATAAGTTAAGTACCTTTTTTCTCTGCTAAATCAAAGAAATGAAATAAAACAAATAGAAAAGTAAAACTATAATAATTCGAAAATTAGGGGAGAGCGGGGTTGGTTGGCAACAGTTTTCACTTTTTTGATTGTTGAGTCGTTCCTGTTAATATAATCCCAATATAGCTGATACCACTGTAAACCCCAAGTATTAGAGTACTTCAAGTATTGTTTTCAACACATAATATTTAATACTAAGATTATAGAAAATTGAAGAATTCGTCAATCCAGAGTATGCCAATTAACCCCCTATGTGGGGTAGGTTGGCCTAGAAGGTAGGGTTGTTTAGCCATCTCATTCAAGTACTGCCTGACACATATTGTTATTAAAACCTGCACTATAATAGTATACTAATTTTGAATCGGTTTTAACCAGCTTTTAAGGGAAAATAGAATGACAATAGAATAAGATCAAAGTTTAGACTGTCGTCACTTTCTGCATAAGAAAAATTTCTCTCACCCTCCTTGCTGGAACTACAGACAATTGGTAGTTTCAGCTTTGTTTATGTTTATCTAGCTTTTGTGAATTGCTACAGCTCCAACAAGCCCAGTTGAAGAGAGCCAACTAACCCCACAGGAGAGATAATATGAAAGATGGCTGCCAGGACAGGGGAGAACAATCAAACAAGAAACTGGTTAGTCGAAAGGTTAGGTTTTTCAAAGGAGTTTGGGGCTATGTGAACAGAATTGGAGTCAAATGTTTTGCCATGCCTTAAAACCAAATTTACTGAATATATAAAAATTTACTTACATGTTGTAAAATCAATCAATGAAGCACACTCTTCTCTACACTGTTAGCATCGGATTGAAAACTCAGGACAAGACTCCCGAGGTCGAGCGGGTCACATGGTACAATGGTGGGGCCTTCACAACTAAAAGCCAATGTCTAACCTGCCCCCTATGCCAACCAACCCCGCTCTCCCCTACTGAGAACTTTCAAGTTTTGCAGTACAATTTATAATACTCATAACTTATGGAGACAAACAAGAATAAGTAAATGAGTGTGGAAAAATGTATGAAGTTGCTGAATGGCATTCAAATATTTATCAAAACACGTCGATTTCAATTTAAGTAGGTTGATAAGTGAAAGTTGTGTGTTACGTGTGTCACACCAGATTTTTATTTATAATTTTACATGAATTAAACAAGTGTGCATTTAATTCCTGTTATTACTTTCTGAATAATAGTTTTAACTCTATTCAATATACATTGGAAGTTCTCTGAAGGCATTCTGCTGAAATTGTTTTTCATTTTTGCCCGCTTTTAGTCCTTCATTTTTAATAGTAATTGGTTGCATCTGTCGCGGTACAATTTTCTCTGACAACATCGGTCCTTCATTCACAGGTTTAATGGGTTCGATAAATAAAGGTAGCAAAAACTGGCACCGACTAATTTTTGTCATCCATTGCAAACTATCCGAAACAAACAAATCCGAATTAAATACTAAGTGGATAATCAAGAGTAGTTCACGCCACACAAATTGCTACAATGCTCATGTTGGTAGAGATCTTCCTGCAGGATACCCACCAGCTCAGTTTTTCGGATTGCTCTAGTGAGTACTAGAGCCCTATGCAGCTATCGAAGATAAACAGAGTTCCCAGTATTTTTTATTGGTTAAATTCAATCTAACTTTTTATTATTATTATTTTTTTGGAATGAAAAATAATTTTATCACTTAAAGAATAGTAGAAGGATAATAAATCCAATTAATATGTGGTGATCCACACATATAATTATTAGGTCATGTATAATATTATATATTATGTATATTATTATAAATAAATTTTACTGCTAATTGTAATTGTATTATGGCAGCATTGTAAGACGGTTTAAAAAAAAAAAAAAATTTTGTAGCCTTTAGCTGACTACTCTCCGGAAACCAAGAACGATTACTATTCCTCTAAAATTTGTATTGCATTCAGAAATCTATTTTGGAACTAAAGTTTGTAAACTAAAATAGAATTAATTTAAGATTATCTTGTACCTTATTTTTTTCACTAACGTAAACTACTTACGTAATTTGAGCATCACGTATTTGCTCTCTAAAGTACCTAAATTTTTTTATTCTTAAATAAAAGTTTTATCTGTGATAGTTCTATTTAGTGTTGAAAACTTCATTTAGTTACCATGGAAACAAATAATTTACTTTACATATGTATGTTCCAAAACACGTGGAAAACTCTTTCCCATGAACATAACGCCTTTACTTATAAACAATGGTCTGTCTTTAAGGCATAATGCGCAAGCGTACAACCCTGCAATGGGTTCAATCTGTTTTATGTGTTGTCAGAATATTTTTGTTTATTTCTCCTGTATATGTTTATTCGATTTTTTTTTTCGTATTTCATATTTATCCACTTCTTACTTTTAGATATAATGAGAGACAGTTAATTTCTCCATATAAACAAAATCAAAGGTACTTTATAGGGAAACAAAATTTTTTCCTTCGCCATTTAAGCCCCCTCAAAACATTTCTGTCATGATAAAACCTACCTGATATTGAAGAATACTCAATCCTCATTAAACATAATGAGTTTAATAAAAATTCTTAGATTAGTTTTTGGAAAATTGGGAAAACAGTAAAAATGAAACAAAATTTATGAAATAAAGTGCCCCCTCTGTTTGATAAATATTGATGAAATTTTCGCAGTCACATTGTGGACATATACATACAGTGGGTCAAAAAAGTATTGGCACACCCCACTTTTTGCACAAATCTCAATAGGATTAAAACATTTTCCAGAAATAACATTTAATTTAAAAGAGGCTCTTGAAAATTAGATTTTAGAAATGATGAATGTTTGGAATTCAAATAATGAATTTAAAGTAAACATAAAAGATTAAATTTTGATGGTCAAAAAAGTATTGGCACAGTTTTAATTGTTTACGATTAGCTCCAGTCAAAACAAATAAATCCCTTTTCTTTCAATAGATTATAAATGAAGATTGACACTAATTCTATATCAACATTAAGATGCAGTCTTTGTTCTATCTATGCCCTAGCAACATGGCCAAAACCGGAGAGTATTGCGTTATTTTCAAAAATAGAATAATTAAATTATATTTAAAAGGACTTAGCTACCGACAAATAGTGAACAGGCTAGAAATTAGTTTTAGTTCAGTTAGAAATATCGTAAAGAAGTATATTAAGACGGGTTCGGTTTTAAACAAACCTCGTTCGGGACAACCAACGAAATTCAATGAAAGGGAACAAAGGAGCATACGCCGGATTGTTGAGCGAGATCCAACTTCATCAGCAGCCATGGTAGCACAAGAGGTCGCAACCACTTCTAACACCACCTTCTGTTTACAGACAGTAAGAAATATCATTCACAAATTTAATTATTATGGCAGGGTCCAACGGAGAAAACCGTATATTTCGGAGGTCAGCCGCAAAAAAAGACTTGAGTTTGCTAAAAATTACATTAACAACGACCTAGAGTTCTGGAAAAATGTAATTTTTTCAGATGAGAGCAAATTTAACATTTTCGGTTCTGATGGCCGCAAGTATGTTTGGGGAAAACCCAATACCGAATTCCAAGCTCGACATGTGAGACCCACTGTGAAACATGGGGGTGGAGGTGTTCTAGTTTGGGGATGCATGTCGTGGAACGGTACAGGCAATATGACCTTCATTGAAAATATTATGAATGCCGAAAAAAATGTTGACATTTTGCGCCATAACTTAAAAGAAACCAGTGCTGAAAAATTGGGGATCAAGGAGACATATATATTTCAGCATGACAACGACCCCAAACACACAGCAAAGAAAACAAAAGAGTGGATGCTCTACAATGTTCCCAGGCAATTAAAAACACCACCACAATCTCCGGACATAAATCCCATAGAACACCTATGGTCTCTGTTGGACCAGAAAGTAAAGAAAATTAAAATTTCTTCAAAGAATATATTAAAAGAAACTTTGGGTGAAGAATGGCGTAAAATCGGTCAAGAAGTAACCCAAAATCTTGTTGCATCAATGCCGAGAAGACTTCAAGCTATTATAGATGCCGACGGAATGATGACCAAATATTAGTTCTTAAAAAACATTAAATTAAAAACATCACACAATTTTGTAATTCATAGTGTGCCAATACTTTTTTGAGTGTCTAAAAGTGAACTTTTTTTAAAATTGATTGTTATGTTATGTAATTTTTCAATATTTCCTTTCTAATTATGTATTTTTCTCAATTGTTTATTAAATAAAAATGCTTAAAAAATAATTTTTTGAGTTTTTCACAATGAAACCAACAAAAATTTGAGTGTGCCAATACTTTTTTGACCCACTGTATGTTTTTATTAAAACAGTTGTTATAATGGAGGTTACCTTTGTGCATGAATAAAATTGTTTATTTCAAATAATGTTAGATTATTATTTAGTATAAGAATACTTCACTACAAAACCTTTATTTATCTAGCAGCGCCTTACGCTGGTTCAAATCTTTTCTCTCAGATCGGTCCCAATTTGTAGTCATTCCCGGAAAACATCCATCCAAGACACTTCCCCTCACCTGTGGAGTCCCGCAGGGATCTTCTCTATCCCCCACCCTGTTTGCTATTTATATTAATGACCTCCCTTCCCTGATTCAGCACTCCCAAAATCACATCTATGCAGACGATTTCCAAATATACCAGTCCTTCCCACCCTCCGGGTTAGTGTCAGCGACTAACAAAAAAAAAGCTTTAGGACGATCTAAACCGAATCAGCCTCCGGAAAGAGGCTAACAAGCTAAAGCTAAACACTGAGAAAACGAAAGCAATTTTAAAAGGCCCCACTTACCTCCTTAAAACCATCCCTAATATTCCTACCCTGCTCCTAAATAATGATCCTATTAAATTCTATCCTAATGTCAAAAACCTCGGTGTAACCTTCCACCAAACCCTTTCTTGGAAAAACCACATCTCTAATATCTTACCTTATCTAATATCTTAATATATTTCAGTTGAAAACCGGAAGTCGAAATTTTACGATCGCAACACTTCCCCTTATGATATATTTCATGTATAGGGAGGTGAAAGTAAAAAAAGGGTCAGCGAATTTTGAATAATTCGTTAGCTACCATCAGTGGCGGTCCCAGGGGGGGGATATGGGGGATCAATCCCCCCCCCCCCCCCCCCCCCCCCGAAATTTCGACGTAAAAAAATTAGTGGGATGAATTAAAAAAATTAATCACGCATCTAACTTTTACGAGTTTTCTAGGGAAGTGTAGTTTAATTTTGACTAGAATTTTTCATTCAGAATTTTGTATATGAACTTAATGTATAAGCATAAGCAAATAAAGTGTGCTATTTTTACGCTGTTTTTTTTCCTACCGACCAATCCCCCCCCCCCCCCCCCCCCGAATTTTTTTTCTGGAACCGGGCCTGGCTACCATATATTTTGAAAATTTGTTGGATTAAAAAAAATCAATTGATAATATTGTACACTCATTTAGGTCAGTGATAACAAAAAAGTATATAACGTGATGTAACAGTTAAATTTATCAGTAGACCCCGGATTTATATGCATTAAAAACTCCTCAAATATGCCATATAATATGCAAGAAAAAAGTGGGAAATATGCAACAAAATATGCAATTAAATTTCTTTTAATTTCAAGTATAATTGATAAGAATAAGTTTTTCTGTACATTACAACAACGAAAAAAGGTAATTCATAAAATAGAAAAGCAATTTTGTTGTAAAAATTTATTAGAATTAAAAAAATCAGTAATTTTTCTTTAACACAATAAAATAACGTTACTGTGAATTATTCAAGTTTACAATCAAATACATTTCTAAATTATTTTCTGAAAAACTGTGCCTCCGATCACTTAAAATACTCTTATAAACAGAAAATGATCTTTCCACGTCTGCCGAAGTCAATGGAGCGAACTTAAACACCGAAATAAGTTCAGGGTCTGTGAATTTTTCAATTTTTACAGATTTATCACCTTCTAAAATTTTATTTACGTCACGTAATACTTGAAGACCAGGGTTTTTTGAAAATATTTCACTTAACTTTTTTTTTAAGATGGTTCCCACTTGACCTGGGATTTTGTTGACCTTGTCACTTATATCATTTATTAATTAAAAACTGTCAGTAAGAGACATGTTTCTTGTTTCTAATTTTGTTATAGCCTCTGATAAGAACGATAAATGGCATGAAATAAAAGCCAAGTCATTAAAAATCTCCCACCTTCTAAAAGTTTAGCATAAACAGGGCTGCATTTAGCCAAGTTCCCCAGCGAGTAATAACAGGGACTGGAGGTAACGGTATGTCGTCCATCTCTTCTCTGTAAATAATTACACGGCTGGGAGCTTTCAAAAACATTTTCTTGCCGTTTCTTACCAGCTCATTAACGTCTGAAAATGTTTCTCTTATTTTTTCAGTGAAACGATTTAGTGCGTGTGCCACACAGGTGACATGTATCATGTTACTGTAAAACACACTTAGATTTTGGTCATATATGGTGCTGCGTCAGTCACTATAAGTAGCACTCTCATCTCAACCCAGCATCTGACCATAGCAGTTTCATACTGTCATTAAAGAAACGACTAATTGTTTCAGCGTTAGTTTTTTCTAGGTCCTTTGATGCCAGTAAAAATAGCGGTCCTGGACCGCCTGTACTTAAAACACCCACTAATAAATTTGCGATATAAATGCCTCTTGCATCAGTGGTTTCATCAACTACAAGGTATATGTAATTTTGCTGAACAGTATTCTTTATGTATTCCATGGTCTTATTATAGCATTCTGACAGATAATTTTTACGCAATGTACTCTCATCGGGAATTTGGCGTGAAGTGTATTTTTCCAAAAAGCGTTTAAAAGGCAGGTGATTTAATTTATTAAAAGGTATGTCCGATGAGACCATTGCGAAACACAAATCTTCAAAAAAAGTATCTTTTGTGGGTTTATAAGTAGCCGGCAATAAAATTTGTGTAGAAAATTTTGACTTCACAGCATTTATATGGGAACCTGAAACCCCATTCAGATTAATTAATATATTTTAGAATAACAAATTAAATTTAAAAAAAAAAGAAACAAATACCTGTATTAGCATGCTGAACTATTTGAAATTTTTTTTCACACATAATTTGCTTTCCACACGTGTTAAAAAACACAATTTTTCCGTCTGACGTGAACACTTGCTTTTTGGAGTTAAATGGTGCGATCCATTCACTTAATTTTTGCTTCAAAGAAGATGAAACTTTTGGCATGTTAATAACGACGTTTCCCCTAGGCTAAACGGAACTGTACTGACTTGATTTTCAACGTAGAAGGATAATCAAATCTATACTATAGGAAGAGATTTCCCAGAACTCCCAAGTCTTCCATTAAAAGACCAACAACTCACCAGATACTAAGAAAACAAAAGCCCTTGCTTTCTTGCTTTGGCAAATATCACTGCAATATTAAAGTTTTTGAAAACGTAATTTATAAAATAAGAAAAATTTCCCAAATTACGATTTTTATTCAAATATGCAAATATATGCAAATTTATCTCCCAAATATGCGAAAATATGCAAAATAAAATTTGGAATATACGTCGCATTTGACATGGTTCGTGTAGATCTGCGATCAAACATTGAAAAACTTCAAGCAGAAAAAACATGCAATTGCATACAAATCCGGGGTCTATTTATCAGTGACCGGGAAGTAACTGTTAAATTAAGGGACTGGGAAGTAATTTAAACTTCGGTGGTCGAGACGAGAAAAGCTCACTAATCGATCGCTTACTTATCTATACATAACAAAATGTTTACTTATATATAGTAAAATGTAACCTTATATCTCATAAGATTACATTATAGTCTTATTATTGTAATGGGAGTTCCTATAATTTTATCTTTATGAATGCGGAACTTAATGAGTCTCATCCACTATTGTTCTATATTCTAATGACCCTATACTTCTTCCTTTTTTCAGTGAGTTCTACGTACTTCCACACCCGTTAGTAATGTTCTATGTGCCGAATTCCTTTTCCTTACCGTGTCCCATCCTATTTCCGAGGCCAAATAGTAGTTTATGGGTCGGTTCATACTCCATCTGAGTGTTTGGGCCAAAAATGGACGATCCGTATCCTAGGAACAACTGGCCATCCAAATATTTATGTCCTCATGATTCACTACCATGAGGGACGCGCTCCCTGGCGGGCAAGTTCCCCCGAAACAGAAAGGGAAATATTTAAAGAGGAGTAAGTGGGAGGCAGTAGCGGATCCAGAAATTTTCTGAGGGGGGGGCGCACTGTTTTATTTTTTAAATTTTTGCGTCATAAAGGACCTAATTTAAAATATTAGTGCAGATTTAAATAGTAAATTTCTATTAAATGTTTAAATGCAATCAAAATTATTAATGATAGCCCTTTTTATACAGAAATAGTAATAATAGAATGGTGTCCTCAACTCCGATGGGGGGGGGGGGCGCACGCCCCCTCCTGGATCCGCCACTGGTAGGAGGGGGTACATAAACAGCATTGCCTCTTTTCACCAGTTGCTATCCCGATGGACATGTTGTTAGCATCCTTTTAAAAGAAACATAAACACCGACCGCATCATAGCAATTAAAACAATCAATTATATTATCAGAGGCAATTTCCCTGACTATTTTTTTTTTAGTATATTAACAAATGAGGTTAATATCCCCCCCCCCCATGGCAGACTACAGCCCCCCCCCCCCCCCCGTCAACACTTCAGTGAATAAGGGGGTTCCCGAGGATTATCACTTGTGAATAAGGAGGTTCCCGAGTTCCTACGTCACCGCAAACTTTATCAATCTACACCATATAGTATCGAAACAATAGATAGTGTCAAATTGATAGTTTTACCCATATTTTATTTCAAATCCCTCTTAATTCTCAGCGGCATGGTTGGTGTTTTTGCTAGAACCGAAGAGCATTCGTTCCATTTGTGCGGGGTGAATATCCTGCTGGATGGGAAGGGGGCAAACATTCTTGAGCAACACGAGCATTGAGCCACTTTGTTCGGCGTTATGTGGCGCGCACTGAAATATTTAAATCAGTTTTGCGTTATTAATTTGTCATTTAAATATTTTGCTATGGTGATAAAAAAATCATTCTTCGCCAGTTTTTGTTATCTATACACACTGGCGGATCCTGGGGGAGAGGTATATTAGCAGCAGCACCCCCCACCCCTTTGGATTTTTTTTTTTTCATATAAAGATAGAATTTAATGTTACCAAAAGTAAGGAAGTAAGGTAAATAACAAATAATATGCATAACAAGTAGAATTTTAGTTGTGGGAAAGGAACATAAAGGTAAAAAAGCTGATTGGCAGGTCCAGGGGAAGGGCGCACAGTGGTCCCAATCCAGCATTCATTGTGCAAAAAATACTTAACGTTGACGGATTTCGTTCAAACTAGGTGTGATATTTATTGATGGGTTAAGAAGATGTTTAATATAAGTCAAATCAAAATAGCGATGGGTAGGGGTGGGGGTAACTTCTATCTTTTTAATTACTTTTTGTCGATGGAATTCTTTGAAACTTGGTTATGATGGGTTAAGAAGATGTTTAACATAAGGCACATACAAATAGCAAAGGGTAGGGGTGGGGGTAAGAGGGATAGTGGGGGCTACATTCTATATTTATAATTACCTTTCTTTGACGGATTTCGTTCAAACTTGATGTTATGTTTATTGAAGTTTGAGTAGATGTCTAACTTTAGTTACATCAAAATAGCGATGGGTAGGGGTGGGGGTAAGGGGGGAGTGGGGGCAACTTCTATCTTTTTAATTACTTTTTGTCGACGGAATTCATTCAAACTTGGTATGATGTTTACTGATGGGTTAAGAAGATGTTTAACATAAGGCACGTACAAATAGCAAAGGGTAGGGGTGGGGGTAAGAGGGATAGTGGGGGCTACATTCTATATTTATAATTACTTTTCGTTGACGATTTCGTTCTAACTTGATGTTATGTTTATTGAAGGTTTGAGTAGATGTCTAACATTAGTTACATCAAAATGGGTAGGTGTGGGGGTAAGGGGTGAGGGGGGGCAACTCTTATGTTTATTGAAGGTTTGAGCAGATGTCTAATATTAGTTAATAGGACTAGCTAGAGCTAATAATATTAGACCCACAAGAAAAATGCAGAGGAATAGAATAACACAAACTAATAATTAAATAGGTTCTAAAGAAATATATTCAGTAATGTACTTAAAGTCTTGTTTCAAACTTGGTATTTCGGTTTAGTTATTTATTCGATTTCACGAAAAAATTATCTCTATTTTTATGATTATTTATACCGCCTTATCTTATTAATACCGCCTAAAAAACAAACAAGATAATCTAGAAATATTAGCATATACTACGTGAAAATATAATAGAAATTCATGAAAATAAAATAGTTTTAAAATGAAAAATGCAGATTATTTTATGCCGTCAATGCAAACATTTGAAAAATGACTATAAAAAATATATTTTGATACTGTCAAATAAGTGGATTATATAATCAATAAAAGATTATACAAATTAATTAAACAAAATTATAGAGAAACAGAAAAATAACCGCAACTGCGTTTAATATAATTATTTTATGTAGCAGTCTGTTACCTGGGAACCGGGTTTTTCCTGGAATTTCCTCTCTCATGACTCTGGATGCAAGTTGCTGCAGCAAAACTTTACATGGTTAGTTTTGTACTTAAATAAGCTATGTCGTGGTATAAATGCTTACATTAAACTCGTTGGAACTTATATTTTAAAACCTTCATGAAGTTTTAGGTTTTAAGAAAAAAACATGGCGAGTTTGAAAAACTCCAAGTCTACTAAAAAAAATCGTTCCATATTCTTTGATATGCCGTTTTATAGATAATGTATTGTAGTTTGAGGGAAATAAAATTATTTTGTAAAAAAAATTTCTTTATATTGAAAATAACATACATATGCACACTACACTTTCCAATTGAAATAGCGTACATAAGAATGGCAATGTTTGAAAAATCACGGCGGCCAAACGAATCAAAATTATTCAAAACCAATATTACCTATTAGCAGCAGGTATCCTGTAGATATATAAGTAAAATTATCAATTTTAAAAAAAAAAGTTGATTTTTCGAATTTTTGCACCATGATTGCTGGATTGGGACCACTATGGGGCGGAGGGACTCCAGCCCCTATCTTTAAAAACGGCTGGATCCGGCCTTGTCTATACTTATTAAATTCATTGAATGAGAGAGGGAAAAAGCGGTGGTGGCAAAGAAAAGCTGCAGCAAAAGCAAGGCATTAATTCGAAAATATAATTAAATTGATAACATGATGATATGAGATATCCTATCAGTAGATCCTATCTGAAACAGGTTATAAAAAGCGAGCACGGAGCGGGTGGAACCTCAAACAATGCTGCATGTTTTTACAGTAATATTTATCAAAACATAAAAATTTAAATTTATGAATGAGATAGATAACGTTAATTTATAACTTATTATAATAATAATTTCCATTTTTTTATTATTAGAATTCACAATTTCTGTTTATTGTAGTGCTAATCTAATAGGTGTACAATGATTTTGGTTAACCTTTCTTTTGCTAAAATAAATAGATTCGATGTTTTACCCTCACTTGAAAAGGCGAAACAATTGCCCAGGGAAAAACATGGATTTTCTTAGTCTAAGCCGGAAAAAATAGATTTGGCTACTGGATGCTTACCCGCCCTAAATATCGAAAGAAAATGAAGTGTTGCGTCAATAAATCAAATTACATCGCAGTCTTTTGGTAATTTATAGAACTTACAAATAATCCCTCTCCCTCCCTTGTAGTATAATAAGCATATTAATTGCAATAAAAGAAATATTGAGGCCAATTACCGAGATAAAACTACCCTATCTCTTAAATTGGAGAAAATTACACACAATGGGCCAAACATCATGACACGATATTAATATATATATATATATATATATATATATATATATATATATATATATATATCAAGGCTTAGCGTACCGGAAGGTTCCATGCCGACGCAACTAGCTCTCTACACATCTCCATCCACCGACCGCCTTCCAGTCCCAACTTCGCCAGATCTACCTTCACGCAATCCTCCCACCTCCGATACGGCCTGCCCATTGGACTTTCCCAGTCGGCAAAGACCTATTAATCTTTTAGGAATTCGATCACCACCTAGTTTTGCAATTTTACATGCCCATTTTATTCGCCGCGCTCTAGTCACCTATATTGTATTTACCGGATACAGTTCACTTAGTTCGGAATTGTGCAAACGTCTGAATTCTCCGGTTGATTGATTGATGATCTCTTCGGTCCAAATATTTTACGCAATACCTTCTTTTCAAAATCCCTCAGCCTTTGCTCATCCCTCAATCTTATCGGCCACGTTACACATACGTAAAGGGCCGTAGAAAGAATAATCGTTTGTAAATCTGTAATTTGTAAAGCGTTTTGTAAAAAAACTGAAAAGTGGCAAACATTAGCGGCTTTTAATCTAGCCTTGATTTCCTAATCGATTGCATTTTTTCTAGTTATCATCTCCCTAAGTATGTAAATTTCTCTATGTGTTCACGTATTCCCCTCTACATTAATATTAGAAAAATCGAAACCACTTCTATGGCTAACTAAATATTTGATCTTCTCCATATTTATTTCCAGCCCAAGTTCTTGACCGGCGTTTCTCAACGTTTTTGTATTTAGTTCTATAGTCTCCGCGTCTATAATCACCAAAGGAATAAATTATTTAGTCGTATCACAATTTTTCCGGGGATCCTATTGGTTCCTTGAAATGTGGAAGTTGGCGTTGTGCCTAAAAACGCTGCTTTGATTTTCTCTCAGCAACCCATTTATGAGAAAGTTTGGAGGCATAGTTAGGCAACCTCATCCTGATTTTCCTTTGTGAGTCCTCTGTAAGTTTGTTAAAATTATGTTTGGGCGAAATGAACTTTTTTTTTGGGGGGGGGGAGAATTTTTCTCGCATAGAGTGGTTCAAGCATTATTAAAAATATCCATTTTCGAAAGAAAGTACTAAAAAAAAAAAATAATGTTGTACTCAATTGTGCTGACTATAATACATCTTGTTATTAACTTGAAAGGTGTCCCTATTATCTACAGAAAAATTAGCCCGGGCACAAATGGGTAATAATCATTAATATCATTTGAAAGTTTCGAAACGAGGAAAAATCCTGCAATCATCTCAAAACTTTTTTTTATTGTGGTTTGATTTACTGAATTAGAATAAATTAGCGCTAAACACTCCACTAACGAGGTGGAGTGTTTGAGACATAAACAACTATTAGAGTTTCATAGTTTGATGTATTTTTTACATTAATATTAATATTTAGAATTCTAATCATGACTTTTGTCCACCTACCTTGTACCAATCGAAACACTGTGCGTCTTCGAGAAATTCCCTTTAATGCAGTATCTCATTTATAAAAATCTGGTGCGTGCGCGCAACACACAACTTTCACTTACCAACTTACTTAGATTAGAAATTGACGTGTTTTGCAAAATATCATTTCCCAAAGTCACACATTTTTCTACATTCATATCTTATTTTTCTTAATCGTTAAAGCCGTTTTTGAGTAAATTAAAAAAACCCGTGAAAATGATACAAAATTTATTAAGTAAAGTCCCCCCTCCCGTAGATCAATTTTGATGAAATTTTTACAGTCGTATCTCGGGCATATATATACATTAAATACCAAGTTTGATCAAAATCGTTAAAACCGTTTTTGAGTAATAAAAAAAACACGTGAAAATGATACAAAATTTATTAAGTAAAGTCCCCCCTCCGGTTGATCAATTTTGATGAAATTTTTACAGTCATATCTCGGGCATATAAATACATCAAATACCAAGTTTGATCAAATTCGTGAAAGCCGTTTTTGAGTAAATAAAAAAAACACGTGAAATTGATCCAAAATTTATTAAGTAAAGTCCCCCCTCCGGTTGATCAATTTTGATGAAATTTTTACAGTCATATTTCAGGCATATAAATAGATCAAATACTCAGTTTAATCAAAATCGTTAGAGCCGTTTTTGAGAAAATCGAAAAAAACTTAAAAAGTTATTAAATAAAGTACCCCCTCCCTTTGAGCAAATTTGATGAAATTTTTGCTGTCACATCGCGGGCTTATACATACTCTAAATACCCAATTTCAGGTTCGCACGGTTTATAGTTTTTGAGCTAGTCTGTTCACACACACACACACACACACACACACACACAGACACACACACACACACAGACCATTTCGCGGGACTTGGTTATTTTGACTCAGGGGACCCCAAAACGTGTATTTCCGTTGAAAACCGGAAGTCAAAAATTTTCACGATCGCAATACTTCCACTTACTATATATTTCATATATAGGTAAGTGAAAGTAAAAATATATCGTGCAGAGAACCGAAAATGGATGTATACACTACCGTATGAGATATAATGAAGCATTTCAAAACTTTTTAATGAAATGAAAAATAAATAAATAAGAAATGTTCATAAGAGAAACATTTAAAAAACACAGGAGGGGCCACTCACTCTGTTCTGCCCGACCCTCTTCCAAAAGACGTCTACATTAGCGCGCGCATCTTTGAAGTACCGACAACTAACGGATAAGGCGGATGTGTTCTGTTCGATGGCACACTAGAACATTTCCGGGCGAATCGAAACGCATTTGGGGCCGAATGTTGTAGGTTATTCGCCGCGCAAATATTTTAAATGCGCTAAAATGGAAACGGCTTTAAGATAACAATTTTTTGGAGATATATAGGATTTATATTAACATTTCGTTTATTTTTAGATGTTTTCGCCTTAACGTATTTCAGTTTATATGTATATCGTGTTTTGAACATTAGGCTGGACAAAATTTATAATGTTAGTTCTCCATGAACTCAGATTTGGTGTTCTTTAATTCTTTAAAGGGGCAATTTTCTTTAGAAGCTCCGTTTTGGTTTAAATAAAAAACTATAATGTTTTTGGTTGGCCGTTGTAATGTTCAGTATTTCTGCGGATTTATAAACCCAGTTGTCTATTTTTTAGATTTTCTTCAAGGAAATGTTAGTTTGAAATATATTTAGAACAATTTATTAAATGTTTTATGCCCTGTGAATAGAATTTTTAGTCATAGGTTCTAGCAAATTCTAAAATCTTATCTCAATCGAATTTTTAGATTTAGAAATTTCTTATCTCTTATATGGGACCTGGACCCCAGGGTATTAAAGGAGTCCAGCTGTCTGAAGAAATGGTATTAAGTTGGCGAGAGGTCTGGAGAGTAGGGTGGATGAAGGAAGCAATATTCGTGAGGTCACAAAGGTGACTAGTCGTCTTACAGAATGGGGCCTCTCCCATACCGTGATCATTAAGCATAGCATCAATTTGAGAACAGTACATACAGCCTATGTGAAACCTACCATATTGGAACCATTACCTTTTTTTGATGAGTAGTAGACTTTGGAAAGTGTTATACTGCTTCTCCTTTGTCGTACAACTGTCCGAAACGCTTAGAATTGGCTTAGAGAATTCATTTTTCTGTCTAGAAAAGGATTTTTTCTGTTTCGCAATGAAGTGCTGTGCTAACTTTATGATGGTGATATTTTTGGCATTAACTGACCCATGGGGTAGTCTAGCTTTCGAGATTTGTTACCTTTCTGATTGCTTACAGGTGCTTAGCTCTCAACTCTCTAATATTTTTTGGTTTTTTTTTTTTTTTTTTGCTTTTGAAGAAAAGAAAAGTCTAATTACATTTTATTCCTGGGTGATTTATATATGTACTTTAATAATTTCTTTAATATTCAGATGCACGAACACTACGGGTCCATTTATGCCTTTTTAAAAATGTAATATTTATCCAATTATGATTAAATTTAGGTGAATTTTCACATTCCGTTTGATCATATGTCTGCACAAATCGTAAACACTGTTTAATGTGTGTCTTTTGCAGTGTAAAAAAAAAAGTATTAGTCCAAAATAAGTATATTTATTTTTTATGTTTATAAATGTCAAATTTTAATTTTAATTCTAATCAAAGACATTGCATTTGCGTCGATTTCTATGGATTTAAACCTCTTCCGTCCTCCTCCAATTCATTCAATTTATTTACTTTCACTTACCCACCAATATATATAAAATATATAGTAGAGAAAGTATTGTGATCGTGAAAATCTTAATCTTAATTGATTTAAATAATGAAATATTTACTGTTCCTCCCTACCAAGGCAAATATCACCGTGATTTTCTTTATAATAATGAAGAGCTCAAAATTCGAAAATTAAGTTTAAATTTATTATAGGATATTACTTTGAACCATTATCGTCGAATCCAGTACACGATATATCCTTGAAAACGATTTAAAATTAGAGTTTTTAGAAGCGTACATAGATTTTTTAGGGCCAAATGGTCGAATTTTTTTCTATAATTTCCTAAAAAAATATATTTATACAAAATACAAAACCATCCCCAGAATTGATTTCTATGAATAAGTGGAACAAACTTCATGCCAACTGTTGGCAGTACATTCCTAAAGAATAATAAATAATAAATTTTAAATGCCCATTTTATTCGTCGCGCAGGTACCGCCTCTATTATATTTATCGAGTACAGTTTACTCATTTCGCAGTTGTGTAAACGTCCAAATTCTCTGGTAGTTTCTCCTTTCTTTGGTCGAAATATTCTACGCAGTACTTAATTTTCAAAATTCCTTAGCCTTTGTCATCCCTCAATCTTAGCGGCCACGTTTCACATCCGTTAAGGGCCTTAGTAAGAATAATAGTTTTGTAAATACTTTAATTTTCGGAACAGAAAGCGCGAGCTAAGCAATGTCGCGACTGGATAGTAGCTAGCATTTCCCGCCTTTAATCTAGTCTTGATTTCCTTTTCAATTTAGTTTTTGATATTTGTCATAGCCCGAAACATCTAAATTTCTCTTCTTCAAACGTATTCCCCTCTCATCAATATAACTGTAATTGTCCCCTCACATTAACCCGTTTTATCCCTCTGCCCCAAAAATGGGGCAGTGATATAAACATGCTTTAAGTTTAATGTAAACGATTTTTTGCATTCAAAACTGGTTTCACACAATATTGGGACCACAGAGTATCGATTGTTGTGAATGCCACAGTATAAAATTCCTTGTGTAATTTATAGTTTTCCACTAAACAAAGGATTATTAGCATGGAGTGCAATAAAAAGTAAATTTTTTTTTTTTCAAGAGCAGTGATTATTGTGTATTAGTTTTCTTACTATAATATTACTTTACAATGTATGTAATTATGATTAGTAAT
The DNA here is from genome assembly GCA_911387785.2 of Aelia acuminata. Classification (NCBI taxonomy): domain Eukaryota; kingdom Metazoa; phylum Arthropoda; class Insecta; order Hemiptera; family Pentatomidae; genus Aelia; species Aelia acuminata. The sequence continues at coordinate 61,475,431 of OU426980.1, read as the reverse complement.
ACCCAGTATATCAAACATTTGTAATTTAGGGGATTTATCTCATTTATTGGGTTTTATTGGGTGCCCATTTTTTGGGGCAGTGGGATCGGCCGGGTACGTTTATCTAAACATTCTTATTTTTCTTTATTTTTGAGAATATTCACCACTGAAGGAGCTCTTTCGCTAATAACTTAGTGAAGAGGCATTTAGAGCAACAGTGTACACAGAGGGGCCAGATATCCACCTAATTGTTAACTGTCTGAACTTTTATAAATATGATCCTGAATTGGCCATCGATGAGGCAATGATGCCTTATTTCGGTCGGCTTGGGGCAAAGCAACAGATCCATGAAAAACCCATTGGATAAGAGTACAAGGTGTAGTGCAGTAGTTCAGTGCGAACCATATCAGGAAGTTCAGTGTGAACCATAATTGGAGGGCCTGTAATTCATGACATAGTGTCAGAAATACCAGTAAACGACAACAATGTGGTGACTACATCTTCCACTCAGCATGACATCAAACCCGTCCAGCAGCCAATAGGTGGATTTCTGCGAAAAAAAGAAGATACTTATTGACCAACTTTTTTTTGTGGCCCTGTAATGATGCTGGATGAAAATATTACAAAATTCCGAGTCAACATCCAATCAAAAAAATGCAATACAGAAAAACAGCACCAACCAAACGACCGAGGCTTTATACCAGCGTTTCGAAGAGAGTTCCTAATGATGTTAGGCTAGGGGCCCAATTGGTCCCCATTTCTACAAGTAACCATATATTTTTTCTTATCCTTATTTATTTCCAGCCCTAAAACTTAACCAGCTTTCTTCAACGTCGTTGTCTTTAGTTCTATAGTTTGCGTGTCATCACCAAGCAGTACCTAACAAAAGATATGTGAGTAGGGCGTTCAATCCTACGGGGCCATCTCATCCTACTCTCATTGTTTGTCAACGAGTCCGACGTACTTAGCCAGCAGAAACTTTTTAGGAATTTTCACTGACCATCCCTACATCTGCCACCCGTGGGACCATCCCTATACGCGGTGTTGTAACCAGTGCGAGTACTTCCTGTAGAATGAAGAAAAGGTGTATTCGTGGGGAAAAAGTTTAATGTGTTCGATGGCACATAGCCATTTTCAATAAATAATGTTTATTTTCAGTCAAAGAAAGTTGAGTGATGCGCGACCGCACCAGATTTTCAGTAAATAAATCACTATGCCGCAAATTTAATTGTTTATGTAACTGGAATGTCGTATTCAGCATTTAGTCGCATAATTGTTATTACTTAATTTGTATGGGTCGTAATGAAGTCATTTTTTATCTATATATAGTAAACTTAAAACAAAACCAACTAAACCATATGGTTTCCTTCTTTGGTTGGCCATATATTATTCTAAGGATCTTCTTCTCCCATGCATTCTTGGCGTTGGTTATAGGGTCTATGCCTCTCTCGCATATAATTCTCTCTGGACGGAGGACTGTCTTATATGCCATTCTTTCGTTGTATCGGGGTTTAGTTTGGTTTTGAATTTTTTTCGAAGTAAACAATAGTTCTTATTTCAAGCTGACTAAAATAGTTGGTGCATAAAATCTTTCTAAATCACCTAGATAAAAATTTTTTAGCCAGTTATGGTAAAGAAAGTGTACTCGAGTAACACAATTCCTCTAATACTCCGCCTACAGCTGTCAGTTCAGCTATAAAAAACCTTTCTTTAGTTTTAGAGAGAATAACTCATTGTTGCTCCATAATTGGAATTATCATTTAACGCCTTTTCTGTCGCTGGTAAAAAATTCAGAAGTGAAGAGCCGAGTGAGGTTAAAAACTAAGGACATCTTTTTTCTACCCTATGTACTGCCTTTGGATTAGCAGCCCTAATATTTTACTATTCTCGGTGAAAAAAAAAGTCCCTTGCTGTAACGTATCTCTGAAAATAGTTCAAAAAATATTATTGACATAGAGAGGAATGGAATGTTGAATATAAATAAATAAATTCTTTATTAGATTGTTCCGGGACAAGTCCCTTCGGAACAAAATTAAATTATACATTTTATGGGCTTAAGAGCCTAGATCAAGATTAAAATAAAACAAATTGGAAGAATAATATAAACATAAATTAAAAGGAAAACTTCTTGTGCTAAGATCAAACATAATAATACATAAAAATAATTGGCAAACATAACTGGCATTGCACTACTTAAATGTGCACGTACATACATAATTATAAATAAAATGAAAGAGCTTAAATTGAAAAATAATGACAACTTCCTCTTTAAAATTTGGATTCCGAATTGGAAGTTTCTATTTACAATTTTTCGGGAAACTGGATTGATAGGAAGTGATTGTACAGGCGGGATTTGAAGGTAGGGAGGGTGTTGGAATGACGAATAAAAGGGGGAATAGAATTCCATACGGATGAGGACCTGAATATGAAAGATCTTTCGAATGCTGACGTTCGGTGGGCCTGTATACATATATCTGAAGGCCTGGACCGGGTATTGCTGGAATGAACCGAGGATTTGGGCTGAAGGAGTTCGAGCGTGTATGAAGGACGGCGAAATCGAATAACTTGGTAAAGAAGTGATGCCAGGAGGTATTTGCGACGGTAGGATGGGTATAGGTTTTCGTAAAAAGGTGAGATGGAGACGTCTCTTGGAATCCCAAAGATGAATCGTACGAAAAATTAATCAGACGTTTTATTTTTACTTCAAGATCCCCGGGGATACCCCCTTATACTGTACAGCAATAGTCAAAGTGGGGGAAATATCAGGGAAGTGACGAGAAGTCTACGGGTTTCAAATGGAAGAAGGTTACGGAGGTTATTATAGAGGTAAGATATTAGAGATGTGGTGGTTTTTCCAAGAAAGGGTTTGGTGGAAGGTTACACCGAGGTTTTTGACATTAGGATAGAATTTAATAGGATCATTATTTAGGAGCAGGGTAGGAATATTAGGGATGGCTTTAAGGAGGTAAGTGGGGCCTTTTAAAATTGCTTTCGTTTTCTCAGTGTTTAGCTTTAGCTTGTTAGCCTCTTTCCGGAGGCTGATTCGGTTTAGATCGTCCTAAAGCTTTTTTTTTGTTAGTCGCTGACACTAACCCGGAGGGTGGGAAGGACTGGTATATTTGGAAATCATCTGCATAGATGTGATTTTGGGAGTGCTGAATCAGGGAAGGGAGGTCATTAATATAAATAGCAAACAGGGTGGGGGATAGAGAAGATCCCTGCGGGACTCCACAGGTGAGGGGAAGTGTCTTGGATGGATGTTTTCCGGGAATGACTACAAATTGGGACCGATCTGAGAGAAAAGATTTGAACCAGCGTAAGGCGCTGCTAGATAAATAAAGATTTTGTAGTGAAGTATTCTTATACTAAATAATAATCTAACATTATTTGAAATAAACAATTTTATTCATGCACAAAGGTAACCTCCATTATAACAACTGTTTTAATAAAAACATACAGTGGGTCAAAAAAGTATTGGCACACTCAAATTTTTGTTGGTTTCATTGTGAAAAACTCAAAAAATTATTTTTTAAGCATTTTTATTTAATAAACAATTGAGAAAAATACATAATTAGAAAGGAAATATTGAAAAATTACATAACATAACAATCAATTTTAAAAAAAGTTCACTTTTAGACACTCAAAAAAGTATTGGCACACTATGAATTACAAAATTGTGTGATGTTTTTAATTTAATGTTTTTTAAGAACTAATATTTGGTCATCATTCCGTCGGCATCTATAATAGCTTAAAGTCTTCTCGGCATTGATGCAACAAGATTTTGGGTTACTTCTTGACCGATTTTACGCCATTCTTCACCCAAAGTTTCTTTTAATATATTCTTTGAAGAAATTTTAATTTTCTTTACTTTCTGGTCCAACAGAGACCATAGGTGTTCTATGGGATTTATGTCCGGAGATTGTGGTGGTGTTTTTAATTGCCTGGGAACATTGTAGAGCATCCACTCTTTTGTTTTCTTTGCTGTGTGTTTGGGGTCGTTGTCATGCTGAAATATATATGTCTCCTTGATCCCCAATTTTTCAGCATTGGTTTTCAAGCTATGGCGCAAAATGTCGACATATTTTTCGGCATTCATAATATTTTCAATGAAGGTCAAATTACCTGTACCCTTCCACGACATGCATCCCCAAACTAGAACACCTCCATGTTTCACAATGGGCCTCACATGTCGAGCTTGGAATTCGGTATTAGGTTTTCGCCAAACATACTTGCGGCCATCAGAACCGAAAATATTAAATTTGCTCTCATCTGACAAAATTACATTTTTCCAGAACTCTAGGTCGTTGTTAATGTAATTTTTAGCAAACTCAAGCCTTTTTTTGCGGTTGACCTCCGAAATAAACGGTTTTCTCCGTTGAACCCGTTGAACCCTGCCATAATAATTAAATTTATGAATGACATTTCTTACTGCCTGTAAACAGAAGGTGGTGTTAGAAGTTGTTGCGACCTCTTGTGCTATCATGGCTGCTGATGAAGTTGGATCTCGCTCAACAATCCGGCGTATGCTCCTTTGTTCCCTTTCATTGAATTTCGTTGGTTGTCCCGAACGAGGTTTGTTTAAAACCGAACCCGTCTTAATATACTTCTTTACGATATTTCTAACTGAACTAAAACTAATTTCTAGCCTGTTCGCTATTTGTCGGTAGCTAAGTCCTTTTAAATATAATTTAATTATTCTATTTTTGAAAATAACGCAATACTCTCCGGTTTTGGCCATGTTGCTAGGGCAAAGATAGAAGAAAAGACTGCATCTTAATGTTGATATAGAATTAGTGTCAATCTTCATTTATAATCTATTGAAAGAAAAGGGATTTATTTGTTTTGACTGTAGCTAATAGTAAACATTTAAAACTGTGCCTATACTTTTTTGATCATCAAAATTTAATCTTTTATGTTTACTTTAAATTCATTACTTGAATTCCAAACATTCATCATTTCTAAAATCTAATTTTCAAGAGCCTCTTTTAAATTGAATGTTATTTCTGGAAAATGTCTTAATCCTATTGAGATTTGTGCAAAAAGTGGGGTGTGCCAATACTTTTTTGACCCACTGTATGGTTTTATAAAAACATATGGTTAATTAATAAATAAACTAGTAGTCAAAACTATTAATAAGAACTTAATTCTTTAACAGATATATCAGTCCTCCCCACTAAATTTTGATGGTAGGAGTTGATCTATATGTCTTCTCCATATCTGTCCGTTGTCCATTTTAACCGAGTAGTGTAGAAAACCGTCCCGCTGAATGATATTGCCGAATTCCCACTTCCTCTTCTTCATCGAGTATGATCGCGCCCGAACTCTGTCTCCTATCTTCAGCGAGCGAACACCATCTATTTCTTTCTTTTCTACTTTCTCCTGAGACCCTTCATTCATGAGGTCAATTTTAGTACGAATATTTCTGCCAAACATTAACTCATATGAGCACCTCCCCGTTGAGTTTGGAGCTTTCCGTAGTTGGGTTAACAGTTGTGAAACTTTTGAAAGTTCATCTCCGGCTTCTTCTGCCATAGCCAGAAGAGATTTCTTTATTGTTTGTACAAACCGTTCTACTTGGCCATTTGTCGCAGGATGATACGGTGCTGTCGTCTTATGAGTAATGCAATGATTTTGTAGAAAATCTTTGAACTCCCGATAAAGGAATTGCCGTCCATTATCACTTACTATTACGTATGGGAGACCAAAAGTTGAAAATAATCCTCTCAGTTTAGATATACATCAACTGGCCGTAGTTGTCTTGCTAGGGAAAACCTCGACCCATTTAGAAAACGAATCAACAACTATTAAGATGTATTTCCCTGACTCTGGTTCTGCAAAATCTATATGAATTCTTTGCCAAGGGCCTGTCGCTTCCTCCCAGGGGTGAAGAGGAACTTTTGCTGGATTGTTTCGATTCATGCAACAATTCATACATTTCTTCACCAAATCTTCAATGTCCCTGTCAATGTTTTTCCAATAGCAATACGAACGTGCCAAACCCTTTATCTTCGACATACCTAAGTGTCCAGTGTGTAATTCTTGTAGAACTCTCTTCTGCAATGCTTTCGGTATGAGGACCCTTGGACCCTTGAGCAAACATCCATCTTGAAGAGATAGCTCGTTGTCATGAAAACCAAACTTTTCAACGCTTTCTCCACTGAAAAGGTTTTTTTAGAATATTACTAAGCTCAGCATCCTTTTTTGTTTCTTCCGAGATAACTTTTTGGTTGTTGAAACCAACTGAAATTTGGTTCAGCTGAAATTTTGCATATTGGTCAAGTTTATTGTCTGTTTTGGCCAATGCAAGGGGGAAACGGGAAAAATAATCAGCATTAACATGTTCTTTAGTACCCCTATATTCAATTATATAATCAAAACCTGATAGAAAATGTGCGTAGTGGAGCATTCGTTGTGCAGAGAGAGTTGGGAGTGTTTTTGAAGGGTTAAAGATTGAGATTAGAGGTTTATGATCTGTGACGATTATGAATTTATGACCGTAACAATAGTGCATAAATTTCTTAAGACCCAAAAATATTGCAGTTGCCTCTTTATCGATTTGGCTATAGCGCTGTTCACTTTTTGTTAGTGTACGAGATGCGAAGGCAATTGGTCTCTCACTTCCATCTCTTAATCGATGTGAAAGGACGGCCCCAAGACCGACAGGTGATGCATCTGTGGCTAGAATAATTGGTAACGATGGTTCGTAATGGCAGAGGACCTTTTCACTCATGATTTCAGACTTGCTGAAACGCATTTTCACAATCCTTGTTCCATAGAAATTTTGTATTTTGTTTCAATAATTTATAAAGAGGAGTCAAAAGTGTAGCAAGATGCGGAATAAATCTATTGTAATAATTAAGGAATCCTAAAAATGTTCGGAGTTCACCTATGTTTGAAGGGGGTTTAGAATTTTTCAGTGCTTCTGTCTTTTCTTTGGTTTTATGCAGTCCATGCTCATCAATTGTATGACCCAAGTAATTAATACTTTTTTGAAAGAATTTACACTTTTCTTTGTTAAGGCGCAAGCCGTTCTGCCTAATTACTTCCAAAACTTCTTTTAATCTTTGAAAAGCTTCCTCGTAATTTCCCCCTTGAATGATTACATCATTGTAAAAGCATTGGACCCCTTTAATCCCATGAAGCATGTTATCCATTTGTTTTTGCCAAATTAACGGAGCATTTTTCACACCAAACATGAGTCTATTGACTTTGTAAAGACCCTTCGGAGTGTTTAGAGTTTGCATCATAGAACTTTCTTCATCCATTTCTAAGTTAAGGTAAGCCTCCCGTATGTCCAGGGTTGTGAATAGTTTTCCCCCATTCATTTGTGCAAATATGTCCTCGATCCGGGGTATCGGATAATGCTCATCTTCAATGCATTTGTTAAGCGTGACTTTGTAATCGGCACAAAGTCGGACTTCCCCTGATGGTTACAGGACGGGTACGACCGGTGTTCCCCACGGTGAGTGATCAACGCGGGTGATAGATCCTCGAGCTTCTAATCTATCTATTTCTTTGCCAACTTAATCTCTGGGGGCAAAAGGAACCACCCTTGGTTTGCAATAAATAGGTTTAGAACCTGACTTTAGTTTGAAATGCCCCTTCACGTTTGGTATTAATCCAACTTCAGCTTTAAAAACATCCTCATATTCAAATAGCAAATCCTCTAAATTATTGTTCGACAAATTTAAATTTAACGCCTTAATTTCAGCCCAATCCAGTTTAATTTCCCGTAACCATTCACGACCTAAAATTGGATCTACCTCATCATCAATGAAAAATAACCTTCCACGAAACATTTGATTTTTGAAACTGCAGTTAACGTAAACAATACCTTTTGGTTTAATTACTTCCCCAGTATAAGTTTTCATTTTTGTATCAGTTTTAAGTATTCTATTTTTAAGCCCCATTCTTTTAAACTGCTTATATGAAATAGCCGATAATGCAGCGCCTGTGTCTAATTCCATAGTGATATCAGTATTTTCTATTTTAAGATTCAATTCTATTTTGTCGTTTGAACTGCATAGAATTTTATTTATCTCAGAATAAGATTCACTACCAGAATGGCACTCTTCAACTTGCTTTTGAACTTTCCCCCTTGACCTACAAACCCTTGCTAAATGTCCTGTTTTCTTACAGCATCTGCATTCTGTGTTTTTAAACTGACACTGATTAGCTAAGTGTGAACTGCTACCACATCTACGTATAACAGTTCCTACTGTTTAATGGAACAGCTGATTTACTTTTAACCTCTGATTTTATTAATTTATAAGTATTTAATTCTAATTTAGGTTGAGTCAAGACCTTAGAATCAGTTAAAGATAATTCTAATAACTGGGCGTTATTTACAATTTCCTTGAAAGAATGTGTATCCCTTTCCTGCAATAGTTTTGTCTTAATATAATCTTCTCTCAGACCTCGGACAAACTGAACAGAAAGAAACAAATCTGCCACTGTTTTACCACACTCACAATTAAACTTGCAATCAGCTGAAAGACGTTTTAACTCCGAGGCAAAATCATTCACACTCTCATTAGACTCTTGCGTACGTGAGAGGAATTTATGTTGCATTGCCCATGTACTAGGCTTAGGATCGAAATGTGTTGAAAGTGTGTTTACTAACTCCTCATGTGATTTTTTAAGAGGGTTGTCTGCAGAGCATAAATCATACACCTTTTGGTGTACGTCTGGTGGTAGCCCACTCATGAGCGTGTAGGTTTTAACAGAATCATCAGTAATGCCCCTCAGAACCATATGAGTTTCTAATCTCCTTATAAAATTAGTAATGTTTTCATTACCTTGCAAGGGGATAAAATGTGTACTCACGCCACCTTGTTGAGAATTGGGAGCCCCTACCGGAGGTGTCGGCTGCTCTGCCTTCTCGAAGTCCATCTTCATAGTGAGCAGGGTAGCGAGTGCTATGTCCACTTCATCTTCGATGGTGCCTCTCAGGTCATCAAAGTTATCTGATGCCATGGGCGGATCCAGCCGATCGTAAAGGGGGGGGGCTGCAGTCCTAAAGGGGGGGGGGGGCTGCAGCCACACAGCATTTCATTTGGATCTGCTAATCAGCTTTTTTACCTTTATCTTCCATTCCTACAACTGAAATTCTACTTGTTCTGCACATTATTTGTTCTTTAACTTGCTTCCAGACATTTAGGAAAGTCAAATTCTATCTTTAAATGACAAAAATTTTCCGAAGGGAGGGGTTGCAGCCCCCACAGCCCCCCCCCCCCCCTGGATCCGCCAATGTCTGATGCACGCTGCAGGTCTGTCAGTATGTTGCTCAACTGTTCACTGAGGGCTTCCAAACGGGTCAGCTTCCGCTCTACCTATTTCTAACTGAACTAAAACTAATTTCTAGCCTGTTCGCTATTTGTCGGTAGCTAAGTCCTTTTAAATATAATTTAATTATTCTATTTTTGAAAATAACGCAATACTCTCCGGTTTTGGCCATGTTGCTAGGGCAAAGATAGAAGAAAAGACTGCATCTTAATTTTGATATAGAATTAGTGTCAATTTGCTTCCAGACATTTAGGAAAGTCAAATTCTATCTTTAAATGACAAAAATTTTCCAAAGGGAGGGGCTGCAGCCCCCACAGCCCCCCCCCCCCCTGGATCCGCCAATGTCTGATGCACGTTGCAGGTCTGTCGGTATGTTGCTCAACTGTTCACTGAGGGCTTCCAAACGGGTCAGCTTCCGCTCTACCTCAGCTTTTGTCTTCAAGCCTCTCTCAATAGAAGAAAATATTTGTCTTACTTGATTCACAATAATGTCTTTCTCCTTCTCAAGTTTTATCACTCCTTTTGATGGCATAGTGGATTCTTGAAACTCGTCGCCACTGAAGTATTCTTATACTAAATAATAATCTAACATTATTTGAAATAAACAATTTTATTCATGCACAAAGGTAACCTCCATTATAACAACTGTTTTAATAAAAACATATGGTTTTATAAAAACATATGGTTAATTAATAAATAAACTAGTAGTCAAAACTATTAATAAGAACTTAATTCTTTAACAGATATATCATGTAGTTTGGTAAGAAGGATGTTATGGTCAACTATGTCGAAAGCTTTTGAGAAATCAAGGAGCATGAGAACAGTTACTTTTCGGTGTTCAATGGAGCTGTAGAGGTCATTAGTAATTTTTAGGAGAGCGGATTGTATTGAGTAGCCACATCGGAAGCACGATTGTAAGGGGTTAATGAGGGAACATTCTTCTAGGAAGTTGGAAAGTTGACTTTGAACAAGGTGTTCTAACGGTTTTAAGAGGTTGGAAAGAAGGGAAATAGGTCGGAAGACATTCATTGAGGAGGGATTTGAAGTTTTTTTTAAAGGTCGGACGAGAGCGGTTTTCCAGGAAGAGGGAATTTCGAGTTTTGTAAAGAGTAGTTATAAATATGATGAAGAACAGTAATAAGGGCAGGAAGACAAGGCTTTATTAACTTTACTGGGATATCATCAGGACCATAGTCGTTGGTGTGGGATTTTAGGATTGCTGTAAGTAGATCGTCGTAAGTAATGTGGGAAAAAAAGAAGTTCTCAGAGTTAAAATTATGGCTTCTCATCTCGGTAACTTGAGGAGAATGAAACGGAAAGGATGAGAAATGTTTATTGAGATCGCCTGGTGTAAATTGAAGGGAACTAGGGTTGTTGGAACCAGGTAGGGATATTTGACGGAGTATTTTCGGGGCATTGGAGAGAGCATTGTGAAAGTGGCGGGATTTAGCATGTCGGCCTTTGGATTGGGTCAGGTTTCTGAGTTTTTTGAAAGACGCATAGTCGACTGCCAAACGGGTTCGCCGAAATTTGCGTCTTGCAGCTTCCCTTCTTTTTATCAAATCCTTTATTTCAGTTGTCAGCCAAGGTGCAGCGGGGCGAAGTAGGATTCGGGTTTTCAAAGGAGAGTGGGTGTCTAAAATGGTTTTTAAGGCTATTGTATATATTGAATTGTGTATATATATATTGAACTAGAAGTTGGGACAAGCCAGCTAAGTGAGAACAAGGCCAGTTTGTATAATTTTAATGAAGTAAAAAAAACATTAAGAGTGAAAAATTATTTAACTTGGTGGCTGAAAATTATTCTTTGATCAGAACTTTTAAAAATTAGTAAAATCTTTAACAGGACACTTGGTATACTTAGTTAACCTAAATCCACACTTTTTCACAGAATCACCCTCTTACAAGTTATTTTCTATTTAGAAATTGGAGTGTTCTTAAAAATAGCTCCATTTTCAGTGATTTTCGGTGTGTGGAAATTCAATGTTTGTAGGTTTCACTATAATTTTCATAAAATGGAGTTCTTTAAAAGATTTCTCAAATATTGAAATGTTGACGGATCTGGAAAGTTATGGCGTTTTTTACGGTTTTAAAATTCTTAGGAAATTACTCTTAATTTTTGGTCCCTGGAGAATTACAAATTACCGAGTGTGAATTAGTCGAGTTAGGAGCGATAATTAGAAACATAATTATCGTGACCCAAAAGTTTTCGCAAATGCTAGATATATATTTTTTTCAGTAAATATTTTCTTCATTTCTTTTTGAGTAGTTCTTTGATATACCAAGTATGAGCCAACTTGATTTTGTTGATTACCAAAATAATTGTTATCTCCTTATTCCTGTTTGTCTTATTTTCATTAGCTTGGCCTTCAGTAGCCAAGGCCAATTTTCCTTTATTTGGTAAAGGTGAACATCTTATGAAGATGTCTTTTTGGAAATTTCTGTTTCCTGCCAGCCACGCTCCAATGTATTTCAATTCTTTACTTTTAGGAATCGTCCAATATTTTATATCGATAGAGTTCACATTTTACTGTAAGTTCATTTACTCAATTTTAGTTGTGCTGACTTGTAATCCCCACCACGAATATACCTGATTCCTTATAATTTAGCTCTGGTGTCCTCTTTGTCATCGGCTATAATAATTTGGTCGTCCGCAAACTGAAAGGAATAAAAGATATAATTTTTTATAGTTTTCCCTATTCCTTGGCTTTTCCTCAACATATAAGTTAAATAATACTGGGGATAGAACAATCCCTTCTTGGACCTTCATCTTTTCCTATGGTGAAGTCTATCCACAAACTTCCCTTATGCTTGACCTCAGCTGTGGCATTATTTATATAATTTATTTTACCTTGGATCGTAGGGCCACTTAAACCTACTCCGTATTATGCCCTCTAAAGTCTACATAAAGAATTCATGTCGTAAGTTTTTTGCAAATCAAGTATTACCAAATTTACCTCATTGTTACACTCTTTTTTCTTTTTATCAGCTGTTAAATTGTAAAGATGTGGTGAATACATGACGTAACTGCACGAAAAACATTCTGTTCCACTGATATTATTCCCTGACACACTTTTTTTAATAATCTTCCGTACAAGCTACTCATGCTACATGTTACTGTCATTCCTCTATTGTCGGAACATATTTTTCTGATTCCTTTTATTTTTTAAATAGCGTTTAAGTATGGATGCATATTAAAGTCGTTAGGGCCATGAAAATGATCCGTTTGTATACCCCTATTGAGCGAGCGAAGCGAGCGGAAGTCGAAAGCTGTGATCTAATAAAGATAATGAAGGCCCCGAGTTAAACTGAAAATGACGCGACGGGAGTTCGCTAAATTCGTATATAGCGGTCTAACTTTAAGCGCGGTTGTTCCAATTCCTTCCTTTGGTCTCTCATTGACGCTTCCGATAATTTTTGTCACTACATACATTTATCAATTCTGTCACACTTATTTTCATAATGTGGCATTAGAGTGATAATAATAAACTGAAAATAATGCCTCTGAAAACAAAATTAAAGATGCTTAATAGGATGATTTTTCCCTTAGCCCAATCAGATCGCTTCTATGATGATAAAACCTTATACTATAAAAATGAACTAACAGCATCCCATTGCAGTCTCATGTTATATATGTTTATATTTTTTCAATCTGGTAGACGTTTCGGACCAGTTGTCCATATTCATCACCAACCTTCTCTTTTGAATATTAAATAATTGTTCGTTCTAATGGAGAATTTGTCAAATATTGCTGAATTGGTGTTTTATATGCATTAATGCATATATACTTGTTTTATGGTGTTGCATGCTACTTAGTGTCTGATTATAGATTAATTAATTAATTAATATGATTATAGACACCAAGTAGCATGCAACACCATAAAACAAGTATATATATATATATATATTTATGCATATAAAACACCAATTCAGCAATATTTGACAAATTCTCCAGTAGAACGACCAATTATTTAATATTCAAAAGAGAAGGTTGGTGATGAATATGGACACACTGGTCCGAAACGTCCACCAGATTGAAAAAATTTAAACACATATAACATGAGACTGCAATGGGATCCTGTTAGTTCATTATTGTAAATAAATAAAGCAGTCTATCAAGATAATATGAAGAATAAAGGAGATCCTAGTATTCCTTACATTATATTGAAGAATACTTCATTATGATTAAACATGGTAAGTTAAATCCAAATCGTTGGAACCATTTTTTGATAAATCGTAAAGAGAAAAATGACATTTCCCCCTACGATTAATCAACTTTGACACCTTTGCTGTCACCTTAAGGGTATACCTCAAATACATAAATTCAGTTTCGTAAGACAAATCGTTTCTGAGTCTGTTCACACCCAACAATTTAGTGAAAAAAATCTAATAGGGATAATTAAAAAACCGATCATAGATCACCTTAAAAAATATTTGTACCTTTAGCAATGGAACGTTGAAAAGAAATATAACCACAGTGAAGTTAACTAAACGAATGCACTTTAAGAATAATTTGTATTTTCAATATTTTTTTATTCAGGAACGCCTTCCGCTTCAATGAATATCTAATTCAAAATAATACTAATTAGTGAATGATAATAATTAAAAACGAAATATTTTGACTAATTTGTATACGCGCAATCATTGGCTAGGAGAAAGCATTCATTTAGCAACAATTCGTTAAATGCAAAGCATCAAGATACGTCAGGCGGTAATTATGTCAAACCTGATAAGAATGTAAACAATTTAACTGCGAAGTTTTGAGATTTAATTGCAAAAGACTTAATAAACTTTTGGCTAAGCTTAAGCTATACTAATGCAGTGAGTTTAAGACTCCTCTTTGAATAAATCATACCAAGTATAACAGCTACAAACATAGATACTATTCCATTACTTCAAATTAGAACTATTTACTAGAAGAAATACTATTTCCTTTAATTGATTTAATTTTAAATCCAAAAAGACCGCACAATTATACTCATAATTTTTTCTTTACATATATGTTATTTCTTTTTTAATTAATAGTTAAGGAACCAAAGCATTTTAGCTCATAATGTACTATTACCGAAACTATTCATCAAAAATTGAAAATGGATCTGGTATAGGAAGTTGTGCGAACTCAATATTAAAGCAAAAGGTGTTTTCATGAAAACAAGTATTTGAGCAGAATCTAATCTTACAAGCTACTTTTCAAAAATTGAACGGTAATTATATACATAACCATAAAAAAAAAAGCGCATATACACAAAATACTGATTACTCGATAAAATAAAAATATTTTTCTATATTAGAGAGGCACATATATAAAAAATAAAATCATATGTCAAAAAAACTGGTGCGATGCGTGCAACACAGAACTTTCACTTACCGACTTACTTTGATTAGAAAAACGCAAGAAGTGCGCAGAAAAACAGATTTGCAGATCCTTTCTCATGCAACCGAATCCCAACTATATGCCGCTGGACATCGAAATGCTTCTTCGGTGGTTAAATAAGTCACTCAAAATCCACGGCAAGCACTAAATTAAACTATAAACTATTATCGAAAGATAAACCTGCACGAAAATATCCACTGTGCAGGCGTTATCGATGTTCGTAGAAGCAATTCTGTCTAGAAGACAGTATGAGGTACTACAAAATTCTTGTAAAAAATTAAATCCATGTTATAGTTTGCTACAAAAGAAACTGCAATGAAAGTTGTGAATCATCAGATGATTAAGAAGTCTGTAATAGTTTGTCCAATATCTTATTTATATCTTAATCATTGTATGATTACATGATGAATCATTGTATAAATTTTTATTTATTTTTACTTTGTAACCCAAAATATAGAAAATTGTGTTAATATAAATGTTGATTAAAAGCTGTTAGAAACTTAAAGTTTGGTTAAGTAATCAAATTACCTCATTTGCACTGCAAAACCCGGACAAAGTTGATGTGATTGATTATTATTTGCAAGATTAATACTTTATTTCAAAAAATATAGGTCCTAGATTTTAAATATTTTTTCAAAATCAGCAGCCTAAAATTAATTGAATATGGTGATAAAATATTTTTGGCCGGCTAGACCTGTCAAATACCCCCCCTGTGCGGTGGTGACATTCGCAGCTGGTCGCCAACCAGCCTTCCTCATACACACTCCTAACATCCCTAATACCCTTATACCCCCACCTTAATAAAAAAAAATTATTATACCATATTTGGGGTTTACTCTATCATTTCAAGTAGTGCTGATATTTCGTCTGAAGATATTTGTTTATAGTTGGGTTTCAGCCATTCTTACGTAATGCCAATCAAACCCGGTTTCCTCATCAAACATTTATAGGTAAGGAATGGATTAAAGAAAGATAAGCCCCTTTGAGGCTTTAAAAATCTATTAGGGTCGGCGTGGAGTGCGTGCCGGTGGGGGGGTCGATGCTACTGGCGAGTATCGATAGATGGAGCAGTTGAAGCGGGCTGTGAGTGTTGGCGGTGAGCCCTCAGAGGACGGACGGATCAGCGATAGGCGATGACACCCTGGGATTGGAACCCGTACAGCTGATGTTGGAACCTGAAGAGGAACACTGCAAGTATCTAGAATGTTCCCCTAGCGGTCCAGTTTCCTTCCACAGGCCGTATTGATTTTAGCCCCCATGTTTATTTACCATATACTAGCCCTAACCTGCCGTCCTTTCTCCCACCTGTACACTTGTTCATTCAATTAATTTTCTTTTCGATATTATTTCGTTATTTTCCCAAATCAGTTACATATTAATTGCACTAATTATTTCCATTTGGATTAGTTTGGGCTCGGAGTTCGAACCCCTTTGTTTTCGTCCTAATTAGGCACATACTGTTTTAGCATTTAAATGCTGATATGTTTCGATTTCCTTTTGCTCTCGATCGTTGTGAAAAACGTTTCTGCTTACGAATCGGACTTGTTTACGGTTTATGTTGACTGTCGGTTATGCTGTTTGAAAGGTTTCAATGCAATCGAATGGAGATTATTTCCCAGTCTTATTAAAAAACATGGAAATATGTCTCTTTTGTCTAACTCATAATTGATAAATTTTTACCATTCAGTATATATGTATGTGTGGGAATTGTTTTCAAGATATTTTTGATTTTGTAAACATCTTAATCTTCCGTCACATTATATTTTATAATTGATAAGAAAACTCTCCAAATTACAAGAAACTTACTGATTCATTTATTTTGATTGTTTAAATTGACTTCTATTTATTGATTAAATGAAAGGAAGGTTAACCACTAGTATTCGCATGTCATTCCTCATATTGTTTATTATTTACAAAAACCCCCCTCCTGCTATTTTTCATTATTCAGGTGTCATTGTTTTCTTAGTAACTTTAGGTTTCTGTTTAGCGTATCAATTTTAACCATTATTCTAGTAGCTATACATCTCGACATTTGTTTTTCATACTTGGTCATTTCTGATGATTTTTATCATACTAGATGTCGTGGATTAGCATTTTTTTTTTTTTTTTTAATATATGATTTTATTTTTTATGTTGGTGCCTATAGAAAACGATTTTTATTTTATCGAGTAATCAGTATTTTGTATGTATGTGCTTTTTTTATGTTTATGTATATATACCGTTTACATTTTGAAAAGTAGCTTGTTAGATTAGATTCTGCTAAAATACTTGTTTTCACGAATACATCTTTTTGGATTTAAAATTAAAGACATCAATTAAAGGATGTAGTATTTCTTCTAGTAAATAGTCGTAATTTGAAGTAGTGGAATAGTATCTATGGTGTTAACTCACTGTATTAGTATAGTCTAAGCTTAGCCAAAAGTTTATTAAGTCTTTTGTAATTAAACCTCAAAACTTCTTTTTGTTTTACAGTTCTTTCTCTTTGTATAACAATCTTCTAATATGTCTTTTCACAGTTAAATTGTTTACATTCTTATCAGTTTTGACATAATTACCGCCTAACGCATCTTGATGCTTTGCATGTAGCGAATTGGTGCTAAAAGAATGCTTTCTCCTAGCCAATGATTGCGCGTATACAAGTTAGTCAAAATATTTCGTTTTTAATTATTATCATTCACTAATTAGTATTATTTTGAATTAGATATTCAATCAAGCGGAAAGCGTTCCTGAATAAAAAAATATTGAAAATACAAATTATTCTTAAAGTGCATTCGTTTAGTTAACTTCACTGTGGTTATATTTCTTTAACGTCCCATTGCTAAATGTGCAAATATTTTTTAAGGTGATCTATGATCGGTTTTTTAATTATCCCTATTAGATTTGTTTCACTAAATTATTGGGTGTGAACAGACTCAGAAACGATTTGTCTTACGAAACTGAATTTATGTATTTGAGGTATACCCGTAAGGTGACAGCAAAGGTGTCAAAATTGATTAATCGTAGGGGGAAATGTCATTTTTCTCTTTACGATTTATCAAAAAATGGTTCCAACGATTTGGCTTTAACTTGCCATGCTTAATCATGATGAAGTATTCTTTTTATATAATCTAAGGTTTTATAATCATAGAAGAGATCTGATTGAGCTAAGGAAAAAATCTTCCTATTAAGTATCTTTAATTTTGTTTTCGGAGGCATTATTCTCAGTTTCTTCGACAAATTTTTGTTTGAGGGAGGGGTGGGGGTCGACCCTACCAAACCCCCATGTTTGGAGGACCAGAATTTTCTCATGGGGTTTACACTCCTAACCTTGGGGTGTTCGTCCTAACACATGAGACCTTGGGAGATTGGGGGTTCAAAGATTTAGGATAGGATAAGTAGGACTCATAGAGGAAATGTGTGCGATTTGGGTTAAAGGTCAACGGGCAGTTGTCTTTTTAGTCACCTTTTACAAGCAGTGAACACTGTGGGTCTATTCTACCCCCGAACCCAAAGGCTGGTCGTTAATAACAACGAAAAAAAGCATTGAGGTAGAAATAACAGCAAGGCTGGCAATAGGTGTTTATATGCTCTCCAAAAGGCACTCCGTTTTAGAAACCTCTCACGTAGTTCAAAATTAGCGATAATATATCGGACAATCATCTGGCCAATAGTGGGCATATGGTAGTTGGGCATGGGTTCTGACACAAGAAAATGAAAGAATTATTAAGGCATGGAAAAGATAGGTCCTGCGAATGATTTTCGGGCCAATAATCGGATCAGGACAACGAGATTAAAACAAAGAGATTACGAAGATGTTTGCGGAGCCAGACATAGTGGTATACTTCAAAATGGCGAGAATACGATGGATTGGGCATTTAGAAAGAATGCTCACCGTCTACCAAAAAGGTTACTGTACAATACGCCTTGAGAAAGCCGAGCGAAGGGAAGACCACGTTTGAGATGGCTGGAGGCGTTGAGGCAGACCTGCGCCAGATTGGAGTGAGGAGATTGAGAAGATATGCTGCTGACAGGGAGGAATGAACGAAAATAGTTTCAGTTACGAAAGTCCTCCACGGGCTGTAGATCCTGAAGTATAGATAGATAATTTTGTTTATTTGGAGTAAATGAAATATCCATTTTATCCTTATTAAGTAACAATAAATTGCTAAATATAAAAATATTTATTAATCAAATTAAAGAAGAAGAAAAAATATGATTTCCCAAAATATAAATTTCGATTTCCGGTTATATGGGTAGTAATATAGGTGTAGTACTAAGTAATACATGTATAATATATCGTTGGATAGTTTAGAATTTCAGAAATAATAATGTATACGAAATATTGACTATAATTTTTATTTTCAGATTATTTAACGGAAACTATTGGTTGCCATGACAATTAAATGCATCTGGTTTAAAACCAAATTATAATATAAAGAATTACAATATTTTTAATTTCGTTTTACAATGGGAAACAAAGAAAACTATTTAGAGATAAGCTGATTTTTGGGAGAGAAGGCGAAGTGCATGTTAATCGATCGAGAAAAAAAAATATGTCGATCATAACCTTGAATGAATGTGATAACTTTTTTCTTAATAAAAAAATATAAACAGTCTCTATGTGAGAAAAATGCACATAGTATCTCTGGTGTTTCATTTTAAATTTTGAACCGAAAATGCAGGTATTTTATTAACATATTTTTAAATTAAATTAATATCAATTACTGCCAAAGGGCGATCCCTTTTTGTGATATCTCTTGAGGATAGGAATACAAAGAACGATTGTGGTCACGTTGTGATGTAATACACTAGCCGTTTACTATTAAATAGGGTTCGGTATCGATAGCGAAAACATCTATCTGTACATCGCACAATGGGACGAATGGCCAATCTAGGCGGAAAAAAAGTCATGATCAAAAATGAGGAAACCATTGTATTATGTGTAAAGGAGAGATGTTTTTAGAACGGTATAAAAGGTTGTTTTGATTTTAGAAGGTGGATTTTACAGTATACACAACGGTATGAATAGTACCTGACGGTCACTTTGTTTAAACTATTTATTTTTTCAATTGAGCTTCATATATCATCGTTTTGATATTTTTTCATTCTTACTTTGTATTTAGTAAGTACACCACTGCTATACTAGAATACCATTTTCCAAATAATTAGTCCAAAATTTGACCCATTTCACAACTTTTTTTAACATGTAAAGTAAGAAATTTTTAAACTTAAAAGTTATTCTACTAAAAAGTACCTCTGTGAAATTTATGGTAGAGCTCACTAAGAAGGTATATTTAAGAAATACGAAAAAATTAGCTGCCTTCGTTTACCTCAGGAAAAGAAATTTCAATTCCAAGTAGGGAGTTATGTGTTATTAGACAAAGTTGTATGGACCTGGATTCAATATATGTTGCTATATTGCAACAGTTTACACTAGAGAATTTTATTCCAGTCTTTAGTTGCGTTAAATACTCTTTTAAAATTAGCATTTACTAAAATTAAAACGAAATGGCAAGAGATTGGAAGATATTCGGACAGATTTATCATGAAAAATAATGTTAGCTATACACTAATTCAACTTTCGAGTGTTTTTGTGAAGAAACTTTGCCATCTACTTCTTGCGCCAATTTTGGTCATCCTGTTAAGCGATTCGAGGTCTGATGTGCTCGATTTATTGATAAGTAGTTATGTACAAACGTCAATTTTATAGCGAGGAGGCCCTTGCTTTTATAAGAGAATTTAAATTCAAAAAGAGATAGTTCATATATTTGCTTCTAAAGTCACCAACTAACGTTAGATTTGTCAGTGGGACTGTAATCGTAAAAATGGTCACAGCAGAGTTTGTTGTCAGTAGCGCGGATGATGATTATTTGTTTACCTCCTCGTTCGTTCCTTTAAAATTATGTGTTTGAAAATGGAAGAAAATTAAGTCTGGAATAATTCCAACTGAAATTTAAGGAAGAAATGAGTATAATAATCAACCTGGTGTTCGAAGTGTCATGGCCGCTACTAATAACGTAACTTCACTTAGCTCTGTGATTATTCCTTTACAACAGCTGTATTAGAGTTCGTTTTGAAGCAAAAGTTTGCATAAAGTGGTTTTTGTTGCTGGTGAACAATTTCATGTTACTCTTTGTGAGGTGAGTGAGAGCAATCAACAGTTACAGTGATAAATAGTGCTCGTGGGACCACCACGTGGCTAACAGCTGGCTTGCTTGCTTGCTACTGGCCTCAAGCTAACATCGCGCAGGACAGTTTCTTATCTGATCTCCCGCATCGCAGTGGGTTAGGCGCTAGGAGCCCAGTTCTCGCTGATTCATATCATCAGCAGTTCAATCCCAGACTTTTTTTTTTTTTACTTAAATCAACAGTTATGTTTTCATTTTGTTTAAACTTATGTACACATTGTAAATATTCTAGAAGTTAAATTTTAATTTTATTATTATTATTATTATTTTTATTTTTTTTTATTACTTTCTTTTATCTCCAAAATGTCCACGGAAAAATTATCGGTCATGGACACGGATGAAGATATATTCTCCGAAATAAGCGAAACCGATTCGCAATATCTTTCAAGAAGAACACTCCAAAAGCGCCAACGTAATGCTGCTCCTGGATCAGCTGGCAACTCGCCTAATAAGAAAAAAAATAAAAAAGGAAAATCTAAAGAAAAATTAGAGACCCCAGAAACCCGCAGTATACCTGCATCCAGCAATATAGAACCTCAAACTTCCATAACAACCAGCAACCAGTTTGCAGCCCTCAATAACTCGACAACTGATGTTCCACGCCCACATGATTTCAAGGAACCATAGCCACCCCCAATTTTTGTAGGCCAGGTTCAAGACTTCATGGAATTTGCAAATGAAATATCGCAATTAATTGGACCAACCAATTTCAAATGTTTTTCCCGGCTCAAAGACATCAAAATAAACACTAGCAATAAAGAGCATTATAAAAAACTGGTAGAATACCTAAAAGTGAACAAATATGACTTCCATTGTTACCAGCTCAAGGAAGAAAAGCCATATCGAGTAGTCTTAAGGGGACTTCATTTCACCACCCTCACTACTGCCATAAAAAACGACATTGAGGAATTGGGATTCAACGTCAGGAACGTCTCCAGTGATCTCCATCGAATCGAAAAATATCCTCTGCCTTTATTTTTCGTACACCTCGAGCCAGCAACCAACAACCCGGAAATTTTCAGAATTAATCGACTTGTTTATTCTACCATACGTTTTGAAGAGCCCAGACAAAGACCTGAAATAGTGCAGTGCACGAAATGCCAAAACCTCGGCTATACAAAGTCTTATTGCCATCATCAGGCCAGATGTGTAAAATGTGCAGGTCCGCATGCTTCCAATTTATGTCAGAAGCCTCGTGACACACCAACAAAATGTGCATTATGTGGAGAACCACATCCTGCAAATTATAAAGGTTGCATTATTTATAAAAAGATGCTAAAGCAAAAATCTATGTATGCAGCACCCTCCACGAGCGATGACCAACTTACGCAGTCAACAAGAGCAGAAAATACTCAGCTTGTGCCTTCTAACTCTAGAAACACTTACTCGGATGCCATCAAAAGTCAAAATGAGGCGCCTCAAGATCCTTTACCTCAATCTAACTCCTCCCATAGACAATCTCAGTCATACCATTCTAAGCCTAAGACAGTAAAGGAAATCCCACCCAAAAAGGTAGGATTTTTGAAGGTGAAACTCCCGCCACAGAATCTATCAAAAATCAAACCTAAACATCCAAATATTTCCCAATCTTCCTCCCAAGTCCTTTCAGATCCTGAAAGTCAAATAAAATTAGAAAATCATCATGAATCTCTTAAGAGTACCACTCCCGTAACCCATCCTTCTGGCCAACATATCTCCTATCCCTATCCTAACCAAACTCCATCAGATATAACGTCAATCCTATCATCCTTTCTCCGCGATTTACAAGAAACAATCAAACCTTTAATATCACTCCTTACTAGAATCCTATCAGATATCCCGTTAAATATTCCGAGATGAACAAGAAATCCCTAAATATCCTTCTGTGGAACGCCAATGGCCTACAAAATCATAGAGACGAACTTGACATTTTTCTACATGACAATATCATAGATATTGCTCTTGTAACTGAAACCCATTTCACGACGCATTCTCACTTCTACATACGTGACTACATTACGTACAGATCTGATCACCCAGACAATACATTCCACGCTGGCTCCGTGCATTCTTATCCTTACCACACTCCCTTATCCCTTCCACTCCGACTACATCATTCAATCAACCTCTATCACCTTATCCTCTCCTCCGTTTAACAAAAGATTATCAGCTGTATATTGCCCTCCTGGTAACTCACTCTCCTATAATCACCTCGATTCCCTATTTCGTTCCTTTGGCCCACGCTTCATTGCTGGTGGAGATTACAACGCCAAAGATCAACAGTGGGGTTGTCGAACATCCAACACTCGTGGCAGGATTCTTTCTAGAGTCTCATCCTGCAATAACTACTCCATTCTTTCTCCTAAGAATCCTACCTATTGCCGACATCCCTCAAAAAACGTCCCGACATCCTCGATATATTCATAACTTCCCAAATACCTTCCTTCCAATCCACACTCAAATCCTTAGATGACCTCTCATCAGATCATAGTCCGGTTCTGCTTGTCATGCATTCATATCCTGTTCCTAAACCTTCTTTTCCTGCACTGATTACTGGATCAGTTAACTGGGACAACTTCCGATTTGATCTGGAAAACAAACTGGATTTGAAAATCCCGCTAAAAACCAAACAGCAAATCGACGATGCTATCAATGACTTTACTTCATCAATAGGAACCACTATCAAAGACAACACAACGCATCACAAAAAACAAAATTTCCGTAAAACTAACTTACCACATCATATCCGTATCTTATTAGCAGCAAAACGAAGAGCAAGATCAAAGTGGCACTGAACCAGATATCCATTAGACAAAACTCATTACAATAAATTGACAAACAAACTGAAAATAGAAATCCGACTATTCAAAATTCAAAGCTCTCAGAATATGACAGAAAACCTTATCACGTCCGACAAATCACTATGGATCACAACTAAAAAGCTCTTAAAACACAAATCCTTTAATCACCCCCTCCTCTCAGAAACACAGACTTGGTCTAGATCTGACGAAGAAAAATCCCAGTTATTTGGTAAATACCTTCTCCAAACCTTCACTCCTCATCCTGATATAATTAACCCAATCCTTCATGAACATGTGAAAGCAGAACTAAATATTCCACTCCAAATGTCCCTTCCTCCTAAAGCCTTCCATCCTTCTGAAATAATAGATATTATCCAGGAATTACCCTCAAGAAAAGCTCCTGGACATGATCTCATCACTTCACGAATCCTAAAACAGCTCCCAAGAAAAGCTATCCTACTCCTCACCTATATATACAACGCTACCCTCCGCACCATTTACTTTCCCGACCTTTGGAAATTATCGATAATAAAAATGATTCCTAAACCTCAAAAACCTCCTGAGTACTCATCTTCCTATCGTCCTATCTCCTTATTACCAATAATGGGGAAAATCCTGGAAAAACTACTCCTAAAACGTCTCTACCCGATCCTAAATCCTGTGATTCCTGACCATCAGTTTGGATTTCGGAAATTCCACTCCACTATTCAACAGTGCCATCGTGTGATAGATGTCATATCCTCCACATTGGAGCGCGGTATGTATTTCACGGGAGTCTTTCTCGATGTGGAGCAGGCCTTCGATCGAGTCTGGCACCCGGGATTGCTTTACAAACTCCGTCAAATCCTCCCTTCTACATACTTCCTTTTAATCCTATCTTACCTCACCGATAGAACCTTCAAAGTAAACCACAATTTTGCCTATTCCTCTCTCTTTCTTTAATCAGCCGGTGTCCCTCAAGGCAGTATCCTAGGTCCCATTCTTTACACGGTATATACAGCTGATATCCCAACCCATCCTAGTACCATCCTCACTACACATGCGTGTTATCTGTGAATAATGACCCATCTGCTGTATCCCAGGCTTTACAATCACACCTCACATCCCTTGAAGAATGGTGTCAAAATTGGAGAATAAAGATAAATCCCAAAAAACCCCATCAAATTACCTTTACCCTACGTCGTAAACTCACAACATCCTGTCCTACAGTATCCTTCAATAATATCCAACTTACACCTGTCGAACAGATCCGATACCTAGGACTCCATATAGATAAAGGTCTCACATGGAATCCTCACACAAGACTGAAAAGACAAGAAACCGCCCGCAGATTCCGACTACTTCAACATTTACTAGACAAACGCTCTAAACTTCCAATTCACTACAAAAGATTAATCTACATGACAATAATAAGACCTATCTGGACGTACAGAGTCGAACTTTAGGGTTCTACCAAACCATCGAATTCTTCTCGCATCCAATCCCTACAATCTAAAATCCTTCGAAAAATCCTGAATGCTCCTTATTTCGTCCCAAATAAAATAATCCATGAAAACCTTAATGTTCCCTATGTAACCGATCTGGCCCGATCCCGATACCAAACCTTCCATAGTAAACTCCCTTCACATCCTAATCCTCTTGTCTCCAACCTTGCTTCCTCCTCTATCTCAAATAATCCTCCGAGGCGTCTGAAAAGAAGATTGCCTAGAGATCTTCTAAACTAAACAATATTTGAGTGCTACCGCTGGGTAGTTTCTCCACACACCTTTTCATGCCAATTATGTAATTATATCAAATTTACTTATTGTATTATAAATACAGTTGTAAATTTCAATAAATAAATTATATATATATATATATATATATATATATATAATCGACCAACATCTAGTTTTGGAAATTCTAAAACGATTTTTCAAAAATCGTGGCCAAAGAGCAGCTCTATCCGTGTTAAATGTGATTTGTGAATGATTTCAATAGGTATGTTGAGAAGACAAGAAACTGATATCTAAATTTATATTCGTAGTACCATATGCCTTCTACTATCCATAAGCTGCTTTTTCACAACACCGAAATAATCAATAACTGCATTGTGCGTAATGATGTAATAATAGATTTCTCAGAACAAAAGAAAGATACGTGAAACTAGGAGTTAAGATTTCGACAATCGTTTACACGTTCTCACGCACAGCCATTAATAAAGATTTAATTTCAACGCTATTTTTAACATCGGGCAAATTAATTAACCCTTTTAAGACAAAGGCCAAAAATAAATAAAAAACCTTATTATAAACCTCTATTTCAGACACTACTGCAATAGAACATTTGAAAGGTCCAGAAAGTAATGATTCGTACATCTCATCCAACGATGATTCTTCTGATTAAAATGAAGACGTAGATAAAAACAACATAGACTGATAATTAGTAGAAAATATGCAATTAGCAAAAATGTAACATACGCAATGTTATATATTGTTTCCAGTATTAGGCATTACAAAAAGAAAACGTGTATCATATTCATTATTTTGTTAAATACTCTATTTTCTTTATTTTTGGTACTTGTGTGATTTTATTTTATCTCATTTCAACGCGATTATTTATTTAAATCAGGATGCCATGACCATTTAAGAGAGTTCGACTTTTTTCTTTCCAGATTAGTCATTCGTCCCACTGTGCATCGGGAGAAAAAAATCGATGTCTTGAATTATTTGAATGTATTGAAACAATGTGTTGTTTTCTTATAGGGCAAAAAGTTGAAAAAAGAAAAATGAAAAATAGGGATCTAAAGCCAATATGTTTTCTTGTTTTGCTACTGTCAAGACCTTTTAATTTATGAGGAATTCCACCTTACTACCCCGTCTGTTTTGAGAAAATTCGAAATCGAAATTATTAAAACAGTGATGTTTTTTGGCGGCTTCGACAATATTCTTGTAATTTTTAAAATTAAAAATAATCAACTACATACGTTAAATAAAACTGAATTTACAACTTTACCCATCAATATTCATATCCATAATACGAGCTCGGAATAATTTCAAAATGGGTTACAAGAGCCTGAATCTCCTCGTCTTTCTGTAGACAAATTATAATATAACAATTATTATAACTTTTTGAAAATAAATTGTTGCCACTATTTTGTATTTTGTGTTACCTATCGTTATATTAATTCTGTAGTAAATCTTTGTATTTGTTTTTCTCTCGAAGTGGTTGGTGGGGAGGAGGTGATATGTGGAAATTATACAGGAATTTCAGAAGTTTCTATAATCCAAAAATCTATATCATTCACAAATTTAACACCTCAATTACCCTATAAGTCTACCCCAATATCGGTTGTATCGTGTAAGTTTTAATAAATCGATACCTGCGCGCGTAATCGAAAAATCGATATAATTTTCATGATCAGCACCCTAATTAGCCTAGAAGCCGACCTCAATATTGGATAAGTTGTAATATGAAAATCGATACCTGAGTGAGCTTGAGATTTTAAATCGATAACATTTTTATTATTAGCATATTGATAACCTAATAATCGATCTCCAGATCGATATAAGGTAATTTATTATTACCCCATAAGATTTCCACAAAAACTGTTAACCCAATAATGTACACATATGAAGAAATCCGAAAATAAAACCTTATATATT
Source organism: Aelia acuminata (assembly GCA_911387785.2). Classification (NCBI taxonomy): domain Eukaryota; kingdom Metazoa; phylum Arthropoda; class Insecta; order Hemiptera; family Pentatomidae; genus Aelia; species Aelia acuminata. The sequence goes on along the minus strand of OU426980.1, from coordinate 61,448,202 downwards.
TATAATTAAAATCGCGCTTAGACTATTACATCTATATCATTGTGATAAAGATCATATCCAGACTTTAATTTTCTGGTCCGAAATATAAAAGTCATGGTGTGATTTTTATTTATTTATTAGAACTATAAAAATCCGGATATGACTTTTTTTCTCTTTCCGAGAAAATAAGAGTTAATTTCGAACCCTGAAAAGAAGTCAATGTTATTATGTCGCCAAAACTTCTTTACGATGGATTTAAAAGAATTAAATAGGTAAAAATTCATTAATTAATCGTTTACCGATCTTCAGGTGATATTCTTTATTCTCCGAATTTCGCTCAGTGGTTTCACAATTTTTCCGGGGATCATAGTGGTTCCTTGAAATGTAGAAGTTAGCATTGAGCCTAAAAATGCTGCTTTGATTTTCCCGCAGCAACCCATTTATGAGAAATTTTGGAGGCATAGTTAGACAACCTCATCCTCTGTCCTCTGTCCAGTTTTTAAAATCATGTTTAGACGAAAGAAACTTTGAGATAAAAGAGATTTTTCTCCCATATAGTGGTTCAACGATTATTAAAAAAATTTCCATTTTGGAAAGAAAGAGTGTGCTGGCTATAATTCATATTATTATTAAGTAGAAAGGTGCCCCTATTATATACAGAAAAATCAGCCTGTACATGTAATGTAAAAATGTACAAATGGGTACAAATCGTTAACATCATTTGGAAGTTTTAAAACGATGAAAAAATCCTGCAATCATCTCAAAAACATTTTTTTATTGTTGTTTGATCAATAAATAAATTTACTGAATTAGCACTCACTAGTCCAAGTAATATTAATCCTTAACAATCAATCTATAATAATTTAGGAACACTGTAATTTTTATGATTGAAGTGATGTCTGGAATTCAACTGATTTATTCTATTACACCCCGATTTTACACCTTTGGACACTGTTACCAACGAGTTGGAGTGTGTGAGACACAAACAAATATCAGAATGCCACCTTTTGATGTATTATTTACATTATTATAATACCAATTTTTAGAATTTCAATCTTGACTTTTGTCCACCTAGCTTATACTAATCGAAACACTGTGAGTCGGGGCGGTCATTTGAGTAAATTGGTCCGAAATTTGTGTATAAGCTTCTAAAGAAAAGAGGTTTGCAAACAAATATCGTCATTATGTAAAGAAGTTTACTACTGTAAAGAACTACCCTTTGAGGTTGACACAGCAAATCGTTATTATTGAAATGTTTCCTAATTTATAATAACTCATGAACCGTATAACAAAGGCGAAGTGAATCACTCATCAATAGTGGGCCCATTGAATGGACCTGAGCAGCAAACATTTTTGGCAACTTCAGGAAGATTTAAATGACCCTTTTCTCATTGAAATGATTGTTACTTGTCCTTGCAATAATAATAATAATTATTTTGCTACCACTAGGCAAATTTCGGTGGATGAGAAAATTTTTATTCATTAATTTATGTAAAAACGAAAGCAGCTAATATTCTGAGGTAACAATTATAAATCAAACAAATTATAATATTGATTTAAAAACTATTAATCGCCATGGTTTTTTAATCCATATATATGAAAAATGATAGCTCATATAATCTATTTAAAAATGAGAAATAACACCAAATTTACATACAATACCTGTACGAAATTTTTAACCAAGCGTAATTATATTTTACAGTTTCAAATGTAAACGACGACGAAACGTCATTTAAAGAGAAAATTTAATATAATGAACTTCCGAGAATAAAATTGTCGCTTCTTAAATCTAATCAGATTTATTTATTTTAAAAATAGTTCTAAAAATGGAGGAATTACCAAATGGATATAGGTGTTGTAGCTAAAGTCGTTTGTATACTTAGTGATTCAGGATTTGATGAAGAAACTCTTGGAGGTGATTATAGACAGAATTTCCAACAAATAAGTTCATTTGAAGCATTGTCCGATTTCCAACGAAAAGGAGTGAAGTCAATCCTATTGTTTTTTTTTTTTTTTTTTGTTTTTTTTATGGGGTTCACACTATTTATTGAAGTATTGCCCACAAATGCTCAGTACAATGAAATGCTAGGTAAACCATCGTAAATTAGATTAATATTTTTATGAAAATAGTTATTTACTACTGAGGCTATTGATAAAAGGGACTATTTGGAGACCAAACCACGCAAAGTTGTATTCTCCATAAATTAAATGTTTTTCACGAATTATTTTCCCAGTCACCTGATAGAAGACATATTCTCCGCGTTTCCAAAATTTCTAAATTTAGTGAGTATTAAATGTTTGTTATTGAAAAGCATATGGAATTCAAAGCGACTAACAATGTTAAAAATATTCTTCATAATAAAAAACAGCTGAAAAAAAAAACTCTTAGTTTAAACACTGATTTAATCCATCCTTCTTACAATCAAAAGAGAAATAATTAAAAGCTGTGAGATAAGGATAACAAAGCTGAAGTAAGAGGGAATCATATGAAAATCAGAAACAAAAAATTCAGTTGTTCGGGCGCTGAAGGCAGAGTTGGGCAGTAGTTAACTAATTTTAGTAGTTAACTACATTTTTAACTACTAACTACATGTTAATGACTGCTTTTTGGAACAAACTTGCAGTTCAGCAGTAACAACTGAATTTCAAACTTCATTCCTTTAAATAACTTAATCCTTGGCCTTTGCCTTATTTGCTTTTCGTCTTTTATTTTCAGATATTTAATGCATTTTTGGTAATAAATTAAGAAAGAAATTAAAATTAAGTATTATGTTTTTTATAAAATTACAACTACGATATGGCTAAAGTAACCTCTAGTCCGGTTAACATTAGGTAAGCTTACTGACATTGCTTTAGGTTAAGGTTTACTTTTTCTTTGTTTTATTGTTTCAAGTGCATTAAATTATTAAAATGATTGGATATGGTAGTGAATCAATGGGATAGAATAGCATAGAAAAATACTGTATTTATGTAAACAAACATTTTACAGGGATATGGTGAAAATAAAATTTCTTACCTTATTATACATACATAACTATAAAAAAATAAAAAGAAAAGAAATAATAATAATAATAATCTAACTAATACTAACAAAAAAAAACACCTATAATATCACTAACGTAATGATTTGTATATTTTTTAATTATACTTGCTATTATAATTGCAATTTATATTGATTGACTAAATATTGTATTGAATAACTATACCCATCACAACTAAATTTTTATTTAATTTTCCAGTAAACAAACATAGTATATTAATTAAAATAAAATAAAATAAAAAATTTCATTTTCTATTAATGAATAATTGTTTTTTTTTTTTTTTTTTTTGTTGCTTCATTAAAAATATTGTAATGAAAATTATAATATAATATGCAGTTATTATAATGAAAATTATTATAATGAGTGATCTTATTTTTAATGCATCAATAGTATAATGAAATAAATCATTGATCTCTGTAAGGCTTAACAGGAATATAAGCTTATTAGTACTATTGTAAATAGATGTTAAATATTTATTTATATATTGTTTTCTATATGAATCTTATATTGGACATTCGAATACAATACGTTCTAGCTTTTTTACTTTCACTTACCTACATATGAAATATGTAGTAAGGAAAAGTATTCGCCGGAAAAAAATTCGATTTTTTTTTTTTTTTTTTTTTTTTTAAGGTAGGGAATAAATGTGGTTGTTGTGTGTATGTTAACAGGCTAACTCAAAAACTACAGACCGTACGAATTTGAAATACAGTATTTAATGTATGTATTGGGTTGCTGCAAAATTAATGCAGGTTTTTAATATTCATTGAAAATAGGCCATATCTTTACTTTGACTATATCTATTTAAATACAACTATCAAACTTCCTAGAAGAACGTTCCCTCATTAACCCTCTCCAAACGGGCTTCCGATCTGGCTACTCAACTCAATCTGCTCTCCTGAAAATTACCCATGACCTCCAAACGTCCATCGAACACCGAAAATTAACTATTCTCATCCTTCTTGACTTCTCCAAAGCATTCGATACCGTTGACCACAATATCCTTCTCACCAAATTACAAAAGCTCCATTTATCAAGCAGGGCCTTACAAATCCTTTCTTTCAGACCGGTCACAGTTTGTAGTCGTCCCAGGCCAAACTCCATCCAAGACACTTCCCCTCTCCTGTGGTGTTTCGCAGGGTTCCTCTCTATCCCCCACTCTGTTCGCCATTTATATCAACGACCTTCCTTTTCAGATCCATCACTCCCAATATCATATCTATGCAGACGATTTCCAGATATACCTATCCTGCCCGCCTTCCGAGCTATCCTCTGCAACAAAAAAGCTTCAGGATGATTTAAATCGAATCAGTCTCTGGGCAGAGGCTAACAAGTTGAAGCTGAATGCAGAAAAAACGAAAGCAATTTTAATAGGCTCCAATTACCTCCTTAAAACCGTCCCTAACATCCCTACCCTGCTCCTAAATAATAATCCCATTAAATTTTATCCAACTGTCAAAAACCTCGGAGTGAACTTTGATCAAACCCTTTCCTGGAAAAACCACATCTCCAATATTTCCCGCCGTACCTTTTCTACCTTATAGCAATTAAATCACCTCCGAAGCCTTTTACCATCTGAAACACGTAGGCTCCTGGTCACTTCCCTGGTATTTTCCCACTTTGACTATTGTTGTGCGGTGTATGGGGGTGTCTCTGGGGATCTTGAAGCAAAACTAAAACGATTATTTAATTGTTCCGTACGATTTATCTTTGGGGTCCCAAGAGACGTCTCCGTTTCACCTTTATACGAAAGGTTAAAGTGGTTATACCCATCCTACCGCCGTAAATATTTCCTGGACTCTTTCCTTTTCCAAGTAATCCGATCCCGCCGTCCTTCATACATCACCGAACTTCTCCATTTCAAATCCTCTGTTCATTCCCGCAATGCCCGTTCCAGGTCTTCAGATCTATACACTCCGGCCCACCGAACGTCAGCTTTTGAAAGATCTATCATTATCCGGTCCTCATCCATATGGAACTCTATCCCCCCTTTTATTCGTCATTCCAACACTCTCCCTACCTTTAAATTCCGCCTGTTCAATCACCTCCTTTCCAGCCAGTCTCCCGAACAATTGTAAACAGTTTAACTGTAAATTGGTATAGGCCTTTATTATTTATTTATCTTTAAAATATATGATCCATTTAGTGTATGTGTAAATAAGTGTATATAAGTTATTTTTCATTTCAAGTCAATAAGGATTTACTTAGTTTTAATTTTTATTTTTTTTTATCACAAGAAGATTTCCTCATTATTTATAATTTTTTTCTCAGCTTTTTTTATATTTTATTTTTTTTTATTTTCATTTTAATTTGCCCCATTTGTTTTATTTTTTTATATAGTACTCTAAGGTACTGAAGCCTATTATATGTATCTGTATAATTTGTTCCTAAAGGACTAGTTCCCGGGACAATCAATAAAGAGTTTATTATTATTATTATTTGGGATTCAGTTCATAATGTCCCAACTCTGTGAATTAATTGCATTTTTAAAATAAATAACTATTTATACCTAATTAACTAATTTATTCATAAAGATTGTCCACCTCTAGATAAAATTCCTGGTACCATTTAATTTTATGTCATATAGCTTGTACTTAGGTGCATTAACTTTTAATTAGTAATGTGCATTGATTCTAGTCCTGGAAGCACTGCTAATCTTAGGTCTCCATTTTAATAATGGAAACTAGGAACCTATTGAATGTTAAGATATATACCTATCACTACTACGGAAGAAGAGTACCACAATTCTCACAACTGAAATTTTACAGAAGCACATGTTATGATCATTATTACTATCTCACAACTCCATGGAAGACTGCTTCCAAATCATTATCTCGAAAACTATGAATATAAGTGTGTGCACACTTCACATCGTTGGTAAGGAGCAAGTGACCAAGCCATCTCCAACCAGAAACATAAGAAAAGATGACTTTTAAATTCCAAAAAAAAATAAGAGCCATCTTAATTTTTTTAATTAAGATTAAATCAAATTAAATTTAAAAAAAATTAGAATCACCCATACCACACCTGTTAAAGCCGTTCTCTTTAACAAAATTTTATTTCGTTTTTTTTTTCTCTTATAAGTTATCCCTTTATTTTAATTGAGAGTTTATTTTATTGTAAATTAATTTAATAAGTTATGATTTTATTGAAACGAGAGAAGTAAATGTTTTGTTAAATAATAATTTAGATGTAATATATTTACAACTTTAGAATTAGGTAGCCTGGAGTTCTCAGTGTTTGTTTACGGATTGGGGATTAACTATCTTCAATTTCGTGTTCCCGCGCCGTATTAGTCAGTTGCCTTTTGAATTTTGCAAGAGAAGGAGCTCGCTCGTAGTGGCACCGAAAGATCGACAGATCGATAGTCTATTATCGATCTTCCACATCGACATCACAATCGCCGATTGTGCGCCAATAGTCCATCACCCCCCACCATTGGAACTGGACCTAGTCACGGTGATGGAAACAGTTATTTTTCAGGAACGGTTACATTCTTTGTTCAGTGCACAGTGACAGACTGCTCCGTATGGAACTGGTAACAGGTAACAGTTACGGCTCTTGATTATTTGTTGACTTTAAAAAAAAAACAGCTCCAGCTACCTGCATTACTTATAACTTCAGTAACTTTCAATATTTTTATTTATCTTTTGAATTATCAATAGTTAAAGAAGAAAAAAACCAAATCATGTATTTTATTAGAGTTAGAGATTGTTTTCTTTCTATTGTTTAATTTACATTTTTTTTTCCATTATTAACTTTGAATTGTTTATATTTTAATTTTTAACAGAAGTAATTTATTTTCAGTTATTTTTTTTTAATAATATTTTTTGTGAATGAAACATTTTAATTTTGTAATTCTCTCCTTTCAATTCCGTTAGTTTGTTTATTTTTCTATTTTTCTCCACATAATTTAATACTTATTCTTTTCACTCGTAATTAATTGTTATTAGATGCTCAAAATAACCGGCAATTTTGAAACGGGGTCAGAGATCTATACTTGTTAATTTTATTATTTTATGGTATCGCTCTCCCCAACATATTTTGGTCCTCCGGGCCGGATCTTTTTGAGCATTTAATTTAATCTATAAATAGATCAAATTTTAATATATCGCTTTTTATTTTGTATTTTTTATTTCTATAGCAACTTGCAGCTTTCAGAATGCCACCAAAAACACAAAAATCTACCGCCGAGGTGGATTATGATTTGGAAATATTGGAAGATGAATTCAATGACCTCGCTAATGATATACAAGCAACTAGTGCACTTGGTCGTGCGTCTAGTACAGATGCTAGTAAAAGGGGGTTATTCCGAGCGCGACTTTCTCGTTTGGATTCTACTCATGATAAATTTCTTTCTAAATATGGTGAAATTTGGAAATTAGCTCGAACAATGGGAAAAGATATTCAGGAATATAAGGATCTTAAGGATAAAACCCGTAAATGTTTCTATGAGGCTCTATCGTTTGATGTTTTCTTTGAAAAAATAAATGAATCCAATAGCGGTGATATGTCTTCTCGAGAAAGGTCTTCGCGCGAAACTAACTTTCATCTACGACATCCCATAATATATATCCTCTCGTTTTCGGGAAACATAGCAGATTGGCCTTCATTTAGGGATACCTTTGTCTCTCTAATCCATGATAATGAGGAACTTAGTGATGTTCAGAAGTTTCACTACCTTAAGTCAAATTTGAGAGGATCTGCTGCACAAACAATTGCAGCTATTCAAATAACTGATCAAGGTTATACCACTGCGTGGGATGCTCTTACTAAACGTTTCGACAGTCTTCGAATACAGGCAACTTATCATCTTGTAAATATTTTTAATTTCCCAGCACTGACAAAACAATCTTTATCTAATTTAGAAAATTTGTCATCTTCAGTCCAGAGAGCGCATCGGCTTTTCTCAAATTAAATCTTGATGATCCAGCTGGTTTCATACTATATACCTATATTCTTAGGCTGTTAGATAGCAGAACCCGTGAACGTTTTGAGATGACGTTCAGCACAAAAGCCGAGTTGCCTACTTGGCATGATTTTGTTGAATTTATTGCTCAGCAGATGGTGGAATTACAGTCTGCGAATTTGACTTCAAGCAACAAATCATCGCACTTAGACAATAAGCTTGTTAGAGGACCTAAACAAGTCTTGATGACCAATGCAAAGTCTGAACAAGTTGTTTGTCCTATATGTAAAAGCACACACCGCCTTATAGATTATTCTACTTTTCGCAGTATGAGTCCAAAACAAAGATTTAACCAAGTAAAAGTTTTTAATCGATGGTTGAATTGCTTTGGCGCGGGTCACTCTGCGGCAAAGTGTCCCTCAAAACATTCATGCAAGCAGTGTCGACTTCGGCATCATACCATGCTCCATTTTCCGACTGAAGCAAGACCAAAGAACGAGTCCCTAAATGGTATGAAACCAAGCTGTTCACAATCAAACATGAGCACAAGTCATCCCTCAAACAAAGATGGCGCTTATCCTCGATCTTCGCACCAACCATCCCAGCTACAATCAGACAGTATTGTTAGTCCACAAAATAGTACAGCTATTCTTTCGTCTTCAACGACAGAGAATATTAATGTTCTCCTCGGTACAGCAAAAGCAAGAATCAAGGATAAATTTGGACAGTGTCATCAATTGAGAATACTTGTGGACAGTGGTTCCCAGCGATCCTTCATTACCACCAAACTTGCAAACCAATTAGGGTTGTCGAAGATTAGAAACCCTCAAAGGTTAGTAGGGTTTAGTAACCATCCAATATCAGGTGGAAAATATCAAGTTCCTTGTTTCATCGTACCGCAGAGGATTTGCCTCAGTTGCATACTATGGCCATTGTAATCGACCAAATCAGTGCAGAGATGCCTTCTGTTGCTATACCCCACCAAGTAATGGATAAATTCAAGCATTTGAAACTTGCAGATAAATCATGTCATCAACCAGGTCCAATAGATTTTTTGTTAGGCGCTGACTTATTTGGAGATGTAATAATTGGCAAATCCATTAACTTTGAGGAAGGACTTCCAAATGCATTGATTGCACAGTATTTGGTTGGGTATTACTTGGACCAATTTCAAACGCCTCACCATTTTCAGCCAGTCAAACTATGCTTGCTGTAGCCGAAACACAGTTTGAAAATGAAGCACTGCCTACCATAATGAGTAGATTTTGGGAGATCGAGGAAGTTGCAACTGTTAATAAAATAAACCCAGATGATGCTAGAGCTGAGGAACATTTTAAATCGACCCATACAAGAGACGAACATGGAAGATACATTGTCCGTCTGCCATTTAAAGGTGAACCACCCAATTTAGAATCCTCAAAGTTTATGGCGCTTCATCGTTTCAGAAAGCTAGAGGAAAAGCTGAATAAAGCCAGAAATTTAAGACTAGAATATAACACGGTGTTCGAGGATTACCTTAGCCAGGAATATCTTTCACTCACTACTCGAACAGGGAAATATTTTCTTCCTCATCATTGGGTTTTCGAAGATAGTTCATCCACCCATCTACGTATTGTTTTTGATGCCTCGGCCTCCACCAACTCTGGATCACTGAACAATCATCTTCTAACAGGGCCAAAGCTTCAACATGATATCAGGGACATATTGTTAAAATTTCGTATACCCCAGTATGTGGTTTCAGCTGATATATGTAAGATGTTTCTTCAAATATTAATCCTGAAGATCGTTTGTACCATCACCTGTTTTTCCAATTCAATCCTGATGATGCAATCAGGAGTATGAAAAACCGTTAAAAAAAAGAAAGCAGTTAGCAAATATTGTAATGAATTGTTCAACATTAAAGATAGAATAATGATTAAGGGAATTCGACTTACCTTGAAGCCTGAAATAACAGGTCAAAATAGTCACGAAAAATGTTTTTGAACCCTGAAACATCAATTTACTGGAAATAATCGAACAGGATGAGAATGTATAACAATGCGACAAGGTTATGAGCCAATGCGACATTAATGTTCAATTTTATAGAAAAAAAGCGAGGTTGCGGTACAAACTATATCCAGAAACCACATATCCCATATTAGGCAACCATCCCATAATGGGGCACTTTCCCCTACTTGTTATGCTAACGGCCCACTATGGGTAGGGGAAAGTGCCCTATTATGGGATACTTTTTTTTAATACTTAATTGGTTGGCCCTAAATTGCTTAGACGATTCAAAAAATGTTGTTATACATTTAGCAGTAGTAGTAGACCACATCAACAATGAAAAACTTACCATATCTCCTTTTTGAAATTTGTAATCACGGTTAATGTGAGAAAAGTCAAATTTGTACTTTTTGAAAATAGGCCCTTAATATGGGATAGGGGGGTGTCCTAATATGGGATACATATCCCGTTTTAGGGACCATGATATAAAATGATATATAAAGCAAAATTTGTTTATTATACAGATGATGTTCACAAAAAATGTATGTTGTAAACGCCCTTGGCAACGTATGATCGGAAACCCGAAGATAGCAAGTTCAAAACCCGGAGCCAGGGGATATTTAATAATATTATTCAGCATTAATCCCCCACCTTCTCCCTTGGCCGGGGAACCCCTTATAGCCTTAGAGGCGAGGAAGTGGAGGAACAAAAAATATATATATATTTATATATATGTTGTCAACAAATACATGTTAATTATGTTACAAAAAAAAAATAACATTTTTTATTATAATTTTCAAATAATATTCAAATAATCAAAATTTAATAAGACCTTTATTTGACAGATTTTTTTCACAAATTACAAAGAAAATATGTGGATTATGAGTTCAAGGCAGCTCTCATGGCAGGGCACTCCACAGTAGGAACATTGAACTTTAGTTTCTTCATTTTCTAAATTTTTATCACAAAAAATACACGTTTCTAAAAACTCAGTGTTTAAAGTAATATTCATTAAAATCATTTGAATCTATTAATATTTTTATTTCATTCATAAAAAGGTGTCTCAATATGGGATATCCCATAATAGGAAGTAATAGGTATCACATATTAGGGGAGGTGGCTTCTTTTTTTGTAGAGGTATTGTTCTTCAGTATGTAATAAAAAAAAGAAAGCAGTTAGCAAATATTGTAATGAATTATCCAACGTTTAAGATAAAGCAATGATTAAGGGAATTCGACTTACCTTGAGGCCTAAAATATCAGGTAAAAATAATCACGAAAAAAGTTTTTGAACCCCAAAACAACACTTCCCTGAAAATAATCCAACAGGATGAGAATGTATAACAATGTGACAAGGTTATGTGCCAATGCGACATTAATCTTCAATTTTATAGAATAAAAGCGGGGTTGCGGTACAAATTATATCCAGAAACCACATATCCCATATTAGGCAACCATCCCATATTTGGGCACTTTCCCCTATTGCATTTTTTCAATAAATTGTTGGTCAATTTTTTTTTTAATTCTATCAGACTGTGTATAATAGTTTTATTTTATTTTTAAATTAATCTCTTTTATTCAATTTCTAATTTTTTTTTGTGAAATTAAAAAAAAAACTGATTATTTTAGCTAAATGGTGCTTGTTTGTATTAAGGGTAGAATATTAGTAGAAAGATTTCGAGAATGCTGGTGCTTTCTTTTGCACTATTTTAAGATTAATTGATGGAGGGGAAAAACCTCCTCCAATTCATACAGATAATAAAAATCAAATAAATTCTGGTTTAAATATACAACCTCAATTCGAAAATATCAAATATCTCCGGTATTTTAAGGATCCGTTTATAGTAATAGTGGAAAAGAATGATCAGGAAAATCTGTCTTTTTTTCATGACATGAAAGTAGGTAAGTTTTTCGGGCTTAGCGATATTCATGTTCATAGAATTCGAAGAAAAAATCAAAATCAAATAGAGATCACTTTTAAGTCGTACGAACAAGCTAATCGATTTCTTGATAACCCCTTTCTAAGTAAAAATAATGTCAGGGCCTTTATACCGCTTCAATATGTTCTGAAATTTGGTGTTATTAGGGACGTTCACACATCCATAACAGAGGAAGAAATATTAAAAAATTTATCGTCTACAGAGAAAGTCCAAAAAGTAAGAATTTTAATTATAAGAGACGATAAGGGGAAAATATCCAAAGTACCTTCTGGTTCAGTACAAATAGTTATTCATTCACAAAGACCGCCGGATAGTGTAGCTTTATATTTGGCCCCACGAAAAGTAACCCCTTACGTTACATATGAAAGATAGGTGTAGAGGTCGAGAGAGGTGTATGAACGGTGGAGATAACCAACATACATCTCAAAATTGCTTAGCGGTAACAAAATGTATTTATTGTAAATTGAACCACAGACCAAATGATAAAACCTGTCCTGAAAAATTAACACAAGACAAAATCAAAGAATTAATGGCGGTTAGACCTATTAGTTATAAAGAGGCCTCTGATATATTCCCTATTCAGACAACCAATAGATTTTCACTTTTAGATTTCCCACAAATTGATGACAATTCGCATCACTTTAATACTTCTCTTTTAAGAAATCCTCGAAAAAAAATTCCTCAACCGCGTACCACAGACTTCGAGAAAAAACGGAAAGCGGAAGAACAAATCGAAACCACCGATTTTTCTAGCAATAACGCTGGTTCTAATAAACCTAAAACTCTAATCAATTTTGTAAATCCGCATACTTAAATATGCATAGCCGACTCAAAATACTTAAATATGCTAAATGCATTAATTCAAAAAATTAAAAACGTAGAAAAAGATGAAGACACTATAAATATCATAGGGCAAACGTTTTATAATTTTGTTCAAGATAATAAAGAAGTTATAAATATCATTACAGAACGTAACGAAATTGAGAATGATGCAATGTGTACAGAATAGCAAGATTGATAAATTAATGGTCAACATTATTTTAAATTGCTTAACATTAATAATGACGAATTACACAATATTTTCAAGAAAATTAAACCTTAAAATACTTCAACATAATTGCCGCAGTATAAACAACAAATTTCATGTAGCGTTACTCCAGGAAACCTGGTTTAACAGTCAGAGAACAAATAACGCTAGAAACTTCACCATTATCAGCAGAAATAGGCGGGATAGGTATGGTGGAGTAGGAATTTTCTTGCACAATAGACTCAAATTCGAAAAAATCGAGATCACCAATACCGGCCCAATTGAAGCTTTAGGTATAAAAATAACAAATACAAACCCACAATTAATATTGGTTTCTGTGTACATTCCTCCAAGAGGTAAACCAAGAGCCTCAAATTTACAATCCCTTTTCTCTCTTGATAGTAGATTCCCAGGGCACTCTATATTCATCAGGGGAGATTTTAACGCCCACTCATATTTTTTCGGTACGGAGGAAATGGATTCACATAGAGGAGATCTGATAGTTCAAGAATCATCTAAGTCGTCATTCATGCTATTAAATGAACCCAATGTAGCAACAAGAATAAGCTCCCCGCGAATCAAACCATCCATTTTAGATCTAACCTTTGTCTCACCTGATCTGTTTAATAAACTATCATGGACACTTTCCTCTGAAACCTTAGGTAGCGATCATTTTCAAATAATTTTGGAACACCACAACTTAACCCTCAAAAATAAATTCTATAATAAAAGAAACTTTAAAAGAATGGATGAAAAGCTCTACGTTGAGTCGAGAAATAAACTTAATGATGAATCCGAATTCCAAAGACCTGACTTAGAAATCATTACAAAGTTGATTAATCTGGCAGGAGAAGCTTCAATTCCTCGCTCGAACCCTAATCCGAATCCTCAATTCATCCCAAAATGTTGGTGGAATGACATACTTAATTCTGCCTATAAGGACAAACTAAATTCCATCAAAGTTTACAAAGCCAATATGACTTTAGAAAATTATAAAAATATGAGATCAAAGATAAACAAGACTAAGTCCTTAATAAAAAAAGCCAAGAGCGACTCATGGAAAAAATACACGGAAACTATAAATCCCCAGCAGGCCGGTAACATGTGGCATAAAATAGCAGCCATGAGGGGAAAAAAATAACTAAAAAAAATGTAGTTACCAGCAATCAAGAAGCAGCAGTATCATTTTTACAACAACTGTGCAATATTTTTGAACCCAGGCATCCACCAATAATCAAGCAATTAACACCATGGCCAACAATAGACCCATTGGCAAAACCTTTCCAAGAAACTGAGCTTGAAGCAGCGCTTAAGGGCAAGAAAGGCACTGCTCCTGGAATAGATGAAATTAACTACACGATGATACGACTCCTTCCCAGCCAAATACTTAATAAATTATTAGTTGCATTCAACAATATTTGGCAGAAATCGGAAGTTCCTCCAGAATGGCGAACAATCCAGATCGTACCCATTCCGAAACCAAGATCCTTCCAACCAAAGATCAAACTCCTCCTACAGACCTATAGCCCTAATATCCTGTTTAGCAAAAACTTTAAATATAATTGTAAAATCCAGACTAGAATGGTTTTTAGAAAAACAAGAAATCATCAGTCCATATTGCTTTGGTTTTAGAAAATGTCTGTCAACTGTGGATGGAATTTGGTATCTCACAAAGATAATCTATAAAACATTTAAGGAGAAAAAAATTTTACTTGCTCTAACCCTAGATATTGAAAAAGCCTATGATAATGTCTGGATTCAAATTCTAACGAAGCAACTAAAAACCCTAGGTATTCCTAATATTATGATAAACTGGATATCAGAGTATCTTTCCGTTCGCACCTATACGGTACATACAGACGAGGGGCCAGTCAGTTTTGATTCATTCAACGGTGTGCCACAGGGGGATGTTTTAAGCCCAACTCTATTCAATATTTACACGGCACATATTCTTAAGAACCCACCCCCAGACTGTCACATGATTCAATTTGCAGATGATTTCCTGGTTTTTACGGTAGTAAACAACCCAGAAGAAGGGAAGGAAGTTATTAGCCGAGCTCTTGAGTATTTGGAAGAACGGTTTTCTAAAATACATTTTCAAATAAATTCCGACAAATGCACCTTGGTACCTTTCACAAAAAAAAGAAAATTTGCAATAAATAATTTTGATGTCATCAATAATCGTTATAATATCAAAGCAGTAGATAAGGTTAAGTTTTTAGGAGTTATTTTAGACAATAAGCTAAATTTCAAATCTCACATCATGCACGTAAAACACAGAGCCCTTCAGAATGTGAATATTTTAAAATCATTAGCAGGAGTCTCATGGGGATCCCATCCTCTTAACTTGTTACTGCTATATAAGACTATCGTGCGCTCATTATTAGACTATTGTTCAATAATATACAACGAAACCAAATCACCTCTGATAAACACTCTAAGTACTGTACAAAACACAGCTATAAGAATATGCATAGGTGCATTCAAGACCACTCCAGTAGACGCTCTGTTGGTAGAAGCGGGTGAAATGCCTTTGACATTAAGAAGAACATGGCTTTCAAAGAAATGCATTCTAAAAGCAAGTGCCGATGATAGGAACCCGATGAGTAAAGCGATTCTCGAAAAGAAAATTTACGCTCCGAAAATCTATAATCTGGCCTTAGAGATGCATGCACTACTTCAAGCAGTGCACATTTCCTGTGGACCACTCGATTTAGCCACACCGGAACCTAAAGCAACTATTATGCTCTCCAGCAGATCCACATTAGATGCTCAAAACTCCTCAAAAAAGACAACCTACTCTCCAGTTGTCATCAAACGAATCGCGCTACAAACCATTACTCCAGTTATATTCAAATCTTTACAGATGCCTCAAAAACAAACTTACAGACTTCGATAGCGGTCATAGACTCAAAGAAAGATCACGAAATTTCAACTTCAATCCCTAATAAATTCAGCATCGCATACGCCGAAATGTATGCCATTTACAGAGCCATAAAATACTGTGAACATACGTATACCAAGCAGAACATTGTTGTATTAACCGATTCAGCTTCCTCATGCGCTAAACTAGAAACCATTCATTCAAATAAGATCAATTCCTACATAGAAGCCAACATAATCCATATTCTAACCAAATCCAATAATAAGTATTATTTTCAATGGGTACCAAGTCATGTGGGCCTCTCTGGAAATGAGAAGGCTGACAGAGTTGCTCGAAATAGACATATAGAGAGAGAAAACGTAAAAGTTTCAACTCCAGACTTACTCAGAGCGATAAAAAAACAGTCCATAAAAGAATGGCAGGATCGGTATGACTGGGGGTCACAAACAAAGGGGAGAGAATATTATCGAGTTCAGCCGCAAGTAAGCCTAACCCCGTGGTTTCGAAAAATCCGCATGGATATAGACAGGAACGATATAGTGAAAATAACGAGGCTGAGGACAAATCACGGGAGCACGAAAAAGTATCTTGGCTTAATGAAAATAGAAGCCAGCGGAATATGTGAGCTCTGTAACTGTCTAGAGTACCCACGTCATATAGTGTTTAGGTATAAGAAATACAACAAGATCAGAGTAGAATTAAATTTCAATCTTAATACTGAGGAGGAAATAATATATCTAAAAGAACTGGATAAAGATAAGGTAGTAAAATTAAGGGAGGTGTTGGATAAAATAAAAGGAATTCTATAAATGAAAAAATAAATAAAGATTATAGACAAATTTAGCTCTAAATAAAAAAGCGACATATGGTTATATAGGATTTGGAAACAAATCTTGAAACCAAAAAAAAAAAAAAAAAAAATTGTATGAAAGTTATACCTTGTTTAGAAAGGCTTAATTTGACAAAAGTAGATAACTATTTTACTTACAATATGAGACTAATTGTTGATCATTATATCATGTGTTTAATCATCATCTGATTATCCATATATGATTACATTATCCATTTCGATGTTTTTTTTCTATGTTATCCCCAAAGAAGAATAGTTTATTAGATAATTTTTACATGCTTCGTGCCTATTTCATTAGGCACATTATATTTATTAATTGTTATGTTACGCAGTAAATATTTTGTACTATTTTAGTATATCAAAATTACTTTAAAAAAACAAAATATAAGAAATGTTACAAAGAAAATAAGAGTTAAATTATAAACAGGTATACATAAATAAAATTAAAATAAAAGGCACTACAAGCTGTTCAAAGCTAAATAATTTAAACTTGCCTTCCTATATCCTTCAGTCAGTAAGTCAAAGTCTATTTCCTAATAAATTTAAGGAAGTCTTTTTAATTTTGGTATCAGCGTAAGTTCTGTTTCAAGCCATGTCCCTCGTTCTAAAAAAAAATGTTCTGTATAAGTTTTGCCCGAACGTCTAGTTTTTTGCATTAAAATTTCGGCTTGTTTTTTTTTTTTTTTTTTTTTTTTAACCATAAATATTGTAATAACTTCAAGAGGGGTCCACTGATATACACTTCATTTAACAGAGGTTTAGGGCTTTGTGAACTACTCAAAATGTCTCAAACATGACCACCGAAAATGAATTATATGAGAGATAACGAATAAAAATGTTTGAAGAGTTTTTATAATTTTATTTATTATACATACAGGCATATAATCTTAAAGTAGTTGATATTGTAACACCAATAAGGGTTTAAATAATTCTATTAACTTAAAATTATAATACAAAATGGAAACCAAAAAATTAAAACTCTAACTAGTAATAACGTTACAAAACAATAACTACACTCCGTGTCAAAATGTTAAACACACCCATTGAAATTAAGAAAACTTTTAATGTTTTCTTTATTTTAGATTGATATTATTTTTTTAAGCACAGTTTAAAGTATATATTATGATATTAAAATGGGGATAATCTTCTCAGACCTTGAGGATTATTTAAATCCAATATCAGTAAATATTGGCATTTTATATGCGTCAAAATGATAGATACACTTGTAGTTATTTACTATTTTCATTATCTTCTAGAATTAAAATTGTTGAAATACCATTTCTACTTCACTGCACTGTTGAATTGATTTCAAAATAGGCCTAAAAAACGTGAGTTTTAAGAAAAAATAAGTGCTTCTCCGAAGAAGAGCGCCTATTGATTTTTTCGCTTAACAAAGACGGGATGAGTTCTAGGGAAATAGCTCGCCGAATCAAGTGGAGTTATTCATCGGTCGCGAAGTTTATATGGCACGGGGAGAAATATGGAACCCACCGCTCAACTGGGAGGCCCCCTGCTTTGAGATTACAAGAGGAACGGAATATTCTTCGAATCGCATTTAACTCCTAGAAAACAGCAAGAGCAATTGCTGAGGAAGCTGGAGTTCAAACAAAACTAAGGAATATCCAAAGATTATTAAAAAAGTCAAAAACAATAGTTAAAAAAAATTGAAAAGAAAGCCAGTTTTGAGTGCCCGTTACAAATTACACCGGTTTTCTTTTACTCGTAATATGATATCATGGACTGAGGAGTGGAAGAAAGTCATCTTTAGTGAGGAAAAAAAAATTCAATCTGGATGGGCCAAATGGATTTTCGTATTATTTTCATGACTTAAGAAATTTTTTTATCAAGGCTTCAAATGGGAGGAGGAAAAGTTATGGTTTGGGCATCAATTGGTTAAAAAAATGAAATGAAATTTGGTATTTGTTTCATCAAGAGTAAACTCAGCTGAATATAAAAAGTTGTTAAAGGAAAAAAAAGCTGACTTTTAATGACATGTATGAAAGCACACCAGTTTTCCAGCAATATAACGCCCCAATACGTTCAGTAAAAATTATTAAAGACTGGTTTACTCGCAACAAAATTGGCAAATTAGCTGGCCTGCTGTCTCCTCAGATCTGAACATTATCGAAAATGGTTGGGGAACTCTTTGAAGAAGGGTGTTTCTCTGAGTCAAGACAGTCTGGAACAATCGAGGATTTGAGATATGCAATTCTGGCTTCATAGGAACAATTAACTCAATAAAAAATCATACAATTATACTCATTACCAAACAGAATTTGTGAATTGATAAATGGTGGTGGAAAGGCCCCGAAGTATTTAAATGAGTTTTATTTAATTTACCAGGGAGCGTGTCTAACATTTTTACGCGCCTTAACTTTAATTTAAAAAATAAAAAAAATGTATATACCTTTGGCTTGAGAACCAAAATACAAACAGGCTGCTGAATAACTTCAGGTGAGTGATAGATTATTTTAATACTGTTTTAGGGGTAATTTGAAACGATGAGAGAGTAGGGATAACAATTTTTGAAGTGTGTCTAAAATTTTGACGCTGAGTGTACTAGTGACAAAACAGTGACTCAAAATCAACCCTATGCTTCGATGTTCACGGCAAGACAGCCCTTAGTCCATCGCTTTTTATATTTAGTCCGAAATGGAATATCCTTGAAAGGTCTAGGTCATTCCAAAACATGTGATTACGTAATAATAAATGAATGTAAAGTTCCAGAAAATCGTAGAATTCTTTTCCAATAAAACAGAATTATTCGTATGATTTGGTTTCACGTGACAGTATGTTTGGAAGGAATAGTAAATGAACTTAATAACAGACGTAGTAACGTTGAATTCGAAGAAAATCCTGTGGAGTTATAAATGTTTCTTACATCATCATATAAAATATTTTTTCTTGGCTTCTAGGGTGCATTGAGCGGAACCCTTGGACATGGGGTAAATATTTGTTTTCTAGAATAACCAACAAAAAAAAATTGGTGACCCATAAGCTAAGCGCTCCTCGTGTTAGGAATATCGATTTTAAACGGCTCCATGTAAATGACACTCTGAGTCAAGTAACTTAATTATATTCATTGTGGACAGCTTGTAACATGGAATTATCGATTCTCGCCAGTAAGTACGCATAGCAATCTTAGTAAATAAGTTTTCTCGAGATGAAAGGCTCGTCATCCTGAATATAATGAATCTATTGTATATGATGTCAGTGTTTATCTTACCAAAAAAGGCATTCAAGGATTAAATCGTACTTATTCATATCAACAGTAAAAATATCTAAATGGTACGCGCCTCTATAAGTCATAGAATCGCTTGATGTCTTGATGAATCATCTATTCCTGAGTGCAGGCAATAATTATCAATACGCAATTTGCTTTTATCACGCAAGGGTATACCTACATAGGAGAGGGAAAAGAATCCAACGATAGACTATCATTTCGTAGTGGTCGGCCTGGTAAACAAATCGATACTCTTGGGTTTTTACCATCTTGCATTCCATAACTTTTTTCGACCTATTACGTAATGACTTACACTCCTCTTTTTAGTTATTTATAAATTGCATGTGCCATTTTGGAACATGATTATTCCTCTTTTTTCATCGAAAAAACAAAATACTATAGATTCAGAAATCAAAAAATCACATGATGAAAGCAATAAAACGAGTCAAAACCCCTTGGAGATGAAATAAATATATATTAAGATCCAATAGTAAAGCACCGCCACATAGGTCTTGCTCATTCAATCTTTTATTAGACTCCCGAACCGAGGCACCTTCTTTCAAGATGTCAGTTGGTTGACCAAAGTTCTCACTAAAGAGAGGAGAAACTAGATTGAAACTAGAATGGTTCAAAGGTTAGTCGTATAGGCCTATAGGATCTATAGGATAAATGTATAGGCCACATGAAAATACATATATTACTTTACCACTGTTCTACAAATTTCTAAATCATTCCCTGATTTGCCTGTTTTATTTATTTACTATTCATGGAAAATTACTCAGTTGCGGAAAAAGTATAGTTTAATTTTCACATACCGATTTTACGCTTTTCATTATAATTACTCACCAGTTTATTTTTGATATAAATGTTAGGTTCACCTATGCCATGGTTTCATTTTAAATTGTGAGTAAATGTTACATTTTTTCTTAATAAGTAGAATATCATTTAAGTTTCGGCTTCTTTAGTCTTGGAATTGAGGGTTGAAATTCGAGCTCACGATGTTTTACTGCTGCCTCGCTTGCTCTGTTTATTCGACTACACCACCTTCCATTAAGTTGATTTTTGAAAGGAGATGCTTTAAATTAATATCAATTAGTATATTCTGAAAAGAGGCTAACTTTTTGATTGACCTCATTAATAAGAATAATAATGTTTATTTAAAATAAAAATACAATCATTTACAAATTTAAAATAAAAACAAACATTATGGAAACTTGGCACTTACGGCCATCAGCTCGGAGTTAGCCGCTGTTTTTACATCAGAAATATAATTATACTCTTATATTAATAATGCTTAAAAAAAAATAATTATAAATAAACAAATAAAATAACAAATGAAAATAATGCATTGAGAAAACAAAACGAAACCTCTAAATTAATAAAACAACATTTAAGCAAAAGAAAATAAATAAAATATATATATTCATACCCACACACACATACATATGTACATATATATACTACTAATATTTATACTGAACTTTATAAATAATAATTTAATCAATTTTCCTTAGTAAACATAATTTGAGTTTCATTGGCATTTGCTTACACAAATATTTAGAATAACATTGTTACTTTACAGCATTATTGACCTCATTAAGAAGCCTTGATCTTCCTGCGCATGCAGGTCGATTATAAACATAAAGTTTTACAGCTAAGGCACGACTGTTGCAGTTCACTTAAATCATGATTATACACATTCTTTAGAAGCTAGAAACACCTATTAATAGATTATTAATGAGAAGTGTATATTCTTTTTAAAGTCGTATGGTATCTAATTAGACAAAGATAATTAGTTTATAGAGGTACGCTGACTGGAAATGTACTCTTTATGGGAGATGGGTTATCGAAGACCTCATTTTAAAATATGAGTATTATAACAACCTATAAAACACAACTAAACTCTTGGAGATCTCAAAAAATATATTCGCCCACAGCCCCAAGTGTTTGGTTACGCCACTGCATGATTGCATTGGTTTGTTCTATTGTGACCAGGAACCATTAGGTGTGTCTACACAAATACTTTAATATGCATCGCCCTTCTCATCGGTAGCATTATATATATATATATATATATATATATATATATATATATATATATATATTTTATTTTTTTTATGATGATCTGTTTTCTACATTTTTCGTTTAAAATTGTTGTAGACAATACATTTCTCGTATTCAGTGATGGTGGTTCTCAAAAATAGATCATTTTCTTCATGTTTGAGAATCATATCATGGGCATCAACGCGATGACATAAATTTAAATCTAGATTTTTCAAATGATCATAAACGGTCGAATTTTATCAATTTATTTTTTCAGCAATCTTACGGAGTTATTAATGCCTTTATTATTCTTCATGGGCTCCAACTCACCTTTCAGAAATAAGTGCATCTTCATCGTCACAATTGTCAGATCGAAATTTCGCAAACCAGTTTCGGCACTTGCGATCTGCGTCTTCTTATACATCAGATAATTTTTTTCTTGCTTGAGCAACATTTTTACCTTTTCGACGCCAAATTTGGTAGGGCTTCAACCAAAAAAAAATACTGCATTGTATTAATCAACCTTTATCACATGCTAAACCTTGCTCTATCAGCTGTCAAATGTTGATTATACCGCTTAAGTTGAAAGTCCTCTATTAGGAAAAACATAAATTAAATTCCGAACTACCCAATATATTATTATATTATTATCATTAGGAATCGCTACATCGATAAGTACTACTTTCCTCTCTGCTCCAGAGGTACTCAGAACCAGCTAGTGCTCCACATCCACCAGTTATTGCATCTTTTAGAACATGCTGTCATTATGATCAAGTTGCATTGACTTGATCTTGAATGTCAATCACAAAGCCTTCTGTTTCGGATAACACTTTCCTGCCACTAACCATTCAATTGACCTATCTTTCTCTATTGATTGTAGAATCTTCTATGGAGAGCTGTGTTTTTCCATTCCGTCGGTCTTTCTTATTCCGATTCAACTGTATAATCGACGTTGTTAAGATCAAGTGCAGTCAGAACTCTATCCAATTTGCTATAGTGAGATAAAGACCCGTATTTTTTTACTGGAAATGTTGGTGTAGAGATGTTTGTTAGTCTGCATCCTCCTTCTTTTCTAAATTAAGTCGGGCTTTGGAGGATATTGCAAGATGGACCTGCTCTTGAGTCAGTGACGTTCACACAATGTGATCAATCTCTTGAAGGCTTGTCTTTAATAAGACTTGTACTTGACCACTGAAGTGTACCAAAGCTGGTGTAGCCCAAGTGTCAATTGCTTTGGTTTGGTTAATCCCAGATAGGTGAGTATAACATACTTATCACAATCTGATTTTGAATCTAGTTATTGCTGTATGCTTCCCATACTAGCTATTTTGAGGTTTTGTTGCATTCCCAGGTACTTATAGTATTAGTTGTCTTCTAATTCCTCAATTTACCTTCTTCATTGATTATTGATTTCATTGGGTATTGACTACTCTCTCTTTTTTACTTTCACTTACCTATATATGAAATATATAGTAAGTGGAAGTATTGCGATCGTGAAAAATTTCGACTTCCGGTTTTCAATGGAAATACACGTTTTGGGGTCCCCTGAGTCGAAATAATCAAGTCCCACGAAATGGTCTGTGTGTGTGTGTGTGTGTGTGTGTGTCTGTCTGTGTGTGTGTGTGAACAGACTAACTCAAAAACTATAAATCTTGCGAACTTGAAATTGGGTATTTAGTGTATGTATATGCCCGCGATGCGACAGCAAAAATTTCATCAAAATTCAACAAAGGGAGGGGGTACTTCATTTAATAACTTTTTATGTTTTTTTCGATTTTCTCAAAAACGGCTCTTACGATTTTGATTAAACTGAGTATTTGATGTATTAATATGCCCGAATTATGACTGTAAAAATTTCATCGAAATTGATCAACCGGAGGGGGGACTTTACTTAATAAATTTTATATCATTTTCACATGTTTTTTTTTTTTATTTACTAAAAAACGGCTTTAATGATTTTGATCAAACTGGGTATTTGATGTATGTATATGCCAATAAAGTGATGGCCAATATTTCTTCAAAATTGATCAACCGGAGGGGGGACTTTACTTAATAAATTTTTTACCAATTTTAACCTTTTTATCGATTATCTCAAAAACGGCTTTAACGATTTTCATCAAACTCGTGGTGTTTAATTAAAATTAGGTGTTCTTTAATATCAGGTAAGCTTTATTATTATTAAAATTTTCTGAGGGGGCTTAAATGGGGAAGGGGCTTTTTTTGATTTCCTATAAAGTACCTTTGAGAAATTATCTGTCTCTCGTTTCGCCTAAAATAAGAAATGGCTAAATATGAGATGTGATAAAAATCAAGTAAACATATAAAGGAGAAAAAAAGAAAAATATTCAGTCAATTCATAAAACACGTTGAGCCCATGCATGCGGAGTACGCCTTTAATAACAGACCATTGTTCATAATCAAAGCCGATCTGTTCATTTAATGGAAATTATTTGTTTCATAGTAACTAAATGAAATATTCAACAAGTACATAGAGAATTATAAAATCAGACTACTTGGAGTAGTATGCTTAAATTGCCGAATTATCACAAGTAAATACTTTTATTTAGTAATAAAAGAAATTAGTGATTTTTTTTTGAGCAAATGAAAACAAAAATAAGAAATGAATGAGGAAAAATGTGCAACTTTGAGTAGTGGCAATTAACAAAACACATTAATTTCCAATCTAAGTAAGTTGGTAAGTGAAAGTAGTGTGTTGCACGCACGCACCAGATTTTTTACGTAGAACACTGCACACTTATCAAGCCCAAATGACATACCCATATGGCTTTTATAGGATGACTCACTTTCAACCATATTTTTTAATTTTTTTTATTCTTTGCATATAATTTTAGATTAAATGGATGACCATTTACCAATTGTGACTGATTTTTCTGGCTTCTTCTTTGATTTTGAGTTTATAGCCCAACTTATTCCTTCAAACTATTCGGCTTGAAGGTACCAGCACCATACAAAACCATAATTAGCTTAGACAGTCCCCCTGGTATATAACTCCAAGGACTTTAAGTGGGTCGCTGATATTTCTTGCTTCAATTTTTAGTGAAGTTAATCAGCCTGCCATTAAGCTTGAAAGTAGCATGTTTGCTTTGGGTTGAACCTTATATACATCCAATACATTGAACAACCAGCTGTAAAAGCTTTCCTATAATCTATCCAAGCAAGGTTTCACTGGCTTTTTAACATTTGTCATGGGATGAAGGAATCAATTGCCAAGAGTTCTTTGCAGCCTCTAGCCATCGTTTTGCAACCTATGTGCTCTGTTGGTATCATGTTGTTTGTATCATGAGTATACATAATTGGTATCATGAATCCAAGTTTTCATATATCTTTTATGATGAATAGATGTAAATATCTTGTAAAGGCCATTTAAATAAGTTATTGGCCTAAAATCTTCTGGACGTTAGTTCAAGCTGTCCTTAGGAAACATACAAGTAATATCATCAGAGAAACCAGAGGGGGCGTTTGCTTATTGTCCAGTATATCCTTGTTGCTATTAGTCAGCAATTCATGGAAATAATTAAATGTTTTAATTCAGTAATTTTGAATTCTATCTGGACCAGGTACCATCCAATTTTCCATGTTCCATACCACTTCCTAGACATCGTCCCTTGTAATTGTTATTACAGGCATCTCAGAAGCATCCTGGAAGCTGTGTATCTCTTACTATATTAAGGATGCATGATAATTGGTTGCGTTCTCCCAAACATTCGTATTCTTCCTATACTATCTGATGCCCTCTGGGTAATTGCATGATTTTCTCAAAATTTGACCAAGATTCCTCCTATAAAACTGGCATTCATTACCTTTAAACACTTGATTCTGATGCCTACAAAGAGCTGCCTCATTATATCTCTGCAATCGGTTAGCATAATTGATGATAATATAATAAAATTGAGATGATTGAAAGTTTTGGATAAATATAAAATAGACGTTACAGCCCTGCTAGAAATAAGATGGAAAGGAGAGGGACAGATTTACAAAAAAAAAAAAAATGAAGATTTAAATTGAAAAGATTGGCGGAGGATTGCAGACGAGCCCAAGGTCCATTCTGGACTGTAGAGCCAAAGAAGAATTTTTAACTACAAATAGTCCACCCCCTTCCATTTTTATTTATCCATTTATTCCATTTATTTTAATATCTCTTTATACTTCACAAAAAGAAGTCCTCGTAAGAAGTACGCACTATTAATACTGTAACATTTTTAATTACTGTATTAACTACACAAAAATATACTGTATTAATACTGTATTTCTACGCAAGAGTAATCTAACGAAAGCTAATGAAAGAGCATGTGTAATGCAAAAATTTTATGCTCTACAACTTTTACCTGTAACATTTTTCATCTAGAGTAGATATTTTCAAGTTATAGGAAACATTAGTTTCTCTCAAACGACTTAACCGATTTTAAGTTTAAGTTACTCATTGGATATGAAATTTTATAATATATAGCATCAGATATAAGCAAAACACTGAAAAAATGCCCAAATTTACCATTTTAGGGAACTACCATCTTTACAGGTAGGGTGATCTGACTGGTGCACTATAATTCTTTTATTGTCAATACAATAAAAATTTAAATAATCCCTACCAAAATTTTCATCTGATAATGTAGATTTTTGTCTCAGGTTTTGGGTATAATACTCAATTTTCACCATTGTCCATGAGTGAGGACTGAGAAAATTAGGGTTTTATACAAAATTATTTTTGCTATTAAGCTACTTGTTAGATATACATGTATTGTTTGCCTCAGCCCAAAGTAACAGCTGTTCGGGACCTATATCCTTCTTCTGGTGACCACTCCATTGGCGTTGACCTGTGATCCAAGATATGTGAATTCCAAAACCCTATCGAAAAAGCATCTTCTGAATCAAATCTTCTCCCCAGGATGTCTTGGGTACTGGTTTGCTACTATGTCTTGGGTCTTACCATACTTAATTACAAGTCTGAGTTTTTGTGATGCTTCAGCAAAAGAACGGATGGTTTTTGGAGCGTCCATATCGATGTCGGTGTATGCCAGGAGTTGTGCGGATCTATTTGTGATGGTTCCTGAAGTCTGAATCCCAGAATCTCTTATTGCCTTTTCCAGGGTCAGGCTGAACAACAAATAAGCTAGAGCATCCCTTGAAGGAAAACTTTCTGAGCTACCACCTTCAACATGGACAACGCATTCAAGGCTTGTCATAGTCATACATAATCTTGATCAGCATTATCAGGCCCGAGATGTTGAGCTGTTTCAGTGCTCTATAAAGACCCTCCTAATCTTCATTATTGTAGGCCACCTTAAACTACACGAAAAAGTGATGTCTTGTAATGTAGACCCATGCTACCTTTCCAGTACTATCCTAAGACAAAACATCTGGTCCATTGTAGATTTTCTTTTTCTGAATCCGTATTGGGAAGGTCTTAGCTTTCTTTCAGTGTATGGAAAAACCCTTCGAAAAAGAATCCTTGATAGCACTTCGTATGTGGTACTAAGGAGGGTAATGCCTCTGTAATTTAATATGGGACATACCTGCAAATCGCTCCATTTTGATGGAATTTTCTTTTCAAAGAAGTCCATGATGAGATTTTGCCGGGTCTTAGCTAGTCTCTCACCACCATATTTTAACAGCTCTTCCTTTGTGATTTATCAGCTTCCTTAAAGCATCAGTCACCTCTTCATTATCTGGCAGTTCAACATCTTCATCTGGCAGAATGGTGTTCGTCCTGCTCCATATCCTGCACTCCGGCATAAATATTTGCAAAGCCTTCCTTCCAAAGTTTCATGCACAATGCCTTATCAATAATGATGTTTCTTCTGGATCCTTGCATGCTGAGTGGGTGGGTTTAAATGGCTTCCTTCTTTGATTGACGATATCATAGAATCTTCCAACTCCACCAGTTTCTTTAAGTATTTCGGCCATCTCAAGCTCCTTTCTCTCCCAGCCTCTTTCTTTCAAGGTTAACTGTTTATTATTTAAAACCAATCACCATCATCACAATGACTCTACAACTCGGCTTCGAGTCCAGTCTCCTCCTACAGCGTTTACCATTTTCCAAGTCCTGTGCAGATTCTATATTAGATATTTCCTATATTCTATATTCTATATAGATATTTCCCTCTCTAGCATCCATGATACATGCTCTGCCTACATAAGCTTGCTGAATTTAACAATCTTGATTATCTTGGGTTTGGGTAATATAGCCATTCAAAGCCAATTATATTTATTTATTAATTATATATTAATTTATTTATTAATTATATATAATTACATATTTTCCTTGTGAATCGTTTGAGTTTTTATATTTGGAATATTTACTTGTTTATTAGTCTTTTTTGTTCACAAGAAAAATTTACCACTTGATAACTCTAAAACTAATAATTTTGGTTGTTATTTTTTTTGCAGTGACGGACGTCTTCATGAAGGTGACCAGATATTGGCTATCGATGGCCAACCACTGGACTCAAACATCTCGCACCAGCAGGCGATCTCTATCCTGCAGAAGGCAAGAGGACTTGTTGAGCTTGTTGTAGCGCGAAGTGAGGATCAACAACCATCCTCCTTAACACCCTCTCCATCGCCTTCTGCAGTTAGTGATTCGTCCAAAGCTGGTTCAGACATGGTGGTGAGTTTTACTTTTCTCAAACTATTAATTTTTATGTTATTTATTGAGAGTGTGATGTATATTTTTAGCTCTTAGCAGTCAATTTTTCCCTCTTTTTAAAAGAAATTTTAAATTTATGATTATTATTTTATTCATGTAATATGCCTGTTATTTGGAATTTTTTTTTAATTTAATATTAAAAGGTAAATTATTTATCTTTTAATAACAATCCTAAATTGTTATCTTTTAATTAAAATTCTAAAATAACAATTGTATTCCATATCCATAATTTTAGCCATATAACTAATTCAAATCACTCTATTTATATACCATTTACTTTTAATCTACATCTAAATTATTTCAAAAAATTATTTCTGTTTATATGATATTGCTTGTTTCAGTTGAATACTGAATGGGCCCAAGTTGAAGTAATCGATCTCATTAATGATGGCTCAGGTTTAGGATTTGGAATCATTGGAGGACGAAGCACAGGTGTTGTTGTCAAGACAATCCTTCCGGGAGGTGTAGCTGATAGGGTCAGATTTATATTAATTTATATTCTTGCGTATCCATAATCAAGTGTCCCATCAGACACGAAACACCCCAATTAGATTGCATTTATTTTTTTAAATTAAATTCAGATGTTAATTGTTATTAAATTATAATCTATCTTTTACTAATATTTCTGTCTTAGTAAACTTCTCCAGTGCTCCTAACTTTGGAATTTCCAGTGGAACTGTTTGTTTTATTAAAGGTTTTTACAGAAATTCCAATAAAATACCACTATACTTATGATTAAATTTATAAGTCATGAATCCCAGAAATACGCAAATTATCAAGTTTTCTGAGAAATTGTCAATTTTCCCTATACTGTAATATTGTATTGGCAGTGTTTTTTAAAAAATATTTTAGCATATTAAATTGTTTTTAAAATGAGACTGTGTAAAATTATATTTCAATATTACTAAGTCTGATGTCCTAACAGAGCAGGACCACACCTGCCCACTCCTTTGATTTTAGAATAACGGGGTTAAAGACAGTATTATGAGTATTATGTGATGAAAGACCAGTATCATTTTAATCAATTATGACTCTGATATTATGCCCCCCCCCCTTCTTTGGCTCTTTTCCTTATAAATATGCTTTTTTCTCTACACGGTCGGTAGGAAATCTAAGAAATTCTAAGAAACATTTTATTTGTGTAAGTTTAGGGAAACATGTTTTATGTGTTACAATCAAATATTAGTTCATCGTTTGATCATTAATATTAAAGTCAATCACCATACTTCCATTTGTTTTCTTGATTAGTTAATAAAACATACCACTGTCATGAAAAACTAGAAATCCATATTGCTCGTTAAAAATTATTTTTCTGAAGCCTTTCAAAGACTGCTCAGACTTACTAAATTATTCAGTTGCACTAGAAACCTTTATTTTCCTTATTTTATCTTTATATCGGAAAGTTTATTTCTTTTAGAAAGTCACACAATTTATGGGCTGTGTCTTTATTTATTGATCGTAGCATTTCCTCACCATCATCTCTGATCCGCGATTCCAGGCTAATTCTCCTCTGCTTCTCAAACCTTTTACATTAGAACACAATGTGTCTAGGATCTTCAGGGCATAGGCATGTTGGGCAATCACCCCCCATCAACTTTAAGAATTTATTCGTTCTGCCATGATTTATTCTTAATCTTGCCAGCTTAACTAAATTTGGACAGTTGACAACATTTAAGAGTCGAAAACCATGGAATCAGAGTTACCTTCTGGTGCACGTCGTAGTGGTCCTTACCTTTCGAGGAACATTGCCACTCGTAAAATTGCTGCCAGTCTTTTATTATTGTTCCTCTCATTGCTCTGGTAATGTCCAATAATGGAATCTTGGCGTTATCTCGGTGAGTCTGATTTTGATTAGCAGCTTTGTCTGCCTGCTCATTTCCCGATAGGCCCACATGACCCGGAACCCATTGGAAATAGTAGTGGTTATTGGCATTTTGTAACGTACAAATAATTTTATAGGAAATATATGTTTGAGATTTGTTTAGGTGGAAAAATTCTAGGTGTTGACAAGAAGCTGCTGAATCTGTTAAAATAACTATTTTGTTCATGAAATATGTTTTTTCAGCGTATGTTATGGCATTTAGAATGACAAAAAGTTCAGCACTGAATATGCTGAATTTAGCTGGCACTGATATAGAGAATTTATGGTTCTTTTGGGGATCAAATGTAGCTATGGAGGTTCGGTTTTTAGTTTTTGATGCGTCAGTATAGACTTGTATGCGATCTGGGTATTGTTCTGTTATCGTGCTGAGTGCTAGTTTCAAAGAGGTTGGAGGGTAAAAACTTTTCTTTTCAACTTTGCCAGATAGATGGGAGCTGCTGTGGATTTTTACAAACGATTTAGGCATAGGGATAGTGTATTCTAGAGGAGCATCGGAAGTGTCTAATGATTTGAGAAAAGGTTGTAGCTCGTTGATGATTTCAGCTAGTTGGGGCAGAAAACATTACCAGTTCTAATTTCTTTACCGACAGGGTGTTTATCGTCAGAGCATTCTTTGAGGATATATTTTTTTGTCAACCATGTTCTCCTCAGTTGTAAAGGCATTTCTCCGGCTGAGGCTTGTAGTGCATTTACGGGAGACGTTTTGAAGGCACCCAGAGATATCCTAATAGCCGAGTTCTGAACAGTATTCAGTTTACGAATGAGAGGGGATTTCGTTTCATTGTATATGACGCAACAATAGTCGAATATTGATCTTACAATAGATTTGTATAGCGCAATCATGTTATATGGGTGGGACCCCCAAGAAACACCGGCTAAGGATTTTATAATGTTTAGATTGTGAAGAGATTTGATATAGACATTTTTTAGATTATTTTTAAAGTTCAATTTACCATCTAATGTTACACCTAAAAATTTTAAATGTTCTTCACATTTAATTTGTTGTCTTTCGTTTGAAATCTCAAAATATTAATATTTCTTTTTCTTGTAAAAGGAGTTATGCTGCATTTGTTGGGGTTAACTTTGAGGTTAATATCTGAAAACTTTTTTGATAGGGTGTCCAGAGCTTTGCCTATTATATCTTTACCTTCTTCTGCAGATTTTACTACGGTGTAAAACAAGAAATCGTCCGCAAATTGAATGATTTTACATTTATCAATCCCGCAATTTGTAATATGTTCCGTATACTCATTAAAAAGGGTATCTCCCTGCGGAAGCCCATTGTATGTATCAAAAACTACTTGACCTTCCCAGCTATCCAAGTAGTATGTCCGATGAGATAAATAATTTATAATCCATTGGGTGAGTTTTACGGGGACCTTTAGAATTTTTAGTTTTGTTAAAAGAATTTGTATTTTTACTTGGTCATATGCTTTTTCAAGATCTACTTTTAATGTGACAAGGACTTTTTTCTCTTTGTAGGCTTTGTATATGTCATTTGTCAAAAGCAATATGGCATCATTGGTAGACCTATTTTTCCGAAAGCCAAAAAAAAAAAAGGGCTTAAGAGATTCTCAGATTCAATAAACCATTCCAATCTCGTTTTGACGATTTTATTGAATATTTTGGCAAGGCAGGAGATTAGCGCGATGGGGCGGTATGAAGTTATTTCTAGTGGATCTTTTCGGGGTTTTGGTATAGGAAATATGAGGATTTTCCGCCAGTCAGGGGGGACCCTAATTACCTCCCATAGTTCATTAAAAGCCAAAAGTAGGCTTTGTTTAAAAGAATCAGGTAAGAGGTTTATCATAGCGTAGTTAATTTCATCGATACCCGGGGCAGTTCCAGTCTTTCCTTTAAGTGCCGCTTCGAGTTCTGTAAACGGAGGGGTGAGTCCAGTGGGTGGGTGGGCGGCCTGTAGTATTGAAGCATGGAGTGATGGTTGTCTCGGAACGAAAATGTTGGATAATTGTTCTATAAAGGATGTTGCAGATGATCGACTAGGGTGGCGGGATGGCCAAGTGGGCAAACGCGTCAGAAAATACGCGTTGCCCATGGCAATGTATGACTGAGAACCGAAACATAGCAAGTTCAAAACCCGGAGCCAGGGGAAATTTAATAATACTCGGCATCAATCCCCCACCCTCTCCCCTGGCCCAGAAAACCCCGTATAGCCTAACAGGCAAGGACCAATAAAAAAAAAAAAAATAAATAAAAAAAAAAGATGATCGACTAGTTAATACTATGTTTTGCATGTTTGCCATTTTTCCATGGAGAGTTTTGATTTTGTTCCACATAGAACCGGTTTCTTTCGGGTTTATGCTTTCAATGTAACGCTTCCAAGTTTTATTTTTTGCTTTTTTGAGATTTAGTTTTGTTAATTTTAGTTCTCATAATTTTGTAATTTTCAGTTGTCATGTTATTTAAATATTGTTTTATAGCCTTTTTCTTATCCCCATAAGACCTACGGATGTCCTCATTCCACCAGCATTTAGGAACGAATTTATTGTTATATTTAAAATTTTTCCGAGGAATTGATTTTTCTCCCGCTAAGTTAATAATATGAGTCAGATCTGTTATATTGTATTTTTTATTTGGTTTTTCGATCTCGAGGAGGGTTTGAGTAAATACTTTTTTGTTTAGCCTTTTGAAATTTCGTTTAGGTTTGTATGTATGTTGTGTGTGAGTTTTACAATTTTTTACTTCAATAATTATCTGTAAATGATCGCTCCCTAGTGTTTCTGGAGTTGTAGTCCTGGTTATTTTATGGTAGAGGTCGCCTGTTGCGAAAGTAAGGTCTAATATCGAAGGTCTGGATAAAGATGTCCCTAATTTAGTGATTCTTCCTATTTCATTTAATAGAAATAACTGGCTATTCTGTGATACCATAATTAAGTCGTCCCCTCTAGGAGTATCCTACTCATTGCTACCAAAGAATGAGGAGTGCGTATTAAAGTCACCCCCTAAGAGCAAACTACAATTTGGTTAGTTAGTTTGAAGATCGAACAGCTTTTGAAGGTGCTGAGGTGATGGCCGCCTTCTATTATCTGGAGGGATATAGACAGAGACTAGGATGATATAAGGTGTAGAGTTGAGAAGTTTTACCCCTACTTCTTCTATTGGTCCTAAATTAGGTAGCTCAATGATATCATAAAGCAGGGAATTATGGATAAGTATACCTACTCTTCCATACCTATCACGCCTATTTTTTTTATTATATTGAAGTTCTGTGTATGATAGTTCCTTTTATTATTAAACCAGGTTTCTTGTAGTAAGGCTATGTGAATTTTGTTAATATTAAGGTAGTTTACAATCTCGGAAAATTTATTATTTATGCTTCTGCAATTGTGTTGCAGGATTTTAAGATCTGTTTTTAATAAATTGATTTTTCTCTTATTTTAATCCATTTAAAGATTTAATAGAGACGGAAATGATTTTATATGAATAAATAACGTAATGATTAGATAAAGAAATATAAGAAAAAAGAAAAAAAAAATATTTACATATGTACATGGACACATACATATAAATATGCATACACACACATACATACGCATACATACACACATACATACGCATACATACACACATACGTGCACGCGCCCACACACACACACACACACACACACACACACACACACACACACACACACACACACACACACACACACACACACACACACACACACACACACACACACACACACACACACACACACACACACACACACACACACACACACACACACACACACACACACACACACACACACACACACACACACACACACACACACACACACACACACACACACACACACACACACACACACACACACACACACACACACACACACACACACACACACACACACACACACACACACACACACACACACACACACACACACACACACACACACACACACACACACACACACTACATATTCGGAAAAAAACGTATCAGACACAGGTGGGCAGTACGAGTAATGGAGTATATCCATGAAAGTCTGCGTGAAATATTTAAGGAACTTGTTTTGTATTTTATAATTATCAGAAAAACAATAAATAAAGCTCATACACACACACATATATTAATTTAATAAGGATAAGAATAATATATAAAAATATATTTGTATACATATTCATGAAATTAATAGTGGTTTTATTCATAAATCTTCTCTAATTTTATTTCTAAATGTTTTTAACCTAATTATAATAGATAATCAATAGACATGCTATCTGATTTTGTTAACTCCGAGATGGATCTTATAATCGAATTGTTTTCTTGAACGAAATTGTAAAAGGTTTGACCTATTATATTTACCATTTCCTGCTCGTTGTTTAATGTTTTAATTTTAATAATTAAAGAATTGAGCATATTTACGTATTTTGAGTCGGAGTCGACTCCATGGGGATTGTTTGTGATAAGAGGAGTAGTTGAAGATGTTTTGATACTCAACTGGGTTATCACTAAGCCTCGGTTGTTTTACACTGTCTTTATTAAATTGAAGTGAATTTTTTTTTCCTGCATTTTTTATAATATTTGTTCTAAACGGTGCGGAATAATTTTCAGTAAAATCATTAGCTGCCGATAATTGAGGGAAATCTAATAAAAAGGATTTATTGTAGGTAGGAATGGGGAATAAATTATTACCTTCCTTGTAACCAAGTGGTTTTAGGGCCATGGCCTCTTTTATTTTATTTTGCCGAATTGCTTCAGGACATTCTTTATTTGTCGGGAGGTGAGTGTTTTTGCAAAATATACATCTGATCGCGTTAACACATGCCTCTGAAATGTGGTCATTCAAACCACATTTTATACATCCGTCTTCACCACGACATTTTTCTTTTGTATGTCCGTATCTCAGGCATTTTACGCAAAAAAGTGGCTTAAAAACGTATGGCTGGATCTTTCTTGGGGCTAAATTTAAGGTGATATTATCGGGCAACCTTTGAGCATGGAAATCAATTTGAATCATGCCGGTAGCTATAGAAGAAATATTTCCTTCCGAATCCCGAATTTTTCTAAAAAAACGGCGAACTTTTACAATTTTTTCACTAGAATAGACAATTATTTCATTCCGAATTTCTTCCTCGGAGAGAGAAGGATGCAAATCTCTAATTACGCCATATTTTAGAACTACACTATTAGGAATATAAGCTTTTAATTTGTTACCTTCTAGAAATGGATTTTCTAAGAATCGATTCGCCTGTTCGCTTGTTTTAAAATTGATTTCAATTTGTTGCCTATTCTTTTTTTTTTTATAGAGAAAACCTGTGAGTTATTTAATCCTAAAATTTTTCCTATCTTCATATCATGGAATAATGGTATGTTTTCCTCTACGGATCTCTCTACAATTACAGTGTAAGGTCCTTTGAAATGATGAAGATATTTAAAATTTCCATGCTGCCGTGCTGGGGGATTGTTTGAGGATTTATCTGGGGGGTCAGTCCCCTGGCTGCTTTCCCCCATGGTTAATGATAATTTTATTTATGTTTTAATATATAAAATCTATATAAAAAAATCTATATAAAAAAGAAAAAGAAAATAAACTAATTTATGTAAAGATCTGGCCTGATAGTAGCGGTGAGCTCCAGAGGATTAGTTGATGCGCACTATACCACTGTCAACACACAACTGTCCTTATTTTATTGTATATGCTAATGAATATGTAACCTTGAAGTTTAAAAAAGTAATTACATTCGTTTGAATGAATCTTATTAAATTTTAATAAACAACCATTAACAACTCCTCAGGAAATGTTCTATAGAGGGCTTTTGTAAAGAACTGAAGAATATTTAGTTGCCAATAGTTGTATAGTTATATCAGGAAAAGAAACGATCATTATTAATTAAAATTAATTTTTCACCTCGTTATTTTAACACTCTCAATACGGATTTTTATACATGCCCGATCCCACCTACAGGATCATAAAAATCGCTTAATAACTCTTGATTTGCCTTTATTTTTATGTTCCAATGGATAAAATAAAAAATTGGAGAAAAAAAGTTAAAACTGATATAATATTCAAAAATAATAAATAATTTTTAACGTGAAAGATATATGATAAATAGGATTAATTATCGGAAATTAGATTTTAATGATAACAACGTAAATATTGAAGTTTTTTTATTGTACATCGGCTTTCCTAACAGCTTGCAAAGGTCTAAAGCTTAAGCCTTCACTGAATGTTACAGCAACTGTCGGAGGGTCTACCATGACATATGGCTCCCTACATCGGGCCGCTCAAGTAACAAAAGGCAGCCCACTTCATAGTTGGTAAATTTACCTACCCTGTAGAGTGCATTGGCCCGGCATAGGTAAATTTACTTACTTCACACGGAGAATTTTGAAAACTATGGAATCTACGTTGGGGGGGGGGTGATTCATGTCTAGGACACTATAATATTTTTGTAGACAAATACATATTTGTGTGTATGAATAGCATATTTACTGAAGCACATGCTAAAATTCTGTGCTATAACATGCTTTTAATAAATCATTAGTATATTTATACAAATATACTAATGATTTATTAAAACTGTGTCTATCATTAGATTATTTTTATGTTTATAGAATGGACGGCTACAAAGTGGTGACCACATCTTGCAAATTGGTGATGTCAATCTTCGAGGAATGGGTTCAGAACAAGTGGCAGCAGTGCTTCGTCAATCTGGAAGCCATGTTCGATTGGTTGTTGCTCGCCCCGTAGAACCAACATCCCCTGATTACCAAGCTCTTGGTTCTCATGCTCCTATTGTTCCTACTAAAATTCTAGCTGATCCAGAAGAACTTGATAGACATCTGGTTCAAAATGGATATCCTCAAGTAACTTACAATACTCCAACCCCAAATGTAGAACCATTTGACAATCCTTTTATTTTTCATCAAGAAGGAGATCTTCAAGTTAGGGTAAGTCATTTATTAGGGTTGAAATTCTTCTTAGTGTAAATATGTATTAGTTATTAATTAATCTTGCTAGGATTTTGTAGGTAGCTTTCGATTCTTATTATTGTTATTATATTATATTATTCTTATATGTTGGATTGGCAAAAGAACTTCTTGAAGTTATTCATTCTTCTTTAAAACATTCTTTTTGTTTCAAGGAGTCCTCTCCCCTTTATATGAACCACATTTGAATCTTATTTTTACACCCTTGTTCTCATGCTTCTATTGTCAATTTTATCATTATTTTCAAAATTGTCTTTTTATTACATGTAGTTAGGAACAATTTATTGATTAACTGCTGATCAATAAAATGCTCTTTACTAGAGAGAGAGCTTTAACCCAGTGCTGGTCGCGTCCCTCCGGGAGACACCGTTGGTCGCGCGTGAGCAATTCGCTCATGCTCCTTTTTTTTTTTTCTACAAAAAAGGTTTTATAAACGTAGAATATTAGCGCGGCAATTTTTTTCTTCAAAAACAATTTCTTAAATTGTGGTAATGTACAAATGACAAATAGAAAAAATATCAGAATTAAATAAAAAAAAAAAGAGCGAAATAGACAAGATTTTAGGCAAGTGTAAGCGAAATGCTCACGACACGACCAATGGCGGGTTAAAAATGTTAAGTTTGATCTAGTTTGTGACCTCTCTTCTGCCTTCAATCGTATTGCAAATTTGATAATATATTTTGTTTGCTTTTGCGAATATGCTTGATACTTTTTTGTCAATAGTTGCAGTGTAGCTAACCTCTGTTCCTAGATATTTGAAGTATTCAACAGTCTCCTGCTCCTCACCATTTCTTGTTATTGGTGTATTTCTTCCTCTTTTTCTGTAGACCACCAAGCTTTAGCTCCCAATATAAACCATTTTACCATAGCCAATAACCATAGCCAATATAAACCATTTTGCTCTATGGTTGCTTTAGTTTATAGTCATTCCTCTTTGGAAGCTCCTTTGGAGCTCTTCCTGCCATGTAGTCAGGGCTTGTTTTTATCTTTTATCACCAGGGTTCAGATTTTTATGCAGTAAAAAGCGTCAAAATATGCCATATAATATGCAGTAAAAAACTATAAAATGTGTTGTAAAATATGCAGCTTAAAATCTAAAAATAAGCTATTAAACAACTGTAATATTTAAAGATACTAATGTTGATAAAATATTTCACAGGAAAGAAAGTGGATTTAGAAATGAAACTAAAATTATTTCAATTTTTTTAAAATCTTAATAAAACATATAATGGGATGAGTCAGAAAAAATGACCGTAGTATAGATAAAAATCAAAATTTATTTTTCTTTTACTTACAAGGTTTTTAATAATCAAAATATAAACCATTTTGCTCTATGGTTTGACGCCATCTGGAAGCCAGCTGTAGAATTCCTTGATGGTACCACTCTTTGGGTTTTGAATCAAAGAACTCATGAACCCCATTTTCAACTTCAGTTAATTTGTTGAATGTTTTTCCTCAAAGGAAATGAGTCATTGATCTGAACAGGTGGAAGTCTGATGGTGCTCGGTCTGGACTATATGCCGGGTGAGGGAGAAGCTCGATTCCATCCAAATTAGCTAGTTTTTCTTTTGTAAGGTGAGAGGTGGGGTCTGTCATTATCTTGTTGGAACAAGACTCCTTCATAGTTCCAAAATACAGAGAGCATCGTCTTTTTTTCGAATTGCCCTTGCATTGCAACAGGTTGAGCTAGCTACCTGACAATGTTCTAGCCATTGACCTGTTGTTTTAGGATTACGCCGCTACACCCAATTTTTATCACATGTGACTATTCTTTTGGTGATTTTGCTGAAGCAACTCGCAAATTTCCACACGATGTTAGGCTTGCTGCGGTGTAAGCATATGAGGAACCACCTCACCGTCCTTTCATTCAAAGTCTTCATCCTCAAATTCAACCACTAAACGGCTTCTGCTGCTGAAAACTTCCATTTCCAATAATGAAGCAAAATTATGAGAAAGGAAAGCTAAAGAAGTACTGAGCCCGAATAGAGGGCATGCTGTTCACCAAATGATTCATACGGATCAAACATGAACTTCTCATCACAATTCTTAGCTCCCGAATGTAAATTAGAGAGGAATTGCGATGCAAAGTTCAAACACATAGAAAACGGTCATTTTTTCTGACTCATCCCATTATTTCCGATAATAACACTAAACGCATTTAAAACTAAAATTGAAAAATAATTCAAGAGTACTAGTTAACAAGAAAAATACACGAATAGCATTAATAAAGATAAATAAATTAAGAATCAATGAAGGAATATATAAAACAAGCGAAATAATCAATAAAATTAATTATTAAGAGCATTTCTAAATTTGGGTACCATACTCTGCATTTCTAAATGTGGGTACTCTTATATGAAAAAATTAAGGGGAAAAAAGCAGACTTTTTTTTTTTTAATTTCTAAATTTATATCTGTGGATCCTAACCTTCTATCGTTTAAAATATTTTTATGATTCGAAAATGATCTTTCGACATGAACTGATGAGATTGGGGCAAATTTATAAGGGTTTAAAATTATTGGGTCGTTGTCTATGTCCCTGAGACAATGGAATTATCCCCTTTTAAAATTTTATATTTTCCAGGATATTAAGCCCTGAATTTTTATAAAAACTTCTTCCATTTTTTATTTTTTTTTTTAAAGCTTCCTTAACATGGCCTGGGATGCAATTTATATTTTTATTTACTAAAAAGGAAGGTGGAAAGTCGGGAATCTCAGTAATCATTAATTCAAAGAAGAAGACTTATTTATGGCGATTGAAATTGGGAATCTTAGCTCCCACGTTGGATATTACTTTTATATTTCTTAATGTATTGTTTACTTAATTAGATATAGGGTGAAAATGATCCAGGTGGTCGAAAATCCCGAAAATTTAAATGAATA
This sequence comes from Aelia acuminata, assembly GCA_911387785.2. Lineage (NCBI taxonomy): Eukaryota > Metazoa > Arthropoda > Insecta > Hemiptera > Pentatomidae > Aelia > Aelia acuminata. The sequence goes on along the minus strand of OU426980.1, from coordinate 61,407,938 downwards.
AATAAATACTTTGTTAGGTCATCAAAATATTCAAAATAAAACTTTATTATTTTACTTATTATAAATGTTAGCCAAACCACCAAGTTCACGTTATACAAGACGCTTGTAAGGCCAGGGGTCACGTATGGCGCTGAAACCTGGACCCCCAACAAGAAGAGCGAGAACCTGCTAGATAGGTTTGAGAGAGAAATTCTGAGGAGAGTTCTAGGTGCAGTACGCGAGAATGGTCAATGGCGACTAAGGAAAAACTGCAAACTGTTCCAGCTGTATAACAACCTAATTATCTCATCATATATCAGGATACAAAGGCTTAAATGGCTTGGCCATGTATTAAGGATGAGTGATGAGCATGTGGTCAGCAGGCTCTACAGAAATGTACTGGATGGTGTGCGCCGACAAGGAAGGCCGAAGGGCCAATAGAAGGATGCTGTAGGGCAGGATATTCGTCAACTCAAGATTCCGGTCATGTTTGTGGGAGATAGAGGCGGATGGCTGTCCGTCTGAGATAGAAGGCCAAGGGCAGCTTCATGCACCTGTTGTGCCGGTTGAAGAAGAAGAAAAAGAAGTAGTGATGTTGTATAACCGTCAGGTTATAATTTTTACAGTATACTTTGAACCTTTTCTTAATTTCTTTTATATGGTCTTCAATTATTTCCATATATTTCATTATTTTAAGGGTTATACTACAACATCAACAATTAGCAACAAATCGGAGATCACGTGAGGATGGGGCAATGGGCCCTGAAACATAATAATGTTTTGTAAATAAAGTTAACCGGCACAATAGGCACATGAAGCTGCCCTTGGTCTGCTCAACAGCTGCCAGCCATCTGTCTCAATCTCCCACAAACGTGACCAGAATCTTGAGTTGACGAATATCCTGCCCTACAGCATCCTTCCATTGGCCCTTCGGCCTTCCTTGTTGGCGCACACCATCCGGTACATTTCTGTAGAGCCTGCTGACCACATGCTCATCACTCATCCTTAATACATGGCCAAGCCATTTAAGCCTTTGTATCCTGATATATGATGAGATAATTAGGTTTTTATACAGCTGGAACAGTTTGCAGTTTTTCCTTAGTCGCCATTGACCATTCTCGCGTACTGCACCTAGAACTCTCCTCAGAATTCCTCTCTCAAACCTATCTAGCAGGTTCTCGCTCTTCTTGTTGGGGGTCCAGGTTTCAGCGCCATACGTGACCCCTGGCCTTACAAGCGTCTTGTATAACGTGAACTTGGTGGTTTGGCTAACATTTCTCCTTTTCCTGTCCATCTCATCTCTTTTACGGCCAAGATGTCTAAAAAGGCCTTACACGACATGTCAGTGAGTTCCTTAAGAGCTCCAGCTCGATATAAGGTATGTACGTTCCACGTGCCCATCTTGTATGTCCGTTTCCAAAGTCCAGGTCGTTACCTATACAATCCTATAACCGAGGCTTCGTTGAGTGTTTTTAACAAGGTGATGTTTTTACTATTCATGGGTTGTCAGCCCATGAAACAACTAGTCAGCCCTAGTATAACCATTTGTGGAGTTGTACAACATCACTACTTAGCAATTTAGTGGGAATTACCTGAAAATGGAGTAGTGGGCCCTGAAATTTTTTGTTATTTTAAAATTATAGATAAGAAAGATAAATATCACTGTTATATAAGATCTTTTATTAGTTATAATGATTTATTTTGTTGTCAAAAACTTTTATTTACATTTATCAGCCTAGAAAATAACATGTACTGATATGTATATTCACTATTTTAATAAAATTTTTTGCCTCTTTCTTCCCAGGAGCAAGATCCAAGACACCTTGTAGATGTAATCCCTGGCTTAACTCCACCATTACTGCCACTTCTTACTATGGATATGCTGCCTTTAGACACCCAGCTGCCTGAAATGGAGAGGTTCACTGTTGAGCTGAAAAAAGATATTCAGGGTTTAGGAATAACCATAGCTGGATATGTTTGTGAAAAAGGTAATCTCTGTCTGTGTTTGAAATAACTGAATAATTTTGGTTTAGACACAAATTTATTAATTTGTATAAATATTTATTTGTTTAGAGGAATTATCTGGGATATTTGTGAAAAGTATAAGTGCTGGGAGTGCTGCAGACCTCTGCAAAAAGATACAAGTTAATGATCGAATTGTAGAGGTAAGTAGGTTTAACCGTCCAGCGATATGATTAGCATAAATTAAATATACCTAAAATTAAAAACACTTATTATTTATGAATTTCATACTCCCATAGGCAGTTTTTTTTTATCACTAAAAATGAAATATATTTTAAGTAGGGGAGAGCGGGGTTGGTTGGCAACAGTTTTCACTTTTTTTATTGTTGAGTCGTTCCTATTAATATGATCCCAATGGGGCTGATACCACTGTAAACTCCAAGTATTAGAGTACGTCAAGTATTTTTTTCACAACATAATATTTAATACTAAGATCATAGAAAATTGAAGAATTCGTCAATCCAGAGTATGCCAATTAACCCCCTATGTGGGGCAGGTTGGCCTAGAAGGTGGGGTTGTTTAGCCATCTCATTCAAGTACTGCCTGACACATATTATTGCTATTATAAGCTGCACTATAATGGTATAATAATTTTGAATCGGTTTTTAACAGCTTTTAAGGGAAAATAGAATGACAATAGAAGAAGATAGAACTCGTCACTTTTTGCATAAGAAAAATTGCTCTCATCTTGCTCGCTGGAACTAAAGACAATTGGTTGTTTCACCTTTGATTATGTTTACCTTGCTTTTGTGAACTGCTACTCCGCCAAAAAAAAAGTTGAAGAGAGCCAATTAACCCCACAGGAGAGATCATATGAAAGATGACTGCCAGGACAGGGGAGAACAATCAAACAAGAAACTGGTAGGTCGAAAGTTTAGGTTTTTCAAAGGAGTTTGGGGCTATGTGAACAGAATCGAAGTCAAATGTTTTTCCATACCTTTAAACCAACTTTACTGAAAGTATAAAAATTTACTTGCATGTTGTAAAATCAATCAATGAAGCACACTCTTATCTACACTGTTAGCATCGGATTGAAAACCTAGGACAAGACTCCCGAGGTCGAGCGGGTCACATGGCACAATGGTGGGGCCTTCACAACAGGTGTGACGGAAACTATTAGCCAATGGCCAACTTACCTCCTATTCCAACGAACCCCGCTCTCTCCTAATGATTAATTAGCAACATATCTTCCTTTTTGCCACAAAAACTATTTATTTTCTACATTACAACATTGTTAACGTTTCGGGATTGTGTCCCCGTTCTCAAAACATAAATAATTGTTCAAAGAATATCCACCAAGACGATCTCAAATATAAATTTTTTTTAATATTTTGTATAATACAAGGAGCTTTCGGCGTCCTGTGCCATATTCATCTAAAATATAATGAACAAACATTCAAAAACAGTATTAAAAGATTTATAAAAATAACATGTTAACATAATATGGTTTTGTCATTCTCCATAATGTAAAATAAAGCAATAGCATGCTTACCCTTAAATTCCCCTGAAATAGGGTTGTCAGTGCATATAGGAATTCAACAATTTTGAACGCCATGTCGTCTGGCCCATCATCTTTGAAGGGTACTGCGGGCCTACTGGCTTAAGATCGACGCGAGCGCGTTCTATTGTTATGTATTATGTGCGAATAGTGCTTGGGGATGTGGGCTGCTTCCTGTTTAGTATTTAATATATTGTCTTGATTTATTGCAAAAAAGAAGAAAAAAGAAATTTTTTCTATTTTAAATAACAGCTTCTACCCGAGCAGGCTAATATCAAAACTATGGTATGGGGCAATAAATAAATATAAAATCCCCCTTTCACAAATAGACGATAATTTAATAAATAAGGTTCAGGATAATGACACAGCCGATAAATTAGACAACAACTTGCCACGTTCAACAGGGAATAACCATAAACCCCCTTCTCAAACCACGTTAACCCAATTTTTTAATACAGAAACACCAAAAATTACAATAGACAAAGAACCGGATACCACAACAAAAAACACCCCCGACACCAATCACCAACATCATCACACACAAAAATTCAAATCCATCACATACATCGATAAACTAACACATAACATTATAAACACCCTCAAAAAACTAGATGTGGATGACTTCAAATTTGCACTCAAACCCTCTCACCCAATACGTAAACTTCTCACAAAAACAAAAGATCCCACACCAATAGAAAACCAAAGAAACCTAATATACAACATTCCTTGCAAAAACTGTGACAAATCATACATAGGCACAACTTCAACCGACCTCAAAACCAGAATCTATAACCACAAAAGCACACTCAAACCAAATTCAAAAACAGCCACATCATTATCAAACCACACTAAACAAACCAGACACCAAATAGATTTTGATAACGTAAAAATTCTACATAAATCCACCTCCCGGCCAAAACAAAAAATAATTGAATCCATATACATTGCAATAAATCAAGACAATATATTAAATACTAAACAGGAAGCAGCCCACATCCCCAAGCACTATTCGCACATAATACATAACAATAGAACGCGCTCGCGTCGACCTTAAGCCAGTAGGCCCGCAGTACCCTTCAAAGATGATGGGCCAGACGACATGGCGTTCAAAATTGTTGAATTCCTATATGCACTGACAACCCTATTTCAGGGGAATTTAAGGGTAAGCATGCTATTGCTTTATTTTACATTATGGAGAATGACAAAACCATATTATGTTAACATGTTATTTTTATAAATCTTTTAATACTGTTTTTGAATGTTTGTTCATTATATTTTAGATGAATATGGCGCAGGACGCCGAAAGCTCCTTGTATTATACAAAATATTAAAAAAAATTTATAATTGAGATCGTCTTGGTGGATATTCTTTGAACAACATTTTTAACGATCTACCTACTACTTAGAAACATAAATAATTTCTCAATCTTATGATTGATAGTATTTTAATAAAGTTTATAGTACTATATTAATGTCATATGCTAAAATACACTTTTATACATTTTCTATATTTAGAAAAAAATAAAATCAGACAACAATCATCATCGATCTTAATGCATCATAAGTCTTCTAAAATGTTTACATTGTTTTTTTTTATTTTTACTTATTCATGTTTTATTTTCACTGATTACTGTAATTAAAGCACGCAAAATCTTAGGTTTGATAAAAACTTATAGCTGCATAATTTACATTAAAACTCCATGTGACATATAAGTCAAACTCGGACTTCGAACTACTTATTCATATTTTTCGAATTCATAAGAAATTCCCTTTTTTTTTCTTGATGTAAAGGAATCTATTTGTGATCACAGTTGAACAATAGATAATTGCTTGTTTATATTATGAAACAATTGAGATAATTATTTTATGAAACTATACAAATCTAAAATAAATAAATCATGACAAATGAGTGGGCATATATTAATCATCACTTGAAATAAAGCAGAACTCAAAGTGCAAGTGAAACGTTGTGGTATTGTAAATCAAATTTGTAGCAGCTGTAAGGTAGAATTATGTGTGGAACGTTTTTAAAAATGATAACTAATTCCAAATTAATAAAATATATTTTAAAAAAAATTGATTTGTTTTAATAAAATGATTATTAAAAGTTATTTTTTTGGTAATCATTATTAATCTTAATAAAAATCTATCAAATTCTATTTCATAGACTGTAAATTCATGAGTATATTCACTGGCTGTGTTGGAAAAAAATAGTAGCCCAAGAGCCGAGTGTGATGTATATGTCACACCTTCCCGTGAAGTTACCAAGTAATTATCGTTATTTTTTTTTTAAATTTATTTTCTGATAGTTTAATACATACACCCTTTGAATGGGAAAAAGTTAAATAAAAGTGTATATTTTTTGAAAAAGTAGTTTATTATTAGCTTGACATGTAACGTTAAAATCAGTTTCGTTATTCAACCAATATTTTAGATCAGAAAGTTTTACCATTGTGAAGGCAACTCATGTTCTAATGCCTATAACTGGAAAAAGACTTCTCTTAATGAAAAAAATTCACAAATAAAAGTTGTAGAACATCAAATTTTGCATAAAACAAGCTCCTAAACCATAAAATTAGCTTACTCCTGGTTAGAGATACAAATAAACATTTGGCAGTAGCGCTTACTTCCTGGGAAGATATTTTTGTTAACCCTTTGCAATTGGCACCGTTTTGGACGTTACCTACCGGCAACTTTACGTTACTTATTTGAGAAAACCCACACCCTGAAAATGTAATATTATACAGTAAAATTTGTAGCAATGAAAATTTGCAGGAATTGTAATGAAATTTTGGTTATATGTATTTGTAAAGCTTCAAGAACAAATAGTTACAAAAAAAAAATATTTTTTTTAATTTTTATACTTTTTTTAAAATAATTTTATGTATTTTTTTATAATTTTATTATAATATCTATTTGCACTGTAAAAGTTTTGATAATTAAGAGAACCGGAGTGGTTAACAATGGAAATCCCTTAGATTTCACAAAGGTTTCGCCGTTCCTTATATACATAAGCATAAAAAATCTAATTGGAGAAGTAAAAACAGTTGAAAAATTACGAGATGGGACCCTTTTAGTTGAAGTTTTCTCAGATATCCAATCAGGAAAGCTCCTAAAATGTGATAATCTACTTAATAACTTTCCCGTTAAAGTAGAAGCACATGGGAAACTAAATCAAAGGGATTATTTGGTGCCCCAAACTAAATTAGTGTACAATTGAGGAAATAAAAGATGAATTAAAACCCTATCACTGAAATGAATCAAAATATTGAAAAAAATAATGCAATAAATTCCCAGCTTATAAAAGAACTTGAAGCTTTGAAAAAACAAATAACGACTTGATAAATAAAAAACTAATAGACTAGAAGAAGAAATTAAATTTTTGAAGAGAGAACTACGAAAAAACAATTTCATAATCCACAATATTGTACCCTCTGAAAAGGAAAACACTCTAGAAAAAGTTAAAGAAGCTCTCAAAAGTGCAGATTTATCTATTCCAGACTACGCGATCAGTAACTGTTATAGACTTAAAAAAGGACCCATACTAGTCGCTCTGAATAATTATAGATTAAAAGAGGAAATTTTCAGACACAAAGAAGTACTAAAAAACAAAAATATATTTATCACGCACGATGAAACTCCTGAAGAAAGAGAAATAGGGAAAAAGATCTATACAAGTCTTATAAAATTGAAAGAGATTGATGCAAATGCAACTTATAAAAAAGGATTCTTCAAAATAAGGGGCTCCTTTTACCGGCTCAGCGAAATTGAAAACCTTTTCAAGGAAAACCAAACAGAAATTACCAACACCCTTACGGAATCTCAAAAACAAATAATATCACCGAATCCAAAAGAATCTGAGCAAACTCTCAAAAAAAGAAAAACAGAAGAAAAATTAGAGAAGTATAAATTTCGTGAAAGAATTTTATCTATACCAACAGAATTATCGAAATCGTCCTGATATCAGTAACCCTGAAAGGCATACCTCACATGGACTTAAACAAAGGATCACCAACGGTATTTGTCAACAGCACCACCAGTTTAAAGTAACTTATTGGAATGTAGAAGGTTATAAACATTTTTATGATTTAACATATCATTATATTTCCTCCTTGTTTGATTGCGAAGTAATATGCTTACAAGAAACATTTCTTATAAATGACAATATTGTTCTTCCTTTATATTTTGAGGATTATTTATTATTTAATTCTAGAGCAATTAAAAATAAATCAAAAGGAAGAGCCAGTGGTGGCTTATTAACTCTTGTAAAAAAACTTCCAAACATGAAAGTACATGTAATCCATTCTAGTAATCTATGGTTGTTTGTAGAAATAGAATTAGATAGCGTAAAACTTATAATTGGTAATATATACTTTAACCAAACTTTTAATACCGACGAATTTATCAATTTGTTTGAAGAGGTATTGGGGGAAATAAAAACGATCTTACCCGGCAATACATGATACTAGGGGGGGACTGGAACGGTAGATTCGGAAATTTGAATCAATCAAATGAAAATTATTTGTATGAAGATATAAAACTGACAGAGGTTAGGCAATCGCAGGATAGTGTCACGAATTCGAGAGGGAAAAATATTGTTAAGCTTTTAGAAGACTGCGAATTTGTTATGATAAACGGTAGGTGTAAAAGCGACGAGATGGGACAATTCACACCTACAACGGCAGCTCAGTAGTAGACACGGTATGGGTTAACTTAAATATGATGTCGTTCGTTAATGATTTGGTTATAGGGCAAATACCGGAAGTGTCGTCTCACATGCCGCTCCTTCTCGAACTTAACCTTCCGCTCTGCCTGCCTAAAACTTATAGCCGAAGAAATAGTTCCCTTATAAAACAAGTGTTTAATTGGGGTAAGAAAAATATTGAAACATTTCTTAATTTACTAAAACAATCATCCAATATATATTACTACTCTGAGAGTGTTTCGGATATGTACGAAAACTTCAAAAATACAATCACCACCGTAGCAACTAACTCAGAAATTTCAAAAATCAAAACAATTATACTTGGTATAAACAATAGGAACAAGTATTGGTTTGACGCAGACTGTAAAATGAAAAAAAAAAAGTCCTTAAAAAAATAAATTTTTTAAAAGGCAACCATTTTCAATAGAGAATTTAAGAGCATTTATAACAGCAAAGAAAACATACAAACAGGTATTAAACGATTCTAAAAAGGAATATTATAGATCAATAGTTGATAAAATTTCGGAAACAAAAAATAACAATAACAAAAATAATAATAACAAAGAATTTTGGCAAACCATAAAGCGAATTAGGAAACATAAAAATTTTCAGTTAGAAATACCAATTGCAATATATGAAAAATACTTTAGAAATTTTTATTCCTCCTCAATTAATAGTATAAACACCGTGTTTAATTTTACCGACCAATTTCTTGACAGGAATATAACTTTAGAAGAATTGCAAACAGCTATTCGCCACATGAAAAGAAACAAATCTGCGGGCATTGACGGGATACCTTATGAATATTATAAATTATTAACCCCTGAATGGGAGCATTATATTCTTAATCTCTTTAATACCGTCTACGGAACGGGAAATACTCTGAAAGGATGGTCTAATATTATAATAAAACCTATTTTTAAAAAAGGCAATAAAGATGACCCAACAAATTATAGAAACATAGCATTATTAAATACAATAACAAAAATATTCACGTACATTATAAACAGCAGGCTGATGGAATGGGCAGAATTCAACAACATACTACCAGAAGAACAATACGGCTTTTGTAAAAATAGGGGATGTCGGGACAGCATTTTCGTTTTAAGTTCTGTCATAAACATTAACCTGAGACTTAAAGGGCGATATGTTTTTAGTATATTTATTGACCCTCAAAAAGCCTTTGACACTCTAAACCATAATAAGTTGTGGGATAAATTAAATAAAATAGGAGTGAGTGTCAAAATAATTAAAACACCAAAAAATTGTACGACAATATGGAGGCGGTCATAGAAATAAACGGGACCAGATCAAATCCGATAAAAATTACAAAAGGAGTTCTTCAAGGCGATTCAGCAAGTCCTTTACTCTTTACTTTGTATATTTCAGATATTGTAAAATATTTCCAAGACCACCAAGCAAGAGGTTTAGCTATAAATGGTTCTCAGGAGCTACTAATGCTATTATTTGCTGATGACATAATAATACTTGCGGATTCATGGATAGATTGTCAAAAGAAGCTCAATATATTACAGGAATATTGTAATGAAAATTTACTGTCACTCAATACTGAAAAAACGAAAATAGTACCGTTCCACAAGGGAGGTGGGAAAACAAAAGCATTGAAACCATTTTACTATAGAGAACAACGTATTCAAACAGTAAATAATTATCCATACTTGGGCATACAGTTTAGTTCGTCCGGGAAATTCCTTCAAGCCACAAATTCTGCATTTCAAAAACTGAAATTGCCATAGCAACAACCCTGACCACTTTACAAGATAGTAAATCAGAAAACTGGGACTCTAAATATCTTCTATATAATTCTCTCATACGCTCCACCTTGTTGTACTGTTCAGAAATATGGGCCCCTCAATATTGTTCAAATTTAGAAATAATAACAATGAAATATGTCAAACTAATCCACAAATGGCTTAGAAATACTCCGAATTATATAGTGCGACTGGAAACCGGAATAAAAACAATAGAAATAGAAATAGTCAAGAAAATGTACAGATGGTGGATCGCTTTATTAAAAATGCCCGAAGACAGATTGCCACGTATTTGTTACAATAGATTAAAGAACTGGACCATAACAACAACATGATAAATAACTGGTATTCACAACTAAAAACAAAACTAACCAAAGTCGAATCAGTAACAATCTTGGAACATAATAAACCTAATCCTGACCTTGCCCAACTGTATTTTAAAGACATAATAAATAGATTTGAGAACCACTTTTTCTGTAACGACATAAATTCAGCCATAAATTCGAAATATAACTCAGAATACAGAAATATTATTACCTTTAATCAGTGAGAACAATATCTAAACTTCAGAACTAATATAAACAAAGATTAGTAAGTCAGCTTAGAATTGCCAATTTAACACAACCTGTATTTTACTATAATGGAAGAACCCATAAATTAGAAGGGGAAGGAAATTGTACAATATGTAATCTTCAAAAACAGGAAAACTTATTCCATTTCTTGAAAGAGTTCCCATTGTACAATGAACTGAGAAAACATTTCATAGTTAAATATATTAAACACGAAAATAATTCTATTTTAGGAAATTTACTTACAATAGATACAATACAAAAATTAAACGATATCTATCATTACACATTGGGCAGTCTAAAAATAAGATCATTTATTATAAACGAATAAATGTTGTTTGATCCCGGCAATTCTTTGATTAGAATATTGCCCAAAGATCTTTATTAGGGGCTGGTAAAAAAAAATGAAAGAAATGAGTGGACTGTTTAAAGCATGAGTTATATTGAATGAGTGGATACATATGGTATTGCTTGTTTTTCTATGAATTATTACAATTGTTGTTAATGGTGTTAGTTTGAATAATTAGCACTATTGTATTTTTACAGGTAATATTTGTATGAGAGGGTATGCATAAAAATGTTGAATTCTTCTTCTTTAGCTGCTCATGGTTTTCTATGAATAATTAGACACTAATAAAGCAAGACATAGCTTATAAGTCCTTCACTGGGGCACCCCTGGAGATTAATTAGACCTGCATCATTCCTGTTTCTTGGTTCTTCCACCGCCACCCACTAGATAGCAGCACCGCTGATGCTTGAAACTCTTGGGCATTTCCTTCCTCCTTTTTATTTTTAATAGTAACTTTCAGGGTAGTTCCCTGAACATATCCCCCTCCTAAATTGGGCTAAGGTACGTGACAATTTAATTGTTGTTACAATGATTTTGGCAGGAGGGATGTGTATCTGTATGTGGTGGAATGTTGTGTGATGAATGTATTGCCACTCTGGGGGCTATAAGAAGAAGGCAATATGTGAATAACCATGATGATCAGGTAACAAAAATAAATAAAAATGAGAAGAAAGGAAAATTATTTCTATAAGAAAGAAAATGCTTCTACATGAAGATAAATCAAACAAAGTCAAAATCAAACTGAGTACTTTGCTTGGGTGATAAAACTAAAATGAAAATGATTAACTTGAAATACTTAAATTAAATAAACCTATTTTAAAGAAATTAAACTGAAATAAAAATGCTCTGTCAACTTTGACGATAATGAAATGAAGGTTATCATCTGCATAAGAAAACAAAGATTTTTTTTTTATATTTTAAATGTACAAATTAAACTAAACTTGTTCTTTTGATTGGCGGGTCCCATTGCGAGAAGGAGAGCACCGCAGAGCTCTAATCTTGAAATAGATATGTATTTTATCCGTACTACTTTGGGTTTTGCCTTTATGAGAGCGGCATTTGCATTTCCATTTGAGTCTTCACTACGGCACTAAATGGCGGCCGCATAACCTTTGCTTGAGGCGTCGCAAAACCCTACTAGGCGAATGGACGACTGAGAATTACAAACGTATCTCTTTATAGAAGTAAGAGATAAGATGTGCCATTCAGCGACAAGTGCTCGCCACTTTTCCATGATTTCCGGTGGAATGGAATCATCCCAGCCCAATTTTAGCTTCCATATTTCTTGCATTATCAGTTTGAATGCGAATATTACAGGCGCAAGCATGCCCAACGGGTCAAACATTCTTGCAATAGATGATAAGATGACTCGTTTAGTAATGCCACTCGTGGGAGGAGGGAGCACTGAGTATGAGAATGAATCATTGGTAGGATTCCAGACGAGACCCAGGATTTTTCTTGTGTCGGAGCCATGGTCGTGAATCATCACTGGACTCACCTCCTCATCTTCCTCGACTAGTTCAGAGACCGATGAGGCCCACTTTCCCAATGTGAAGCCTCCTCTAGAAAAGAATTCAACCAGTTGTCTTTTCAATTCTTTGGCTTCAACGACGTTATTTGCACCGGCGACGATATCATCCACGTACATGCAAGTAGAAACCGCCCTTTTGGCTAAAGGAAAATCTTCACCTTCATCATTTATTAACTGTTTGATAACTCTAAGGGCTTGATAGGCACTGGATTTGAGCCCATATGTGACGGTATTAAGCTGGAATTCTTCGAGAGCCTTTGATTGTTCGTCGCGCCAGAGAATATGCTGAAGGTACCGATCTTCGGGGTGAATCATAATTTGTCGGTACATTTTCACCAGATCGGCGCAGAGTGGGATTCGAAACAATCTAAAGTTTGTTAACACGTCTCCTATGTCTGCTTGCAATTTCGGACCATTCAGCAGAAAATTATTGAGAGAACTCAGAGAGCTAGCAGGGCATGACCCGTCGAATACTACTCGGAGTTTTCTCCCGATAGGACTATGCTGCCATATCCCGTGGTGGGGTATAAGGTAGGCTGATGCTGTTGTTGCAGCAGACAGGTGTCCCAGCTTTTCATATTCGTGGATAAATTCAGAATAGGCAGACAGGTATTCAGCGTCGGAACGGAATTTACTCTCCAACCTCAAGAATCTTCTTGTTGCAACATCTCGATTACCACCAAGGAATTCAATTCCAGGCTTTAGAGGAAGTCTAACAACGTAACGTCCTTCTGGTGTGCGACTGTGCGGTCTTGATGAAATGTTCTTCGCACGTTTTGTGTTCTGGATCTTTTCTATCCACGCTTTTCGGCTCCTCCAACTCCCAGAAGGCCTTGAGTTGAGCTTCTATGTTGGTTTCTGGTTCTGTGAACAATGAAATGTTAGGAGAATCGTTTACGATGTTCACCTTGCCCATGACTACGTTACCAAATATAGTCGGTAGCAGATGAAGGGCATCGACATTCAAAGGGAGGGGAGCGCCTGTGATTATTAACGGGTAAACGTCCATGCCTAATAACATATCAATCTCGCCTGGGGTATGAAAATCCTTATCGGCAAGATGATAACAGATTGCCTCATTGAATATTTCCCGCGGAAGAGCAGTGTTGGGCAATAACCTGGTGATTTTCTCCACCACTAGTGCGTCCGTGGATATTTCTTTTTGCCCGTGAGGAGGTACTACGGTACACGTAACTGAACCGATAAGGCCAGATAACGAAGTGGCGCCAAGTCCGGATAAGAGTCCGTTAAATGTTTTTAATTTAGCACCCATTTTAGAAGCCAAGGAGCGGGTGACAAAGCTATGCTGGCTCCCTGAGTCCAAAACAGCTCTGGCTGTGATTAGTTGACTATTTTGGTCTCTGACGTTGAGTTTGGTAGTGCCCAAAACTATAACGGTCTCTGATACAGATGGCGAATTGGTGATTGAGCCAAATCCTACGAAAGTCTCGGCTGCCTTTTGTATTGAAGGTCCTGCTTTTGGATTATCAGATTTGCTATTGGAATCCTCACTATGGATTAGGCTGTGATGCTTTTTCCCACAAAACCTACAACTCCACTTGGATCTGCATTCGGTAACTGAATGGCGGCATTCATTGCAATGAAAATGCAAATGGCAACATGCGGAGTTCCGGCAACATTTTAGACTGTTTACGAATGAGATCCTCTTATCGTGGGATAGGTTGCTGAATTTAAAACAGCGTGGTTATAAGTGAGCGGACTCGCAAAATGGGCACGCTGTTAGCCTTTCCGTATTGGCCTGAGAAGGAGTGGTTGCATAGGCCGAAGGAAACATCCCTTCGTGTGGAGTTGACATTCTCCTAACGGTGTTTTTCTGATCTCCGCTATTGGTCGCATGTAGAGCGACTGCTTGGTCCTTTGTTGAGCCTCTGGATGGAAATCGAGGTGGAAGACTTCTGCGAGGTGACTCTTCGTTGCTGCTGGACGGCGAAGGAAGGGGATCCCTTGACATAGTAATTGCCGTCTTTCGCTGCCTGACGAATTTGATGCTCTCGTCCGAAGTCGGAAAGGCTCCGTTGGATGAGCGCCCTATCTCGAAATTCCTCCGTGTGCTTGTGTCCAGCGACCTCAACGCAAGTGAGGCTAAGATGAACTCTTTCGGGTCTTCCAAAGTTAGAGCCTTGAAAGCCTCTATGCTGTCTGCGACCTCAGCAAGAAATTTGTCATAACGTTGGAGCTCATTCTTAGTACCTTTTACGTCGCAGTCAAGAATTGTTTGTATGTAGAGTGAGGCAAGCACTCTTGGATTATAATAGTTTTCCAATAGCTTCTTCCATGCCTGTGCATAGCTTCTGTCTTCTATGGGAAGTCGCGATACGAGGGATGCTGCTTCTCCACGCAAGGCTCCAAGTAAATAATGATATTTTTCTACATTTGATAGAGAGGGCTCATCGTGAACTATTGAAATAAACGTATCCTTAAAGTGAGTCCACTTCTATAAATCGCCGGAAAATTCCGGCAATGGAATTTTAGGGATGTGTGCCCTTGCAGGAGCAGCCATGCTCATGTTAAGCGACTGATTGCCACTGATGTTTGGTTGAAGGACGGGACGATCAAGGGCTAAGCGGTGTGATTTCGCTTGTATGATTTCGCGGCGTACTGCGTCATATGCTTCCTGCCAGCTAGGGGGGAACTAGATTTTGGCTTGAATATGAGTTGTTTCGAGCTCGCTCCATGCTTCCTGAAATTGTTCCCATTCTTCTAACGCCGTATTTAACGTTGCTTCAAATAAAAGAGCATTAGTAGGATCGTTGATTGCATCTTCACCGGCGGCAGCAGTACCCAAGATGTTTCTTTTTAAAGTACGGAGCTTACGTTCCAGTGTAGTTATTTGGAAGGACAAATCGCTATCAGATTTTGACATTTTCTCAAATTTCTGATACAGACCAAACCGACCCAGGGTAAGAGAAGAGAAGATATAAAGGAAACCCACCTAAATACAATGGATATAATAAAAGAAAATGTAATTGAAGTGCAACTGATTAAATTTATGCGATGAATCGATCAATGAAAACGTAAAATGATATCTAAGAATTTATAAACAGTCAAATATTATTTTTAATGAATAAACAATAACATGATGAATAATGAATAATAAAATGGAATAACTTAATTCATTGAAATTATGATATCTGAAAAAAAATATTATTGCAAATATTATAAAAGATGAAATTAGTTGTTAAACTGTTATATTAAGGAATTTAAGCTGATCCTGTATTATAAAAATGTATAATTCGCATGCCAAAGAAAAGAAGAAAGATCGCGTACTAGGGACCAGTCTTTAAGGCTGGCGTGATTGTCTACTTTATGTGAATGTAAGTAACCTAGTCCGATCTCTTTGGCGAAGCCAGCGCTGTAACCTACCTCAGTTACTGGCCATTTGATTTCACTGATCCAAACGTTTTAATTGTAATTTTACAAAATTTCGTTTTTAAAGAATGAAATTACTATTCAGAGATTAGTGATAATTATAAATGAGGTCGAAGTGATTAAAGTGGTTAATAATTGAACAGATAAATAAATTGGTAGAAGTAAATTATTGCAATTTTACTGATAAGAATTATTTTAAATTACTTCCTTTCACCTTTTAGTTTATTACATAGAACTGCTTTACATATTATGTATCAATATTTAATAAAGCTTGAATAGAATGACTTTAAACAATAAAGTTTCAATGTTTAATCAGTAAGTGATAATAATAATAAATGGACTGCTAAATTTGATTTGTACATGGTTGTATAACTGATAAAGATTATAATTTTAAAATGAAATTGACATAGTTAAGGCTTTACTAAAACTTATGAATTATTGATTACCTAATGACTTGGGATAAAACTAAAAATATCAATTATACTGAGGAATATCAAATTATTGCAATGTACTCAGAATGATATTTAATTTTAATTTTAAAATCAATTTGATTGATAAGATTTAATGAATTTTATTGAATACACTGATCCATTAATTTATGCTTTTAAAATTAAAGATCTGAATTTTGACTTTATATTTAAATTTAATCAACCAACTAATAAAAATGTTTTTGAAAATCCTGGCCGGATGGACCATGTATGTTTGATCCCGGCAATTCTTTGATTAGAATATTGCCCAAAGATCTTTATTAGGGGCTGGTAAAAAAAAAAATGAAAGAAATGAGTGGACTGTATAAAGCATGAGTTATATTGAATGAGTGGATACATATGGTATTGCTTGTTTTTCTATGAATTATTACAATTGTTGATAATGGTGTTAGTTTGAATAATTAGCACTATTGTATTTTTACAGGGAATATTTGTATGAGAGGGTATGCATAAAAATGTTGAATAGGTACCTTTTTTTTTCCATTGTGATTTCTTGAAAGAGTTAAATTGAGGTTCCTTCATTCTTCTCCTCTTGTCTGGGACGGTGGTGGTCTTCTTCTTTAGCTGCTCATGGTTTTCTATGAATAATTAGACACTAATAAAGCAAGACATAGCTTATAAGTCCTTCACTGGGGCACCCCTGGAGATTAATTAGACCCACATCATTCCTGTTTCATCGTTCTTCCACCACCACCCACTAGATAGCAGCACCGCTGATGCTTGAAACTCTTGGGCATTTCCTTCCTCCTTTTTATTTTTAATAGTAACTTTCAGGGTAGTTCCCTGAACAAATGTATATATACTATACAAATACTAATATAAATACTTAGGACAACCATTCACATGAAATTGATATTTGATTGATGCTGATATTATTATTTTATTTTTTTTCTTATTCGTTAGTATATCTATTGTTTTTCTATTAAGATGTATGTATATGTTAATGAATTTTATCTATTAATTAATATTTATTTATAACTTATTTTCTTCGTCTTTCTTTTCGACTTAAAGTGTATTTAATTTTAATTTGTTCAAGATGGAGGCAGACCTCCTAAAAATAAAAGCTATAAGCTCTTAAAGGCTTAAATGTTATTGTATATATCTCTGAATACTGTAATTCCAATTGTTTAATTTTTAATTTATAATTACTGCATTAACATTTGTATAATGTGTATACAGCCAACTCTATTTGTATGGGGATAAACCCCGAAAACAAATAAACGCATACATGCATAGTCAAAAAGTTTCTCTACAAAGTATTGTGCTAATTTTAAAATTTTAAACCAAAACTGATTTTCTACAATTTTTATTGTTTTAATAATTTTTATTTAGAGTAGCCCTTTGATAGAACATGAGCATAAATAAATTTTCCGCTAAAAAAGTTAAAATTACCGAAATTTGATTATCCGTTTTAAGGAGTCCGCAGCTGCTGATTGTGGAGGCCTGAACACGTCACATAGCGCCATATTTATGATAATAATAATACTTCCAATAGTTTTTTAAGAATGTGAAACATGGCCGCTTACAATAATGGATGAGCCTTTATACTTTTGAAAATAGTGTGTTCTGTAGATAATATGGACCTAAGAAGAATTAATGAACTGAAGAATTCATTCAGTTACACAATACCAAATGATGTGAACTTTACCTGGTTAATATAATCGTACTGCAATGAATTTTTTTACATATATATGCAAAAAACTAAAAAAAGGCAAGAGTTTTCCATTTTAGAAGGCCACCATTTGTACAGGTTGCATGATCTGACTGGCAGACTGACAAAATTGTTAATAGTTACAGAGTTGTTAAAAATTAAGCCAATTTTCACCAAAAAACGTCACAAGTTTATTTAGGTAGGCAACATTTCGGCTCATAGAGCCATGCATCATATTTGATTATTCATAGAGTGATTGGACGTTACAGTGTAAAATAAAAATGCTGGAGGCGTGTGATAACAAAACCTTTTACTGGAATAAAACTTTAATTAGCTAAAGAACTTAACATCATTTTGGAATGAATACAAAAATAAATAATCAAATATTTTAAAAAGATGTAAAAATACAAAACAAAGCCTATTTAAATCATATTATAAAATTCTTCCTCGTTTTAGTTTAAAACACAATCCTTCAAGGAGGAAGGCAGCTTCTTGGTCAATTTTCATTTCATCAAGTTTGGTAATTACCTCCCTTTATTGGACTATCTCCAAAACCATAAAGCACCTGTGGATTGAGGCATCTAATAAGTCCTAAAATTCGCGCGCATCTAGATGATATAAATGATCTTTGTGATCCACAATCAATTAAAATCCGAATAGGATGATATTGCCCACAACTATCTTCTATTCTAGCCATCGCTGTGCCCAACATAATGGAGACATTGGCCTCCAACAATGATGACAGAACGGAGCCCTTTAAATCCTTCCTTGTCTGTATATTGGTCTTTTCTGAGCCTATCACATTTTTTACAACAGTTGGTTCGGGTCTTGCATTGTTGCCGGAACAAGAGGAACTACTAGGGGCATTTCCACCCACGTGACCAAGAGACCTGGTTGGAGAAGTGGGGAAATGTAATAAAGAATGATGGCGCCTATTGCAATGGTTACAGGAGCTAGTGCATGGGCATGTGTTGCCATAGTGACCGGGCTTTAAACAATTGGCGCACAGGTTTAGCTGTTTTGATTTATTAAAACGTTCTCTGGGTCCCATAGAGAGGAAGTGCGAGCACCTATACAAACGATGTCTTTCCCGGCACAGAGG
The DNA here is from genome assembly GCA_911387785.2 of Aelia acuminata. NCBI lineage: Eukaryota > Metazoa > Arthropoda > Insecta > Hemiptera > Pentatomidae > Aelia > Aelia acuminata. The sequence goes on along the minus strand of OU426980.1, from coordinate 61,388,883 downwards.
ACAAATATTATTTGTAGAATTGCTATCAGTCGACATTAAAACCCGTTTATTTACTGATTGTGGCCTGTGGGGCTGAGAATATTGAGCATTTACTCCAATATTAGAGGTTAGAGAGTCCGCTTGTAATTGTAAAGATAGGCGATGAATAAAATTTGAAAATTTTTCAAACGTCGGAATTTCAGATGAAGAACCGAATTCGGATTCAAAACGTTCTCGCGTTTTGGGATCTAATAATCTTAAGCAATAAGTTAACAAAATAAACCCGGAGGGGTCATTAAGATTCATATTTCGGAAGGCCGTCGCGCTTTCTAAAACAATTTCGGTAAAATTTTCTAATGAGCGAAAATCACATTTTCTGATTGGCTTAAAATTAAAAATATTGATAAGGTAGCTGGTGGCATGAATCCGTTTATTGTCGTATTTTTGTACTAAGGTGTTCCAAGCTTGCTGGTAGCCTTCTGTAGTGGTCAAAATGGCCGCTATAGATTGTAGCGCTGAACCCTTTAAAGCGGATTGAAGATAGTGAAATTTTTGAATTTCTGACAATTGACTATTATTATGAATCTTTAAACGACATCCATTTTGAAATTTGACCGTCAAAAGTTGGTAAATTAATAGTTGGTAATTTAATTTGTGATTCAAACCCGATTCTACTATCCGACTTAACATTTTTAATTAGTCCCTGGAATTTTTCATAAATATTGTCTAACCTAGACAAACGTGCTTTAAATAAATTTATCATCTGTTGATTTTTAGAACAACTAATACCAACATCCCTTGTATCTTTTATATCTGAGGCTAAATTCTCTAATTCATCCTCAAGTTCGGCTAATTGAATCTCATTTTTATCGATTTTAGGTCCCATTGCTTACCTGAGTAAATATATAATTGAATCTTATTAATAAAAAATGTAGTGAATAAATGTTTATATCCGGCCCGGAACAGATCAAAATTTATGTTAAATTCCCTTCGGAAAGTAATGGACCTCCAAAATGAAACTTAAATTAAAATGAATAAACAATTGATTATAAAAAAAAGAAACCGAAAATATAAACATTTATTCATCATTAAAATAAAACATTAATATAAAATGAAATCATTTTTACAAAACAAATAAATAATTTCCCCAAAATAAAACAGTAAAACAAACAACATTAAATTTTCTCTCTAATAAAATAAATGAAAAATGAAATAAAAGAAAAGAAGCTTCTTATGTTATGAATCAATTAATGAAGAGAACGTCAATATGTTCACTTGGATCGCTGGGCGATGTCGCAGAATGATGAAGCCGAAGAAGGCTGATAAATTTCATCCGATGACGGAGTCCGTGCTTGGGCAGTGTACAGTTCGCAGTGGGCGAAAACTCGTTCTCCAAAACTGCAGCGGGCAGATGAGAGCCGTAGACGCGTCTACATAAGTCAGTGGACTGTTACGATCTGGCTGTGTATACACAAGTGTACAATACTGGTATTAGCACTGCTGTCGTATTAAAGCATCTGCATTAAGACGGCCTTATAAACATTTGTCTTCCAACAAACATCGCATCATTAATTTAATTGATCCAATTAACCAAAATTATTAAAAGGAGAGAAAAAAAATCTAAACAAAATAATTATACAAATTAAACCCTATTAACAAAAACTAAGAAATTAAACAATAAATAAAATAAATGACTTCATTTTAAAAGAAACAAAAAAAAACAACAACAAATTGATGTAAGTAATAAATTAAAGTTTATGAGCGTTAACAAATAGAATACCCTTCAGTGTGACAAATGGTGTAGCTTGTTTTCAGCGAAAAAAGGATGAGATTATTGATAAGAAGAAGTTGTGCGGAAAAAAAGCATAATAAAATGTATTGGACGATGTGATGAGGAGTACGAAAGGTTTATGGAAGTTGCTAAGTTGTACCTCACTATTAATAAAGAAAAATCAAAATTTTGTCAGAAGTCCATAAAATTGTTGGGATATTGTATCGAAAACAATATACTGAAACCAGATCCTGATAGAATAAAACTGTTAATGAATTTACCAGATAAGAATAAATCTTTAAAATATTCAATTGGAATGTTCTCTTATTATTTAGGATGGATCCCTCGTTTCTCTGAGAAAATACATCAGTTGAACTCTTGCAAGATATTCCCTCTCGGTCCTGAATCAATCGAAGACTTCATAAAATTAAAGACATGTGTTGCAAACGCAGTTGTTATGAACGTGGAAGAAAATATACCATTTAGTGTCGAAAGTGTCTGATTATGCGATTGCAGCCATTCTAATGCAAAATAAAAGACCATTCGCATTTTTTTCCAGAACTTTGTCCAAATCTGAGCAACATCAGTCATCAGTTGAGAAGGAAGCCTGCGCTCTTGTTGAGACCTTGCGAAAATGGCGACATTTTTTATTACGAAAAAGGTTCACTTTGCTTATGGATGAAAAATCTATTGCGTTCGTTTTCAACACCAGACACGCTGGCAAGATAAGGAATGAGAAGTTGGTCCGGTGGAGGTTGGAATTTTTCCCTTATAATTACATCATCTGCAGACCGAGAAAAGAAAATGTGGCCGCCGATACACTTACACGGGTATGCAGTTAAACCCATTCTATTGACAAACAGGTCACACTCCACAATACTTTGTGTCACCCTGGGAATTACAAAAATGGCGCACTGGATTAAAAGTTAGAACCTTCCATATACAATTGAAAATGTTAGGAAAATAACCCAAGCATGCAGAGCATGTGCTGAGATTAAACCTCAATTTCATAAATTTCAAAGGAACCTCATTAAAGCTATGTCACCGTTTGAAATACTTAGTCTGAATTTTAAAGGACCATTGCCGTCAGAATCTCGAAACAAATATAACCTGACTGTTGTGGAGGAATACTCTAAATATCCTTTTGCTATCCCTTGCTCTAATGTATCTTCTGGTTCCGTTATTCAAGCATAAAACCATGTTTTTAATATGTTTGGATGCCCATCTTATATTCACATGGACAGAGTCTGAAGAATTACAGTCCTATCTTCACTCAAAAGGGATCGTAACGAATAGAATGACACCAAACAACTTTGTTGAAACGGACAGGTCCAATGTTATAATGGTATCATCTGGAAGACTATAACTTTGGCCTTTCGGGCAAACAGATTAGGGATTTCTCAATGGAAAATAGTACTACCTGATGCTTTGAACTCTCTTCGCTCACTTCTCAAGTAACTTCTCACTTCTCACTTCTCAAGTACTGCAAAGAACGCTATGCCGCATGAAAAAATGTTTAATTTCAAAAGAAGATTTGAATCTGACGTATTCCTCCCTTCTTGGCCAACGACTCCTGGGAAGGTGCTGATAAAAAACATGTACGACAGAGCAAGTATGAACCTCTTGTTGAAGAAGTTACTTTGCTGGATGCCAATCCTCACTAAAGCCTTAGTTCAACTTCCCTGATGGCAGGGAGACAACAGTTAATCTCTGACATCTAGTCCCAGCTGGAGAACATGTTCAAACGGAAGGAGGTCCGGCCCTAAATCAATCATTATTATCGACTATAATTATTTATAATTTCACTAATTTCGAATAAGGATAAAAATCGACAGACCAACCTGTACACTATAATTCAGAAGATCCTCAAATTCAAACAAATACTCCAGAATCTGTGGATATCACATCAAGGGAAGACGACACATCTCTGCGAAAGTCGACAAGGCCCAAAAGGCTGCCTTCCTCCTTGAAGGATTGTGTTTTAAACTAAAACGAGGAAGAATTTTATAATATGATTTAAATAGGCTTTGTTTTGTATTTTTACATCTTTTTAAAATATTTGATTATTTATTTTTGTATTCATTCCAAAATGATGTTAAGTTCTTTAGCTAATTAAAGTTTTATTCCAGTAAAAGGTTTTGTTATCACACGCCTCCAGCACCCAATTTTTATTTTACACTGTAACGTCCAATCACTCTATGAAGAATCAAATATGATGCATGGCTCTATGAGCCGAAATGTTGCCTACCTAAATAAACTTGTGACGTTTTTTGGTGAAAATTGGCTTAATTTTTAACAACTCTGTAACTATTAACAATTCTGTCAGTCTGCCAGTCAGATCATGCAACCTGTACAAATGGTGGCCTTCTAAAATGGAAAACTCTTGCCTTTTTTTAGTTTTTTGCATATATATGTAAAAAAATTCATTGCAGTACGATTATATTAACCAGGTAAAGTTCACATCATTTGGTATTGTGTAACCGAATGAATTCTTCAGTTCATTAATTCTTCTTAGGTCCATATTATCTACAGAACACACTATTTTCAAAAATATAAAGGCTCATCCATTATTGTAAGCGGCCATGTTTCACATTCTTAAAGAACTATTGGAAGTATTATTATTATCATAAATATGGCGCTATGTGACGTGTTCAGGCCTCCACAATCAGCAGCTGCGGACTCCTTAAAACGGATAATCAAATTTCGGTAATTTTAACTTTTTTAGCTGAAAAGTTATTTATGCTCATGTTCTATCAAAGGGCTACACTAAATAAAAATTATAAAAACAATAAAAATTGTAGAAAATCAGTTTTGGTTTAAAATTTTAAAATTAGCTCAATACTTTGTAGAGAAACTGTACGAATCCTAGCCAAGCTCGACACCATTCACCACGCCGGAATTAGGATCTCGACAGGTTTTGCTCAGCTTTGAAGAGATGTCTCACTCATGTCATGTTAATGAACTTGCTACCGATTACCTCAGTTTTATTCTGGAATATTTTAGTTAATAAAATATTATCTTAGCTTATGTATCTGTTTTCTGGCTTTGCTTTAACTGAGATAAATATCCCTCTAAGATTAGTATCTTACTGATCCTCTCTTAATAACAAAAAGGACTCTAGGCGTCGATGACCAGTGAGTTCTAGGCCTAAAAACTCAAATAAACAAACAAATTCTGATTTAGTTATTTTCTTAGTAATTATTACCAATCTTAATGAATATCTATCGAATTCTATTTCATAGACTAAAGTCATGAGTATATTCACTGGCTGTGCTGGAAAAAAATAGTAGCCCAAGAGCCGAGTGTAACGTATAGGCCACACCTTCCTGTGAAGTTACCATGTAATGATTGGTATTTTTTTTTTTAATTAATTTTCTGATAGTTTAATACACTCTTTGAATAGGAAAAAGTTAAATAAAAGTCTATATTTTTTGAAAAAGTAGTTTACTATTAGCTTGACATGTAACGTTCAAATCAGTTTAGTTATTTAACCAAAATCTTAGATCAGAAAGTTTTACCATTGTGGTGGCAACTAATGTTCTTGTGCCTATAACTGGAAAAAGACTTCTCTTAATGAAAAACAATTACAAATAAAAGTTGTAGAACTTCAAGTTTTGCATAAAACAAGCTCATAAACACTAAAATTAGCTTAATCCTGGATAGAGATACAAATAAACATGTGATAGTAGCGCTTACTTCCTGCTAAGATATTTTTGTTAATATATAAAATATAGAACTAATTATTTAAGTTATGCTTAGCTATATTAATCTTAAATTAAAACAAGTGTAAGGTGAATGATTTTTAGTTTAAAATTAATTTTACTTCACAAAAATTCCTAGCAGGAAGTATATGCTACAAATACCATCACGTTTTACTTAGTTTCTCTACAAAGTATTGAGCTAATTTTAAAATTTTAAACTAAAGCTGATGTTCTACTATTTTTATTTTATTTTTTAATTTTTATTTTGAGTTGCCCTTTGTTAGAACACGAGCATAAATAATTTGGTACAGGTACCGAAGAGCGGCTTATGGGAGGAGCCTATCTTTAAAGGTCGAGCAGAGGGCGGAGCTTAGCTATCACTCCCTTTCGGAGGGGAAATTCTCGTCAGCTGATGCCCCCACCACCTTATCACTATTTCCCCTCCTTTTTAAAAACAGCGCGTCTTGCTTGAGCGTTCACGTCATTTTTACGTCACAAGCCATCTTACCAATTCTCCAATTGACACATCGATTTTTCAGTTGCTACTTTTAAGTCGATATAGTTCTCCGACTTTTGAAATCATCGCCCTCGGCTTTTATACCATTTTTAGAAGTATCAGTAATTCCGAAATCGATTGAAAGTTTTTAATAACCTGAAAACTTAATAAAATTAATAATTACTTCATATACTACGGGATTTTCTCTAATTCAAATTCAAAGAGTTACATTTCAACTTTCATTAATACAAGCTACATTACAAACACGCATTTAACAAATCAATGAATTCTTATTCTAAAGAAAATATTAGCCTGTAATTTTATTCTTTCCAACTTTTATTATTATAAATTTAAACAATCATCATTTAATTATACTATACAGTAATAAAATAGATTATTAAGTTTAGTCCCCTTTTGTTCTCTATCTTCATAAGTGATTTGGAACACTTCTTGCATTGAATGGTATCACCTATGTACCTACTTTATGTTATTGGCAAACATAAAGATTTATTATTGCTCAAGTCTGTGGATGACCTTGCAATTATAGCTGATTTAATTACTGATGCACAACAAAATCAATACCCTTGCGCAATATTGCAATATAAAAATAATATATTTTTTTTAAATATTATTTTAAAAAATATTCACAAAATAACAAACTGGTTATTAATACATAAAAGACTAAACTCGTGAGAATTCTGAAAGGTAGGCCTAGAATATGCAAGTTGGTTGTGTATGAGAATCAGATAATAGAAACATTTAAAAAATATTAGTATCTTATAGTCCCCTTTAGTAACACTGGACTTTTTCCTCTTCCAGTTCAGACTTAATCATTAGAAGGTAAAACAGTAATAGAGTTGGTAATAAATATTTGCGCAAGGTCTAAAATGCCATCTTTGGAGCCCCGAAGGAGATTAAATGAAGTAATAAAAATCAGAATCTTACTGCATAGGTGCTGTATCTTTATGGGCATTAAGATATGTTGATCTCCTAGAAAATACCAACCAAAGTTTTTACAAAAGAGTAATGCAATCTGCAATACCACTCTTAATGATAAGACCAGATTAGTAACTGAATCTCAGCATATTGCACTCAAATAACAAAATTCACCCTTGGCTGGGTAAATTTATTTCTTTAAATTTCTTGAAAGTATTCTTGATAGAAATCCCAAAATATTATTTTTAAAACTTTTACAATTCATGCTGACAATCCAAATTTCACTAAGTATAACTGTTTATTCAGGCCGTATGATACTTGATAGTATTGGTGCATAAAATGATTAATACTAGCTGACTCAATCTTCGTAAGGCAAAATATCTCAACTATCGTTGTCAATCACTCGTGAAAAGTAATGACACATTTTTTATTTCATTATCTGCCCCCTCAGAGCTCGATCCCGTCCTTAGTGTCAATTACTGAATTATATTCAAATAAATGCATCATTTCTAAACTTTCTATTTGACTTTCAGATATTTTAGAACACTCTTCATTTAGTTTTTTTTTTTTACAGTTTCAAATGTCAAATATGTGCAACTGACAACTTAACATCATTGAGACTGGAATCTAATTCAGATTATGCAGTACATGGTACAGTACGTGTCCTGTACCGAATTCTCATCAACATGATGAAACACACCCATTGAGAATATTCTCTTTATTTCTATATGTGTGGATAATAAATGAAGACATGAGTAGATGATGATGCTATGTTTAAAAAGCTACCTGTTACAACCATACAAGTCAAATAAATGATATTATACCTCATCCTAGTGTCATATCATTTCATGACAGGTACATGGGATGTATCCATTTTCATGATAATACAATTTGTTACTTTTCTTATTCAGAAACAGAAGATAAATTATAGTGGGATCTCTTAACAAGCAGTTAGCAGTAATTGAATATTTGGAATCCTTAATTTGTAAATGGTCTAAGTCCATTTGCAGCCCTTATTAGTACACATTATATTTGAAAATTACCTAAAACTAAATTGGAATAATCTAATACATACTTATACAGCAGTACAGACACTGTACGACTTGATTTTAAAAACCTAATTGTGAAGTGTGTTTATTACTGCTTGTTAAGAGATCCCACTATAATTTATCTTCTGTTTCTGAATAAGAAAAGTAACAAATTGTATTATCATGAAAATGGATACTTCCCATGTATCTGTCATGAAATGATATGACACTAGGATGAGGTATAATATAATTTATTTGACTTATATTGTTGTAACAGGTAGCTTTATAAACTTAACATCATCATCTACTCATGTCTTCATTTATTATCCACACTTATAGAAATAAAGAGGATATTCTCAATGAATGTGGTTCATTATGTAGGTAGATAAGAATTTGGTACAGGCACTGTACCATGTACTGCATAATTTGAGTTAAATTCCAGTCTCAATGATGTTAAATTGTCAGTTGCACATATTTGACATTTAAAACTATAAACAAAAAAAAACATAAATGAAGAGTGTTCTAAAATATCTGAAAGTCAAATAGAAAGTTTAGAAATGATGTATTTATTTGAATATAATTTAGTAATTGACACTAAGGACAGGATCGAGCTCTGAGGTGCAGATAATGAAATAAAAAATGTGTGGCTCGTCACATCACTAAAGTCCATTACCATTTTTGGAATTAAAAAAAATGAAATAATTTTTTCAAACATCTTTTATCCCTAGGCAAAACCACCCCTGGCTACATTAACCGCATAGCAACAAGATCAATGCCTGTAGGAGTATACATAATAAAAAATACTCTAAACTGGCTACTAAAATTGTACAATATGGTTTATTCCCGGTTACCAAAAATACTTTATACTTTATGGAGAATAGCTAAGATCAAGTAATTTATATTTAATTAAACTCACAATATTCGGCATAACTTTGCCTGCTAAGATGCCCAATGTATAATCTGGTCTGCCAATATTACTTGCCACAGTGTAATGATGTTGGGAACTTATTATCATCGCCCGACAGAATCATAAATTTATATTGTTATGTTAAAAAGCACTCAAATAAGATCATTTATCTTAAACGAATTACTTCAGCAATAATATAAATTTATATCACCAATAAAAAATTGGAACTAATTAATTCAATAACAATATTAATTACAGTGATAATTAATAGTTAAGAATTCATATAGTTTATTTATGCTTAATTTTATAATATACAGCACCATTTTAAACTATATTTTTCTTTATTGTATTTTCATTATGAGTTTTGTTTACTTATTTTATTTTGTTTTAAATTGTAATCTCATGCATTGTATGTTGTTGTCAACTCATTGTTATTAGGCATAAGCCTTAAAAACAATAAATAAATCTATTTATCTATCTATACAGAAAAAATATTATTGGTACAAGTTATGAAGGTTCTGCGCCTTCATACATATATATCTCACCAGAAAAAAATTAAATAAAAAATCTTATCTATCTATTTGGTATCAGGAGCCAAAAGATAAATACAAGTTTTTATTAATAGGATTAGGACAGTTTAAAATGTAGTTTAAAAAAGAAATGCAAAATAATCATTTGTAAGGCTTTTAGTTGATTCTAAAGGAGAATGAATGTCTGTCGGTTATTAATTTCAAATTCTAAAAGGATGATAAATTTTAAAACTATCTGCTCATTTTATTTACTGATTTGGAACCTTCCTCATTAATTCAAATTACAACAAAAACTTAAAACAATATACAGGCATTTTTTTAATGTTAATCGATTGGTGTTTTGTCTCCTCTTCTAAAAATTCACAATTTACTATCATATTCTTTTTATTACAGACCAGTCTCTAATGAAATAATATAGTTTCGATTATTATTCAGGAATAAAAAAATGCAATCATACCGAAGTTATAATGATATTTAAACGTAGTAAATCGTTTAAGCTTCATATTCCATGACTTAAGTCTCTTTGCCCAAATGCTAGTAAATTATAACCATTAACATGATTCAACATCTTCATACATAGATATCTCACAAGGAAAAAATTAAATAAAAAATCTTATCTATCTATTTGGTATCAGGAACCAAAAGATAAATACAAGTTTTTATTAATAGGATTAGGACAGTTTAAAATGTAGTTTAAAAAAGAAATGCAAAGTAATCATTTGTAAGGCTTTTAGTTGATTCTAAAGGAGAATGAATGTCTGTCGGTTATTAATTTCAAATTCTAAAAGGATGATAAATTCACTGATTATATCTTATCCTATGCATCATGAAGAAACTAGAATCTTTGAGGGACGAAAGGTATACATAGTTTTATACAACCACATTGCATGATGAAAAAAAAAACTTTATTTACTTTTTAACTTGGCTGAAGTATTGTCATTGAGTTGATCATTTAGAAAATTTTACATTGAAATCAGGTCTCTCGGATACATCATTATTTTAATGGTGGAAACCATCAAGGGCGTACCCAGGATCAAAACTAGGTGGTGGCAAGCTATGGTCAATCAGGTTGTAACATCTTACCGCGAAGAAGGTGAATGAAACCAATATTATGTATAATTATTGCATGTTTTATCAACTAAGTTATTACAATTATTTGCTTGAAAAAAATTATTCTGCTTCCCGCCTTAAAAGCTTAAAAAATTATTGCATCCAGCCTTCCCTGCAGCTGCCCCCCTGCCCCCCACTGGGTACGCCCATGGAAACCATATTAATCTTTTCATGCCAAAATAAATAATCAACCCTCCGATTCCAATATTGCTTTTTCAATTGAAACTTTGTTTTCAACTTGATTTCCTGCATGCTAGGCATCAAAATTTATTTTTTAAAAAGTTTTTTCATAATAATAGTTAATTTTAGCTTTGTTACAGCCCTGCACTCTGTGGGGTGCATTAGGTAAGGGAGCAACACTTTACCTAAGGCACTACAAAAATAAATAACACTTTAGGTTCAATTTTTTTTTTTTATTCAATTACAATAAAAAGTTCTTTAAAAACACAAAAAAAAATCTAAATACCTTAATACAATAATAACAATAAAAATTATAAATAAAAAACATAAAATGTCACTGTATATTTTTTCCTTTTTAACAATATTTTCTTACTTCAGCAAATTTGTAATTTTGGAGGTAAATTGTGGTTTTCACCTAAGTGAAGATGTTTTTAAATCTCAAAACATCCGTGAGGTCTCATGCTTTGAGCCACCTGTTTATTGCAGATATCTCTCTGCTGCATACATATACAGTAGAATTATTTCAGGTAGTCAATATTTATGCTAGAATTCCAAAGGGAATTGGAATCATGCAACAGAACCATAAAAATGATAAAAGAAGTGACATTCTCAAGAGTTAGCTACAATGGTAAAAGGTCAAAGTACTAAGGTTGACTAAGATCCTTGTCCTAGTGCACCCTACCAGGTTATTATTTGGCACTGTTACTTGGTTTATGTTTGAGACAAATATTTTATGCTTTCCTCAATTTTTTTCATCTGTTTAGATCTATTAACTATTTTAATAATAACAGATAACAAAACAAAGTGAGTATGTACATTTCATTTGACTGAACAAAGTGACTGAAAATCAACAGGCTGCTCTGATAACACTTGAAAACTTAAAGGTGACAAACCAATCTCCAGAACAGTCGATTGGTTTGTACAGGCTGTGACATGTTCTATGGTGTGTATGAATTAGAAGAATATATTCTATGAAGGGTGTTTTTATGGCTTTAAAGTTATAAGGTAAAGGAATTGGCCAAATTAAAGTAAAACTGAAGAAGTGCACCCTGGAAGGTACATTAGGAACTAAAGTGTTAAGAATGTGTTTAAATTTCTGATGGCCCCAAAATGTGTACTGAGAAGTTTCTAAAAGTTATTTTAATTTTAGATATGTTTATCTAAAATTAAAATAACTTTTTCTCTTTTTCCCTAATAAAAACGAGGTATGAGGAAAAATAATAATAATGAAAGTATTAACTCAGTCAAGGAACTATAGGGATACCCCTAGGGCACAAGCTTCTTAAAACCTTTCAAAGAGTTTATTTAAATGGGAGCAGCTTTTAAATGTTTTTTATTTACAATCTTTATTGTTATTATTATATTAAGAAATTTAGATTTTTTTGTGTGTTTTTAAAGAACTTTTTATTGTAATTGAATAAAAAAAAAAAATTGAACCTAAAGTGTTCTTCATTTTTGTAGTGCCTTAGGTAAAGTGTTGCTCCCTTACCTAATGCACCCCATAGGGTGCAGGGCTCTAACAAAGCTAAAATTAACTATTATTATGAAACAATTTTTTAAAAATAAATTTTGATGCCTAGCATGCAGGAAATCCCCACAGGGTGCAGGGCTGTAACAAAGCTAAAATTAACTATTAATATGAAACGACTTTTTTAAAAATAAATTTTTATGCCTAGCATGCAGGAAATCAAGTTAAAAACAAAGTTTCAATTGAGAAAGCAATATTGGAATTGGTGGGTTAATTATTTATTTTGGCATGCAAAAGATTAATATGGTTTCCACCATTAAAATAATGCTGTATCCAAGAGACATGATTTCAATGTAAAATTTTCTAAATGATCAACTCAATGACAATACTTCAGCCAAGTTAAAAAGTAAATAAAGTTTTTTTTTTCATCATGCAATGTGGTTGTATAAAACTATGTATACCTTTAGTCCCTCTCCAGTTTTTGTAAGTGAAAGTGACCGATGAGCTGAAAGATGTTATTCAAGTAAATATTATGCTGTGACATAAATATAGTACAGAATTAGGTTGTGGTAACAAAGATTCTAGTTTCTTCATGATGCATAGGATAAGATATAATCAGTGAATTTATAATCGTTTTAGAATTTGAAATTAACAACCGACAGACATTCATCCTTCTTTAGAATCAACTAAAAGCCTTACAAATGATTATTTTGCATTTCTTTTTTAAACTGTCCTAATCCTATTAATAAAAACTTGCATTTATCTTTTGGTTCCTGATACCAAATAGATAGATAAGATTTTTTATTTAATTTTTTCCTTGTGAGATATCTATGTATGAAGATGTTGAATCATGTTAATGGTTATAATTTACTGGCATTTGGGCAAAGAGACTTAAGTCATGGAATATGAAGCTTAAACGATTTACTACGTTTAAATATCATTATAACTTCGGTATGATTGCATTTTTTTATTCCTGAATAATAAATGAAACTATATTATTTCATTAGAGACTGGTCTGTAATAAAAAGAATATGATAGTAAATTGTGAATTTTTAGAAGAGGAGACAAAACACCAATCGATTAACATTAAAAAAATGCCTGTATATTGTTTTAAGTTTTTTGTTGTAATTTGAATTAATGAGGAAGGTTCCAAATCAGTAAATAAAATGAGCAGATAGTTTTAAAATATTTTTTGAATTTATTTAGTCTAGCTAGAAATTTTGACTATGTTACTTGAGGAGTTTGTTATTAATAGGGCCCGGATTCATATGTAGTAAAAAATTCAAAATATCTACATATATATGTAGTTATTTTTTGTAAAATATGTAAGAAAAAATGAAAAATATGTAAAATCCATATCATTGTAAAATGGTTTATTTATTCTTTGAAATTCTTTAAGAAAAATATATACAGGAAGGATAATAAATTTTAGTGTTGGATACAACTTATATTTTAAAATTATTGGATACAACATACATTTTTTAATTATCAAACAAAAAAGAACGCCTTTGAGGTCGTAAAATAGCTTTGTAGCGGCTGAAAGAACGCTCTACATCAACCGAAGTCAATGGAGCATATTTAAAACTTGCTAAGTCTGATGGTGAAAATGCTTTTAAAAATCTTCTTTTATTTCCTCACCACTGTGAATTTTTGCCAATAGTGTGATTTCTTTCCATCCTGGGTTTTTTCTTAACACATCTTGCAATTTATTTTTCATTATGGTTCCAATTTCTCCTGACGCTTCTTCTAGCTTCTCAATGGCAAAGTTAACAGTAGCAATGCTTTCGGTAATTGGCATGTTTTGCGTTTCGAGTTTATTTATTAAGTGTATTAAAAAACATGCATTTGAGACTATGTAAGCCAAGTTGTTTTTCAAGTTGGGTTTCTCCATTACGGATTTAGCTTTTTCTATTGCAGCAGCCGGATATGAATCTAGTTTGGATAGAACATCTTTAATTTTATCGAAGTTCTTGCAGTAATATTCGGCTGCTTCTAACCAAGTGCCCCATCTTGTAATTACTGGCTGAGGAGGCAAAGATAGGTCAGGAAAAACCTCCTTAAAAATGTTTACTCGTTTTGGGGATTTTAAAAATATTTTTTTAACATTCGATATCAAAATATCAACATCCGAAAAATGAAGTCTGACAATCTCTGCTACTCGATGAAAAGCATGGGCGAGGCAAGTGAGATGGATCATATTTGGATAAAATACCTTCAAAGAAGCTCCCGCTTTCACCATATATGGAGCTGCATCTGATAAAAATAATCAAACTTTTTCATGTAGAACACCAGTTGGCCACAGAAGACTCATAGAATCATTAAAAAAACGTGAAATAGTATCATAATTACATTTGTCCAGATATTCACAATTTAAGAGAAACTGTGGTGCAGGCGAGTCCTGGCATAGCCTTCCAATTATTATATTTGCAATATATCTCCCTTCAACATCAGTAGTTTCGTCAATCGAAACCCAAATAGGACCATTTTTTATGTCATCTCGAATTTTAACTAGATTTTCCATGTAAATATCTTTCAAATAATTTTTCCTTAATGTGCTTTCATCCGGTATCTTTTTATCGGTTTAGCGTTCTAAGAAACTCTTGAAATCAGGATTATTAATTTTATGAAAGGGGATGTCAGCTCTAATTAATGCGCGACATAAATCTATATTAAAAGTTGACTCACGTGATGAACCAGCTGAAGAAGCTGCTATGAAGGTCTGTTGCAGCTTTGACCTTCTTTCTTTGTTCCTTTTATGTTTAGCTGTAGCGATATGCTGTAACTTGGAAACGTTGTGAAGTTGACAGTGCTGTATCACAACATGAACAATATAATATTGCAGAATCACTTTTAAATGTCTCATCGGGAAACTCGCGAATGTACTTGGCAACTAGGTCCCTAGTTTTTGCAGGTACCTTTGGCATTTTTTAGTATATGCTCGGCGATTGCGATATTACTGATCGTCAGGTTGGCTTAAAACTGGAAGGAGTCTAGGGAACAGAGAGTGAGGGATTCTGAGAAAAGGCAAGTAAACAATTCCAATTTTTTTCTGAGTTCGAAAGTATTCGAATACTAGGAAACAACGACTGCCTGTCTTGGTAATCTAATTTGTACCTTGAAGCTTTATTTTATTAACATCTAACTGCGAAATCGTCGAATGTTACGAAATATGTAATAAAAATGTAACAATATGTAAAAATATGTATTTATCCTGAAATATGTAAATATATGTAAAATAAAAACGCGTCTAGATAGTTCAAAATATCTTAAAACGTATTTTAAACTGTTGTTAATTATGATATGTAACTCAAATAAAAATATGTAAATACATATGAATCCGGGCCCTAGTTATTAATGTATGTAATGAAATCGCGTTTCAATAAAATTTGTTGCCAAAAAAAAAAATTTTAAAATCTTCAATTTGAATATGTTCTTTAAAAGATGTTTATAAATTTTATAAATGTTTATAAATTATCATCATTTAACTGTTACATATGCTTAAATAATTAGAATAAGATTAAATGAATACCATGCACAATAATTTTATTTGTCACAAAGTGTTTGTGCTTTAATGAGATAATGATCTATTAGGATAATAGGAATCTAATGATCACAAACACCTAAACCAAGTTAGAAGTTCTGCAATGCAATGTATGTCATATAATCAAAAGAGATAATAGTTACAGAATAGGAAGTGTGAATTTTGAAAAACTAAGACCATATACATATGTGCAAGAAGCATGGTATTTTGCATATGCATCTACTTCAATCATGAAAAACAAATTTGTACCACCACTTAAAATGTGTGATGTTGATTAAAAGTAAGAGTGTTAAAACAAAATAGGTATAAAAGTTTTTGTGACAGCCAGTAAAAATAAAGTAACAGATAACAGTAAATATTGAAATATTAAATAGAGAAATAGAATAAATAATAATTATAACTTTGAGACAAATAATGAGGTATCAATTAGAGAAATAGAATAAATAATAATTATAACTATGAGACAAATAATGAGATATCAAGTAGTAAATAGAGAAATACAATAAATAGTAATTATAAAGATGGAAAAAATAAAGAGGTAAAGAGATAAACCAGATAAAAAAAAAAAGTTAAGTTCAGCTATTTTACTAATAATAACAAATATAACTCTGTAAATCAGCTTAAGGTCGGTAAAATGATATAATGACGCTTAATTCTAAACAGGAAACTTCGAAAAAGTGGATTTTATATAATAAATCGAAAGTATATATAAAGATATTTAATTTCAAATTTAAGGTATTAGTAGCGAAAGTAGCACGGTCGATCTTTATTGTCGATATAGAGAGGTGACGATTACATGACGTCACAGTCGACTACTGAAGGGAAATGGCGGGAAAAATAATTGGGACAGAACAGCGAGCTGGAGCTTTCTCAACGAAGGGGGGAAGGTGGTGGGGACGGCAGTTCGGCAAGGCGCCGAGCGATCGCTGCGCCTTAGGCCACGCCCCGAAGCAGGACTGCCCGTCAGTCGCACTTTGGTACCTGTACCAATAATTTTTCCGCTAAAAAAGTTAAATTGGATTATCCGTTTTAAGGAGTCCGCAGCTGCTGATTGTGGAGGCCTGAACACGTCACATAGCGCCATATTTATGATAATAATAATACTTCCAATAGTTCTTTAGGAATGTGAAACATGGCCACTTACAATAATAGATGAGCCTTTATATTTTTGAAAATAGTGTGTTCCGTAGATAATATGGACCTAAGAAGAATTAATGAACTGAAGAATTCATTCGGTTACACAATGCCAAATGATGTGAACTTTACTGGTTAATATAATCGTACTGCAATGAATTTTTTTACATTTATATGCAAAAAACTAAAAAAAAAACCCCGAGTTTTCCATTTTAGAAGGCCGCCATTTGTACAGGTTGCATGATCTGACTCAGGCGCGGTTCCAGAAAAAAAATTCGGGGGGGGGGGGGGGGGGGATTGGTCGGTAGGAAAAAAAAATAGCACACTTTATTTGCTTATGCTTATACATTAAGTTCATATACAAAATTCTGTATAAAAAATTCTAGTCAAAATTAAACTAAACTTCCCTAGAAAACTCGTAAAAGTTAGATGCGTAATTAATTTTTTTAATTCATCCCACTAATTTTTTTTTTCGTCGAAATTTCGGGGGGTGATTGATCCCCAATATCCCCCCCCCCCCTGGGACCGCCACTGATCTGACTGGTAGACTCACAGAATTGATAATAGTTACAGAGTTGTTAAAAATTAAGCCAATTTTCACCAAAAAAACGTCACAAGTTTATTTAGGTAGGCAACATTTCGGCTCATAGAGCCATGCATCATATTTGATTATTCATAGAGTGATTGGACGTTACAGTGTAAAATAAAAATTGGTTGCTGGAGGCGTGTGATAACAAAACCTTTTACTGGAATAAAACTTTAATTAGCTAAAGAACTTAACATCATTTTGGAATGAATACAAAAATAAATAATCAAATATATTAAACAGATGTAAAAATACAGAACAAAGCCTATTTAAATCATTTTCCAAGAATCCCTTGATAGAATTAGCTACTGTTCCATATCCATAGGTCTTCAATTCTTTCCAGAAAAAACAAAATGTCTCTTATTCAGCCGAAAAAGAAATATTCTGCCGTCTCCCGAATTGTATTTAGGAAATGCTGTGCTACCATTTAATAACCACCACAAATTTTTAGGACTGACATCTGATAGAAAATTAACCTGGGAACATCACATAAATACAATAAAAACATCAGCTTCAAACAAACTAAACATACTTCGTATTCTCAGTTGTACAACTCGGGAATCAGATAGGGATACATTGTTAAAGCTCTACCGGGTTGTACATGTTGTTCGAAAATTGATTATGATAATTTATATATAATAAATGAATTATATATAAATGAATAATTTGGTACATTTTTCTCTATTGTGATTGTACTAATCCCTATTTCAATTATATTCTTTATTAGTTCCTTTTACATTTGTGTTATTTATATTTAATATCGCCTCTGCTGAAATGAATGGAACATTAACTCTTACTATAATCAAATATGAGATGTAAAAAATAAAAACTTTAACCACTCTAAATTCTTTACCAAACAATTTTAAATTTGGCGTAAAGTTCTATTTTAAATCCCATTGGTTTTTAGATTAGCTGAAAAGATTTTATCTTGATCAGTGAATTTGATTTGACTGTATTAAAAAGAATAGGATATAATTAATTTAATGCATAATAGTCTGATTTTATAGAAAACACCCATTTTGTGTCAATGGGTTTTGTCTTTACATTATAAGATTCAAAACATGACCATACATTATTGCTTTCAAGAGCACTCACCTCACGCACGATTGATAGCTTCTGGCCAGCCATCCCCCAGTCTTATGGTCTCATCATAGTTTTCAGGCACCCTAGTTGTAAAACAATAGGCTGAGTAAATTTCATAATCTTTGTACTTAGCAGGTAAGTTTAGCTCTCATTCGGGCACTGGTTGGTCGTTCTCTACTATACTATAATCTACTTCTCTTCCTCTTTCCTCTTCAGAATCCTTATCTTTATCTGGGAAATCACTTTTGGTTGATTTCATCTTTTCTTCAATCACCATATACTTTTGAACACTTTGATGATGGTCACTTTCATCAAACCTCACGTCAGGAGATAATTTTATCTGGTCTGTTTTTGGATCCCACAAGCTATAACCAACACATCCATACTCTACAAAACAACACTCTATTGAACATGAATCTAATTTGCTTTGGAGCTTTGGCACTTTACTAGTCCATGATCTTAAACCACACACTCTTAACCTTGATAAGTATAACTTTCTATGGTATAGTTCTGCTGTAACTTTTCCATTAAAAGTGGTTTTAGGTGTCCTGTTAAGTTGATGTGCTGCTGTCCTTATGATCTCATTCGAAAGATATTTTGGTATTCCTTTCTCTACAAATATTGCCCTAGTTGTATTTATTAATACAAGGTTCATCCTTACTTTTAACGCTAACTTATCCCATTTTCTTGTTGGGCATATCGCTATGAGTTCTCCATTTTTATTCCACTTTTCTAGGAAAATTCTTGAATTTATGAGAGGTGAACTCCCCCCTCATTATCAAAGAGTGCCTTGGAACTTAGGTATTCTTCATCTTTCAGCTCTCAATATGCTGCATCAAATTGTCCTCTGGCTGAGATTTATATATTAGAATATACATGGTAACAAAACGAGTATAGTCATTAACAATACCTTGATGGTAATTTTGCCCATTCACGGATGGAACTTTTACAGAACCAACAATATCCATATGCAAGTTTCTTACTTACTTACTTACTTACAGCGGCTCAACAACCCATTACTGGGTCAAGGCCTCCTGAATCAGCCTTCGCCAGTTGTCCCGGTCAAGTGCTGCCGTTCTCCAGTTCCGAGTTCTAAGGATGTGGCGAGAGTCATTTGCAACACTGTCCTCCCAGCGAAGCTTAGGTCTTCCTATCCTTCTTGTGCCATATAACTGCCCTGACAGGACTTTCCGAGGGATGTCCTCTTCTGACATTCTAATAACAACGTCTAAGAGCGGAAAATCTTGCGCTACATATACGGACCGCTTCGTATGGAGAATGGAGACTGGAGGAGAAGGACCAACCACGAACTAAGCATTCTCCTAAATGGTCCTGATATCGTTAAGACCATCAAACCTCGGAGGCTTAGGTGGGCAGGCCATGTTATTAGAATATGCAAGTTTCACCTTTGCATTTAGATCTAACCGCAATCACTACATTGATCCTTCACGATTGGCAATTCTAGAGTTCTGATACGAGCTTAATAGGGATGACTTAATCTTCTATGCGACGTATCACTACTAATGGAAACATGGAAGGTTTCATCACTTAAGGTGGGTTTTATTTTAAAGCTTGTCACAAAAATACCACCAAAAGATGTAAACTTGAAGGAAAAAGAATGTTTCCTGTTAATCATGATTGTACCACTAGCTCTAAATAACACCTGATTACCAGCATCAACAAGTTTCCTCGCTGATAATAGGTTATGTGATAAATCTAGAATGATGAGTGCATATATTTTAATAGTTCTATGATTTAAACTCATTTTTAAGCACCCACTGGTGTTAGAAGTCAATATCCTTTCAACAGCTACTTAATCTTGACTGGTTCTTTTAATGCAAACAGACCTGACGTATAAGGGAGGCTTCTCTGGAGGTTAATAGTGATCCTCCACTATTGTACAGTCATTATCTTCTTCAATAGCCTTTTTTGACTATTTGAATTTTTTTCTCAAACATTGCTTCTAATGAATCCATTATCACGGGCACAGACTTTCCACTCTTTAAACCATCTAAATGCTTATACGGAACTCATTGAACTATGATACTCTTAGCCTTCCAATCATGTTCAATAAATTATTTTGACTTGTTGTCGACCCCTTTATCCAACACACCAATAAGATCTTCATGATCTAAAGTCATCTTAACTCTAAACTTCCAATTAGGTAAATTTCCACTTCCAAGCTAGGGAATAGGAAGCATGGCATTCATCATTCAAGATTGTCTTTCTGTTCTCCTGACTAATATTGGTAAATTACCCACAGGATCATATTTCCCCCTTAATATACTAATTATAATGGATAAATACAACTCCCATATAACTGGGCTCATAAGCTGTTTATTATATAAAGGAAAAGGGAGCAAATTCACAGAGAGCACATGTGACTGGAACGGGTTTATTACAAGACTGTTGCATTCAGCTGGTTATATAGCCTACTTCATCCACCAGCTACTTGATCTACTTTCTGAAACTTTTTTCCTAAGTTTGTAAATCTGTTTTTAACAACCCATGGTCATTGTGAAGCCTGTTAAAAGATTTTATGCTTAATTTCAAGTTGTTCTCAGAACTGATTAAAAACTCTATTTATGCTTAGAAAAGCAAAAAAAAAAGGTTGTTTTTCTCTGAGCCGTTTTAATTCTTGCCCCATTGATTGTACCACTTATGATGTTTTTATTAAAGTGTTTTGTTTATGCCTGAACCACAGGTTGATGGACAATCTCTGCAAGGTTATACAAACCATGATGCTGTTGAAGTATTACGATCTACTGGTATGACAGTACAACTGAGTTTGGAAAGATATTTAAGAGGTCCTAAGTTTGAACAGCTACAACAAGCCATTGCCAATAGTGAACTCAAACCCCCCACTCCTTCATCTCCTTCTGCTGTGTCTCTTCCACGTTTTCCTATAAGTGTTGTAAGTAATTTTTCAACTAAGTTAAATATGCATGCATGTAAGAATTTATAATTAAATCATAATTTTCCGTGGAAACAGCATCATTATTTCATTAGAGTTTTTCTTTTATGAATATATGATTTTAATATAATAGAAACATATGATTTAGTAATGCCAAGGCACCTATCCTACTTATAGTTTTCGTATTTTTATTTTTTTTAAAAATTTAATAAGTTGTGCTTTTTTTTTCTTCTTTAATTTTTGAAGAATGCTATTCATTAAGAATTTATTTTACCATGGAAAAATAGACTCAGATAATTTTTATTTGAATAAACTTGATTCTAAATTCAGGTTTAAATTCAAATTCAGTGAATACTGTATTTGAACAAAATAATTAAATGTCATATAGAAGGCTACATTCTATTACAGTTAAACATTTTCCTATTCTTTATTAAATAATATATTATAAGACAAAAATTCTGGCATTCTAATGCTTTAATAATAAAAAAAAAGCGATATTACAGAATAAATACATTTTGAGTGATCAAATCGGCAGATTAGAACGGGAATAACAGTTTTTTATAGATTTTGAATGAACATAATCGGATTTCCATCGTACCTAGACTGGGTTTTCCGTTGTAATCCCTGATTAACTGTTTTTATACTTTAATATTAGATATGCTTATTATTTATACTTATGACTTATTAGGCTCTATATATTTCAACTGTGAGAGGGGAAGGGACTGATTCTTTCATATCGAGAAAGCTATTAATTTGCTTTATTGAAATTTATCCTTATATATGACTTTGTAAATTAATGCATCACATAATTAAATGATTTATGTCATAAGGTAGTTATATCAGAATGTAGAAAAATTAATTTCAAGGACTGTGCTATATTCTTAGTGGTGGTTTAATTGACAAAGAAACAAAAGCTATACTTGTATTTCATATTATAATAGTTTAAAAAAGTCATTAATTCTAAATTATCTGTTGGCTAACCAAATTAAATTAATATCCAATCAAAATGGTATGAAATTATGATATCGTTAAGAGCATACAAATGTATAGCAACTTACTGAATTTGAATTTAAAACTGAACTTAGAATCAAGTTTATCCAAATTATATATATCTTTTGAGTGCTGCTGCCTTCATCCAACATGGAAGAACATCCAATGTGGTCCAGGTGTCCGAAGCGGGTGGTCGATGTTGGAGTTGGCCAAGACTCTACTTCAAGGGTCGTAGAGCCAAATAATATTTATATATTTTTTTTAATTAATCTAATCTTAATTTGTGGCTGACCACCATTTTTAAATTATTTTTAAATAATTTATTTTTTGAAGAGAAAAGATTTGGCTCCGCCGCGAGTCGAACCCGGGTCTCCTGCGTTACATGCGAGGATGCTAACCGCTACACCACAGAGCTCGGCTCAAGGCAGAGCAAATCCTTCCTCTTCACTGATACCTACTCACCCCTATCTCACAAGTTTTTCGAGTAGTAGCGGGAGGTGGACAAATTTTGTCCAATTTATGGTATTTTATTGACTTAAGTCAATTTTTAAATTATTTTAATTAATCTAATCTTAATTTGTGGCTGACCACCATTTTTAAATTATTTTTAAATAATTTATTTTTTGAAGAGAAAAGATTTGGCTCCGCCGGGAGTCGAACCCGGGTCTCCTGCGTTACATGCGAGGATGCTAACCGCTACACCACAGAGCTCGGCTCAAGGCAGAGCAAATCCTTCCTCTTCACTGATACCTACTCACCCCTATCTCACAAGTTTTGCGAGTAGTAGCGGGAGGTGGACAAATTTTGTCCAATTTATGGTATTTTATTGACTTAAGTCAATTTTTAAATTATTTTAATTAATCTAATCTTAATTTGTGGCTGACCACCATTTTTAAATTATTTTTAAATAATTTATTTTTTGAAGAGAAAAGATTTGGCTCCGCCGGGAGTCGAACCCGGGTCTCCTGCGTTACATGCGAGGATGCTAACCGCTACACCACAGAGCTCGGCTCAAGGCAGAGCAAATCCTTCCTCTTCACTGATACCTACTCACCCCTATCTCACAAGTTTTGCGAGTAGTAGCGGGAGGTGGACAAATTTTGTCCAATTTATGGTATTTTATTGACTTAAGTCAATTTTTAAATTATTTTAATTAATCTAATCTTAATTTGTGGCTGACCACCATTTTTAAATTATTTTTAAATAATTTATTTTTTGAAGAGAAAAGATTTGGCTCCGCCGGGAGTCGAACCCGGGTCTCCTGCGTTACATGCGAGGATGCTAACCGCTACACCACAGAGCTCGGCTCTGTGAGGAAGGATTTGCTCTGCCTTGAGCCGAGCTCTGTGGTGTAGCGGTTAGCATCCTCGCATGTAACGCAGGAGACCCGGGTTCGACTCCCGGCGGAGCCAAATCTTTTCTCTTCAAAAAATAAATTATTTAAAAATATTTTTTTTAAAGATAACTTTTAGTATAAATAATTCAGATTTCAGATAATTAAATTGTTTTAAACTGTTTTGTTACCAATAAACAATGTGTAAAAATAAATATATTATTTTTTTTCCAATTTACTTCAAATAGTAGTACATCTATAAATAAACAATTACTGGAATGATTATCATTAGTTGCATATCTTGTTAAATTTATTCTTTCATAGACATTGCTTATAGTATTTTAAGGAAAGGAGGTAATTTTAGATTTATATAACCAAAACAAATTATAATATTCTAATCTGGCCATAAATATCAAAATTATATTAAAATGTACTTGAAAAAAAAAAAAAATGTTTCAATGAAATCACTTACCTATTGATTTAAAATATCTTTTGGATTAGACTAATTCAAGAAATATTAACGATTAAAATTTTAAACTGAAACTTAATTTTAGATCATATGTTTACGTTGTTGTTATTACCTTGGTAACTATCACTAAGGTACTGATATCAAAACAAAATTTGATTAAAATTAATTTAATATTTATTTTTATTTTAAATAAAAATACTTTTTAGTGCGACAAATCAGATTTTTTCTTGAGAGTAAACAATGCATAAAAATATTTAAAGAAATTAAATATTAATTAGTATACATTTATGGTTAACTTAATTAATTAATCAGTGTACATTTATGTATAATTAATTAGTATACATTTAATTAATTAGTATATATTTATGTTTACATTATGGTTAACTAATACATTTAAAGTGTTAATAGACCTAATTATCAATGAACTGATGACATAATCTACTTTATCATTCCTGGAATAAAACTGTTATCCACCTTGTCACAGCCTTTTGATATGTCGACACACTGGTGACTCCGGAACACTACTAAACTTTTTTCAGCATAACAGGTGAAGGAAAAAAAAAAGGGCACCTCAACTGTACCTACACAGCAAGGAGAACTCCTCTTCCAGGTTGGACCTTTCAGCGGATCATCCAGCAGGCTACATGTCTTCTACAAAACAAACCCTACCCTATGGTTCCAGCAAGTAGAAGCTATTTTCTGCACTTTTCAAAAGCTGTCGGAAGACACACAACTCGGTAGCCAGAAGCCGTCACAATTTTACCGACAAATTTTGCAGCTGGCAGGTTCAATTATTAGTAAAGGAATCATCAGAACTCTTGGGCTATGAAATTCACCACCCTGAGTTAAAGAGATTCTAGACGCAACCCGCCAAGAAGACATAGACGCCCTTACTGCAACTGCTGACAAAATAATAGAGGTAGAAAGACATCTAGCAACCAGTTCCTCCTGAAATGGAAATTTATTGTACATAGTTTGTGTATTTATTTATTGTACTTGTTTATTATTGTTTAATATTTATATTTATTTATAGGTGAAAAATTCAAATTTTTAAGATGATTCCTTAATTTTTTTCTGGGAAAATTCCCAACTTTTTTCCAAATTTGATCATCAAATTATTCTTTTGTATATTAAAGGATGGCGAGTCTACAGAAATCGAAGTTGAAGGTGAATCTATAACGACCATTGATTCTGTGATCTTAAATGAAGCTAGTAATCCAGATGTTGAAGTAGATGATGTTGATATTTTAATAGATTCTGAGTATGAAGGATCTTTAAAACCAGCAGTTGAAGCAGCTATCAAGAAAAAATGGTCTGAAATAATGGGACCAGATGTAGAAATAGTTGTAAGTTAAAAATAATTCTATTTACTAAATTTCTTTTTTATTTTAGAACTATAATAATGTAATCCTTAAATAATGCAACATCTTGCGCTTTGTACCATATCAGGTATTCAAACTTTATTGAATATTCATTGAATTTTCGGAACCTTTAACACCGTCCTTTCATTCAAATATTCTTCATCCTCAAATTCAACCACTAAACGAGTGGCCTCAGCTGCTGAAAACTTCCGTTTCCAATAATGAAGCAAAATTAAAAGAATTTCGTACTTTTCTGTCATTGTGAACCAAAGAAAGCTACAGAAGTACTGAGCCCGGATAGATAGCATGATGTTTACCAATTGATTCAGATGGAATCAAACATGAACTTCTTATCACAATTCTTAGTTCCCGAATGTAAATAAGAGAGGAATTACGATGCAAAGTTGAAATACAAAGAAAACGGTCATTTTTTCTGACTCATCCCATTAATAGGGTATACAGAAAAAAATAGCTTTGTGAGGGTATTCTAGGTTGCTTGCCTTGCAAGTCTGGTATGGAACTCCTCATTTATATCATGATACCATCTTGGCTTCCTGGAGAGTGCTCCACTTCTCACTTGAAAGGAATATGAAGGAAATTTATTTAATTTTAAACATAATTCCAATCTCTATTTTGTTTATCTATTGAATCCATGCTTTGCATTAAAATGGTATGTTGTATATACCATGTACATAGATGATGATATTTATCCATTTGGATTTAGATTTTTATGATTACTTTGGACTATAATGGGTTAAATTATTACTGGAATGCTTCAACATTATTGGTTTTTGTAGGTAGGTCAATTAAAAAAATTTGGGGAAAGTAAAGGATTAGGGATTAGCTTGGAAGGCACTGTTGATGTTGAAGATGGCCAAGAAGTCAGACCTCATCACTATATAAGATCAATACTTCCAGAAGGTCCAGTTGGTCAGAATGGCAAACTTCGATCTGGGGATGAACTTCTTGAGGTAAAACAGTACTTTAGTTTCTTTCTTTTTCTAGTTTGTTGTATTTTCTTAGATTATGTAATTATCTTAGATACATTTAAGTTTTAATTCGGGGTTGTCTTCATATCTTTTGTCTAGCCACAATGGTATATGGTACAAAATTTATTTAACACCTTAGTAAGTTTGTTCACTATGGTTTAATGGATTGCATTATTTGTTTAAAAATACAAAAAAATTGAAAAAGCCAAAATATTTAGAGGGTTCAAATTCATTACATGCACTATTTCAGAAGATATGGGATGATAAGATTATTCCAAAGGACTAGGAATACAATATCACTGTGCCTATACATAAAAAAAATATAGCAATACTAAATTTGGCAACTACAGGCCTATATGCCTTTCCCAAGTGACCTAAAAACTTAACACTGAATGAATTAATTAATAATTTCACATGGGTGAAATTATTAATTCAGTTTGTTAAATAAAGTCATAGAGTAAACTACATTTATTAAATTATTTCTAAATATAACAATGGTGGCGAGGGAAAAACTAATCAGACAAAGAACTGTCTGTAAAGGAAAACTCACACAGATAGAAAAATAACTGAAGGATGAAGAACTTCAAGTACAGCTGAAAGCATTAATTACTATGCCGATAAGATTGAGCAAATAAGGAACAAATTTGAGGAAATTCAAACTAAGCTTGAAATGGAGGTGAGTGATGACGATTTTAATGTACAATTAAATTACAGATAAAAAGTTGAGGAGTTGGATAAAAATTTAATTGTAAGAATTAAATCAATTAGAAAAAATATTAGGGCTATGCTAGTCCTAATTAATTATGCTAATCATTCATTTGGAATAAAATTTGAAAAGTATAATAAAGAAATAGAAACTTACACAAATTTTTCCGAAACATTTGAAAACTTTTATACCTTAACAATATTCATAAAAGTACTACTGTTTTTAAATTGTTCAAATCTGGAAATTTACGAGAAGCTGCGAGAACTTAGTTAACCAGTTATGCAGATTTACAAAAAAATTTGAAGGATTCTCTTGAACCTCGAACAAGCGCAACAATAAAAATTTAATTCATGTTTGCAGCATTCAGGAGAAAGCATTAGCGAATTTGATGCATCTCAAAAGAATATTGACTAAATGTAAATTTAATTGTGAATGCGGCAGATCAGTTGCTGACTTATTTTTGCGTATTCATTTAATTAGTGGGCTTTCTGATGCATGTATTAGAGCTGCATTAGTTCTAATAATAATAATAATAATAATAAAGGCTTAACGAACCCGAAGGTTCGATGCCGACACCACCAATCGCTCCCTGCACACCTCCATCCATCGACCGTCTTCCAGACCTAACTTCGATAGATCCGCCCTAGCGCAATCCTCCCACCTTCGTCTCGGCCTGCCCCTCGGACGTTTCCCATTCGGCACCGCGCTTATTAATCTTTTCGGAATACGTTCACAGCCAAGTTTTGCAATTTTACACGCCCATTTTATTCGTCTTGTTGCAATCACGTCAATTATATTTACTGGGTAAAGTTCAATCAGTTCGGCGTTGTGTAAGCGTCTAAATTCTCCGATTATTTCATCCCTCTTCGGTCCAAATATTCTACGCAGTACTTTATTTTCAAAAACTCTAAGCCGTTGCTCATCCCTCAATGTCAGCAGCCAAGTTTCGCATCCGTAAACGACCGTTGGAAGAATAATAGTTTTGTAAATCCTAATTTTTAAGTTTTGGGACAGAAGGCGGGAGCTAAGCAATTTCGCGACTGAAAAGTAGCAAGCATTACCGGCTTTTAATCTAGTCTTAATTTCCTCATCGATTTCGTTTTTTCTAGTTACCATCGCCCCTAAATATCTAAATTTCTCTACCTGTTCAAACGTATTCCCCCCTACATTGATATCAGCGAAATCCTCACCACTTCTACGACTAACCATATATTTTGTCTTATCCGTATTCATTTCCAGTCCAAGTTCTTGTCCGGCTTTCATCAACGTTTTTGTGTTCATTTATATGGTTTCCACGTCCTCCCCAAGCAATACCAAATCATCGGCATATCCGAGCACGGGTATATTCCCTCCCAAATTCAAACCCTTTCCGGTACGTGTCACCTCCCTAATGGCATATTCCAGTGCTAAATTAAATAAAACAGGTGAGAGAGAATCTCCTTGTTTCAAATCAGAGCGGACCTCGAACTTCTCAGAAAAATAATTACCGATTCTAACTTTATTGAACGTTTCAGTCATACAAATTTTTACTAAGTTTACTAATTTTTTGGTATTCCCTGCTCGACCAGAATGTTATACAACTTTTGGCGGTTAATAGAGTCATATACCTTTTTGAAATCGATAAAAAGCTGATGTACGATTCCGTTATATTCTATTTTTTTCTCTAATATTTGGCGAAGAGAGAATATTTGGTCTACGGTTGATCGGTTTTGCCTGAAACCACATTGATATTCTCCGATAATTTCCTCGGCGTATTCAGTGATTCGACTAGTTAGGATTAACATAAATATTTTATAGCAAACCGGAAGGAGTGAGATTCCGCGATAGTTATTGCAATCCGTTTTTGATCCCTTTTTGTGAATCAGAATGAGAATAGACTCTTTCCACTCTTCGGGTATCTTTTCTTGTTCCCAGATCTTTTTAACCAAAAGAAATATTTTTGATATCCCAGCTTCCCCGCATGCCTTGATTAGTTCGCTAGGGACATTATCTGTTCCCGCTGCTTTATGAGATTTTAATTTTCCAATGGCTATTTCAACCTCCTCTTTACTCGGTTCTACTACTAACGGTTCAGCACTCTGGTATTCCGAAGAGGAAGATAGATTATTATTTTCCGTATTTAAAATACTATCGAAATAATCCTTGAACCGTCTTAAGATGTCTACCGGATCGGCCAAGATATTGTTATTTTCATCCCTAATTCCAGTTGTAACCGGGCCCGACCGTTTACGAATTCTGTTTATGGCTTCGTACATGGCTTTAACGTTATTCTCGATTTTGTTACTTTCGATCGCTATTATTTTATTTTTGAGATATTCTCGCTTTTTGAATTTTAGCAGTTTAGTTGTTTCTTTTCTTGATGGTCGAAAGTTAGCAAGATATTCTGATTGCGCCAGAAGATGTTCTAAAACAGCGGTAATTACCCCTTTCGGATTATTTGAGTTCCTAAAGATGCCTTTTGGATTGAGAAATGCCGTTCAATCTTTCCAGAGATACATCGATACCATTTTACAAGATCTAGTTTTTTGTTATTTAGATGACATTCTCGTGTTTTTTAAATAATGAAGAAAAACATATTTGTCATCTCACCTCTCTGTTTAGGCGCTTGAACAAATACCCCATAAACATTAAAATAGCGAAATGTGAATTCAAGATAACAAAAATTTCATTTTTAGGTTACTCTGTATCTGTCGTGGGTATCGAGCCATTACCTGATCGATTTGACAAGATCGTTTCGTACAAACAACCTAAAACCATAGCCGATGTCAGACATTTTCTTGGGTTAATGAATTTCTACAGAAGATCGTTGCCTGCCACCGCCGAAAGGCAATAGCTGTTCTTTAAACTTTGGAAAGATACGTGCAAAAATGATAAACGCAATTCGGAATGGACTCCTGATGCTTTGTGTGCCTTTGAGAAACTTAAACTTAAAACTGAAATCACAAACGCAGCACTCTTAGCCCTCTCATCACACGACTTACCGTTAGCGCTTCTCATTGAGGCTACGGATTTTGCAGTTGGATCGTCGCTCAACCAACTTCGTAACGGTATTTTAGAACCACTTGGGTTCTTTTCAAAATCATTAAATGACACTCAAAAGCGGTATAGTACGTACGATAGAGAGTTACTTGCCGCATATATGTCCGTTAAATACTTTCGCTACATATTAGAAGGTAGGGATTTTGTATTAAACATGGATCATAGGCCTTTGACATACGTGCTTAAGCAACGGCTCGACAAGGTTTCGCCGCGCGGATTTCATAGGGCAGTTCACTACAAACCTCCAGTACCTTCCTGGAAAATCCAACACTCCGGCCGACTTCTTTTCTCGACTATCCTTATTTCTAAAAATTAAAATAACTAAAGCTATCTAAAATGAATACAAAGAAACAAAAACTGTCAAATAATATACTAATATAACTTAAATAATTAAATAACACTGTTACATAAAAGGAAAAAAAAAGTAATTGAAATTAAAATTGTCTTATCTGGCCTGAAGGCTGCTAATTCTACGGAGATCCTCTCTGTTCAAAGGTTTACCACAGACTGTATTAGGTTTTTCGAGGTGGCAAAATTTATTAGTCGTATTCCGTTATCATTACTATATTCATGTAAACTTTCTCTACCGATCGTAGGATAATATACTTGTTCCCTCCCTACCTTTGCATTTGCGTCTCCCAGAATAATTTTTATGTAGCCTTATGGTAGTTTGTCATAAATCGATTCAAGTTTTTCATAAAATTCACATTTAACTTCATCGTCACTATCTTCAGTAGGTGCGTGTATATTGATCAACGCGATTTTAAACTACCGACCCTGAAATATAGCTACCGATAACCTATCTCCGTAAAATAGAATGTCCTTCAACGCGGAAAGTAACCTATTTCTAATCAGAAATCCGGTGTCTAAACAATAGTTTCCACTCCCACCGTACCACAAAGTGTACTTCCCTTCCCTCAACGAACCCTCCCCTGGCCAGCGGACCTCTTGCAGCGCCACTATATCTAATCTATACCCTATGACCTCATTCGCGACCGATTTTAACCCACCCGCTGTATTTAAACTTCTTACGTTCCACGTCCCTATGCTTAGATCTATATTTTTCAACTTGCGGCATGAATCCCCTAAAGCAGCCCCCACCCGGAGACCCGAACGGGGGACTAGTTTACCTCCGGATAATGAGCTGCATTAGTTCAGTCAGAAAATTTGTCTTTTGAGGAATTAATTAAAGTAACCTAAACAGGAAATCTGATCCAGTGGTAAACAAAGTTCAGAAGCTGCCGAGAAGATTACCTGAGGGAAATAATCCTGCTTTTACAGCACTTAAAGGAAAGTGCTACCAGGTGCACTGATCAAGAATATCGTGCCAATAATTGTATATTTAAGAACAAATGTTGCAACCATTGTGGGAAGTTGGGAAATATTGTTCGGGCAAATAGGCACAAAAACAAAGAGAAGGCAGCTACAAAACATTTTGAGACATGTACTGAACAATCTGAGGATGAAGTTGATAATAAGCTTGTTACAGTCTTAACCAACCACAAAATATGCGCAGAGAAAATAATAATGCTACCTATTAGAATTGAAGGCAGAAAATATTCTACGGAATTAGATACAGGAGCTTCAGTTTCATCAATTTCAATGTTAGACTTTAGGAAAATCTATCCTAAAATAAAACTTTGTGACACTAGGTTAAAGTTGTAAACTTACACCGGGGAATTGATTAAGCCAGCGGGTGTAGCACATCTAACCGTTACCTACCAGAATAATTCGTTTAAGGGAAAATTAATTGTTATCGATCAGAATGTTTCCCCTATACTAGGTCGGGATTGGTTAAAAGAAATAAAATTATACTGGGCTGACATGGCAAAGATCACAGAATCGTAGACTATAAGATTGGAATTATTCCAAACGTATATTGTGACTCCAGCTTGAAGAAGACGAAACAAGACCTATTGGACAGGACAGGTGAGAAGAACCTAAAACATAGAACTCTTTTATATTCTATTTTTCTTTTTGCTTTGGGACAAAAGACATTAATTGTTTTGATACAAGTCATCTAATTCATTATTAATTTGTTTTATTTACAAGAATGTTTGTTTAATTTATGTTTTGGTTATTTTGCTAAAGAAGAATATATTTGATCCTTAACACTTGTGTAAGGACCTTCTGATCCAAATTCCTGTTCCTGTGAATACTACAACACGATCGCTTACAATACTATTATTATTCCATTATACAAATTAGCTCATCTAACACTTAATATTATGCCATTTCATTTAAATTAACATCTTTTGCTTCAATACTTATTGCATTTGCATATTCTTGTAAGCCACCTCGTATTTTCTTATTAGTATTTTCATTGACTGTAAAAATTTTATTTTATAATTCTGGGTTATGAAATGTATATGTACCTTAAAATGTGCAGGTGAATGGTCACCGATTACTTGGGATGAATCATATTGAAGTTGTAACTATTTTAAAAGAATTACCTGTTGCTGTTCGAATGGTATGTGCTCGTCGTATGGGTGAAGCTTCTAGGTTGATTGATACGTCTCAAGATCGTGCTGCATTTGCTGCTAGAGTATGTATATAGTTTTAAGTTAATTATTATAATTTTTATAATAACTTGATCCATTTTCAGCTATATTTCCAGCTATGAAATCATGTTTAAAATGTTTAGTGTTTTACCTGTTTCCAAAGAAAATATTGTGTAAATAAATAATTTGATGATATGAGTAAGGTGTTCCTTAGCTATATATGTGTATGGTTGTTCTTGTCATCACTATGTTCTTATGAAGAGTAATACTTTAAAACAATTGAAATTAAATTAAATAATTTTACTTGGCAAGGTTATGCAATTATTTGGACTAAAAGATTGAACCAAATTTTATAGTTAATTGTTTGTAGCATGAAACATCAATATATTTATAATTAAATAGTTCTTTTTACAATATTTTAGAGTATTCTTAGTGGAAGTCTACAGAATCTTTTGCCTGCTACTGAGCGCTTAGTAAAAGCTAAGTCAGATGGCTCTCTTGCTTCTACCACTACTGTACCAACTGAACCAAATCTAAGTAAACTTCGTTCTCGCTCTCTGGAACCAATTACTGGTTTAGCGATGTGGAGCTCAGAGCCTCACATCATTGAGCTTGTAAAAGGGGAGCGAGGGCTTGGCTTTTCTATTCTAGATTATCAGGTAAGACACCGCATTACTTATCATTTTTATCTATAAGATGAATAGTCTTTCAAAAAAATCTAGTCAATTATTAAGTGATTTAATAATTTTTGTAGTTTGCTTAGAAAACATTTTTTATGCGAAATTGATGTAATTTATCTTAATGATCAATACAAATTAATTACAGCAAGCTCTAAATCTTATTAATCTATTTTAGCTTTATTTTCTTGTAAAACTTTTCAAAAATTGTTACTGTTATCTTTATGATTCTGAAATTGACTTATGTATATAATTTTTAGCACCAAAATAGTAGGAGGAACTTAATGTTAGTAATCCAAATGATTTGATATAAAATAATTAAGTCCTGCAGAAAATATCTTATGCTTTAAGTCTCTATCGATAGGGTATGAAAACATGTCATATTTTCTTACTTTTTTGGGCAGAGCTATTCCTCATCTTCTATGCTTGAAAAAATTAATTATTATAATGCTCTTATCTTGATTGATCTTGGTAAATATATCATATAAAGAAAACTACAGGAATTTTTTTGTATATTCAATAGGATGCATTGTTGCATAGGCATTTTTGAAGTTTTCTCACAATTTCAGTTTTGTAAATGGATGCTATATTTTTTTTTAATCTATCTCAAGATTTATTGTTGTTTTTTGGCATATAAATTGTTCTCAATTTTAGATACAAATTTTTTAAGTTATATTTATCTATATGATTTATGATTGACAAAATAATGCATACTTTAATTTTGAAAATGTACAATTTAAAAATATTTTTCAATATAAAATTATGTAGTTGTTTGTTAACAAATGGAATCCTTTTTAGAATATGAATCACTTTTACATGCATGTTGCATATACAATTTTATCTGTTAACAATATTATAAATTTTACAAGATTCAACTATAATTTCTCTATCATGGGAAATTTCATCTAAGCTCAATATATATATATATATATATATATATATATATAAAACTCTAGTCAGCAGTATACATTATGATTTATTTCAAAGTCCAACCAGACTGTAATGAATGACAAGAAGTAAAAGCAAAAAATCAGAGATATTGTGATTGACATATTTTATATTATCATTTAATACTATATTGGGGGAACTTCTCACTTTTATAACATGTTTTATTCACTCAGTATCTTTTTTTTTTGTACTTGAATAAGTAATCTGGGGAAACAATCCTTTGAAATAACCGCCAGATTTGTTAAATTGAAAACACAAATTCATACCAAATTGAATGAAAATATAGCATATGACAGTCATAATAATGAGTTTTCTTCTTACTGATTTGCCTCTACTTATCTGTATTCGATCAGACTACCTAGTAGTCCATGGCAGACTGCAACTGTTTTCTTCACACAGCTTATATCCTGTTTGAATAAGCTTTTGATCTAAATGTAATTTGGGAAAATCAAATGGTTCATTTGTTGTTGATGTTTGGTTTAAACCAGAACATTGCAAAATAATGAAACACTTTAATTATAAAAATTAACTTGGAACATTTCATTTTACAATAGAACAATTTTTTAGAATGGAATATTAACTAAACTGTTGTAACACATGTTGAAAACAGTCATATGAGTTGCAAGCCACCACATACTCCCTCCCCAGTGATAACGGAGAGATACTTTGAAGGAAATGTTACCCTGCGTCCTGAACGTGTCAAGTTGTTCTTGGGTGGTGAAGTTGTTTTAAAAACAGGAGCACTAGATGAATTCTGTTGCTGCTTATAGTGTAGAGTTGGATTACTGGATGAGGATTGTTGCTGCTGGTGGTGCGATGTTGGGTCTGATGTACAATTGTATCCATCCTCCGATAACAAATATGCTGGTTTAAGGCGGTCAATTGAGATCCTTTTCGTGCCTCCGGGAGTTTCAAGATCGAAGAATTTGTCGGTTCCTGAAATCACCCCAAATGGTACTTCATCAATAGGTTGCAAAGGGTTTTCTCACAGCATCTTGTCGCACGAAAACATGGGAGGTTTGTTGAATATCCAGGTGAACATAGGGTCGCTTACCTGAGTTATGGCGTGGTATTACAGGTCTTAGCACTTAAATATATTCCTTTGCTTTATATACTAGCGCAGGTAGGTCATTTGATGTTTCTCCATCTTCAAAGAAGTCTGCTGGTAGTCGCAAAGGTTCTCCTTACATTATTGATGCTGGTGTCACTTGAAGGTGAGTTACAAAGAGGGAACGTAGACCAAGAAGCACTGTGGGTAGTTTGTTAATCCAATCATTTACCTGCTGCCGATGCCATCTTTCTATCTTGTCATTGACGCAGGATGATGATTCTATCAGGTCATTGTCGCTGTAGTTTTACAATGTTGAATGCCCAGAAGATATGTTAGGTGTGAGAAGAGTGAGCAATCGAATTGTCTGCCACGATCTGTCGTGATCTTAGATGGAACCTCAAACCTGGCAATCCACGAAAAGAAGAGAGACCGTGCGACTGATTCTGCTGAAATGTCTTTTAAAGGTATTGCCTCCGTCCAGCTAGAAAAACGGTCAATGATTGTTAGTAAGTAGATAAATCCATCGGAAAGTGGCAGTGGATCAACAATATCCAGATATAGATGAGAAAATCTACTACTGGCTGGTTCGTAGGTACGTATTTCGCTAGAAATATGTTTGGTAACTTTTGAAAGTTGGCAACCCAAACATGTTTTAGCCCATAGTCTAACTTAAGTAAAGGCCACGCATATCGCTGCTTGACAAGCTCAATTGATGCTTTTACTCCAGGATGTGCCATGTTATGGAGATAGTCAAAAGCTGGTTTCTGAAATAATTGCTGTAAATAAGGCCTCAAACGACTTGTAGATGTGTCTACTATTAATTCCGCTCCCGATGTTAATGTGATTGGTGCAAATTTAAGGGAACAATTTTTATTAGCTTTTAGCTGTTGTATTTCCTCGTCCTTAGTTTGTAGTTTCGCTACGTCATCAAAGGAAATCACAGATGGGACAGATATAGCGGATAGTCGAGAAAAGAAGTCATATCTCAGCCGGAGTGTTGGATTTTCCAGGAAGGTACTGGAGATTTGTAGTGAACTGCCCTATGAAATCCGCGCGGCGAAGCCTTGTCGAGCCGTTGCTTAAGCACGTATGTCAAAGGCCTATGATCCATGTTTAATACAAAATTCCTACCTTCTAATATGTAGCGAAAGTATTTAACGGACATATATGCGGCAAGTAACTCTCTATCGTACGTACTGTACCGCTTTTGAGTGTCATTTAATGATTTTGAAAAGAACCCAAGTGGTTCTAAAATACCGTTACGAAGTTGGTTGAGCGACGATCCAACTGCAAAATCCGTAGCCTCAATGAGAAGCGCTAACGGTAAGTCGTGTGATGGGAGGGCTAAGAGTGCTGCGTTTGTGATTTCAGTTTTAAGTTTAAGTTTCTCAAAGGCACACAAAGCATCAGGAGTCCATTCCGAATTGCTTTTATCATTTTTGCACGTATCTTTCCAAAGTTTAAAGAACAGCTATTGCGTTTCGGCGGTGGCAGGCTACGATCTTCTGTAGAAATTCATTAACCCAAGAAAATGTCTGACATCGGCTATGGTTTTAGGTTGTTTGTACGAAACGATCTTATCAAATCAATCAGGTAATGGCTCGATACCCACGACAGATACAGAGTAACCTAAAAATGAAATTTTTGTTATCTTGAATTCACATTTCGCTATTTTAATGTTTATAGGGTATTTGTTCAAGCGCCTAAACAGAGAGGTGAGATGACAAATATGTTGTTCTTCATTATTTAAAAAACACGAGAATGTCATCTAAATAACAAAAAACTAGATCTCATAAAATGGTATCGATGTATCTCTGGAAAGATTGAACGGCATTTCTCAATCCAAAAGGCATCTTTAGGAACTCAAATAATCCGAAAGGGGTAATTACCGCTGTTTTAGGACATCTTCTGGCGCAATCAGAATATGGTGGTAGGCTTAAACTAAATCGATTTTAGAAAAGAATGTCTTTCCAGCTAGTCTGGAGTTAAAATCGTGTAAATATGGTATTGGGTAGCGATCAGGAACTGTTATGGCATTAAGAGCCCTATAATCGCCGCAAGGCGTCTATGAACCGTCTTTTTTAGCCACCATTTTCAGGGGACCCGATCATGGACTTTTGGAGGGCCTTCATATTCCCAAGTCGATCATTTTTTGAAACTCTAATTTAGCCCGTTCCAATTTTGTGCGAGGTAGACGTCTGGGCCTAGCAAAAAAAGGTGGACCGGTTGTCTTGCTAGGCTATGAAAATATTTTATAACCGTCGCACAGAAATTTGGATCTTCGCGGAGTAAAGTTGGACTTTTGAAGCATTTCAGTATATTTGTTTTTTGGATCTAATAAGTGGATTTCACTATCAGGTGAGTTAACAGCAGTCAATGCAGAAGTAGATACTTGTGTCGACCTGCAGCAGATAAGCTACTAATAGCAGCGGTTAATTCGGCAATTTGTGATTCTAAACGGGATGAGTAAGATGTTAGAAGATCAGGAACTATGGGAAGGATGATTATTTATAGAGGTTATGTTAGACGAGGAATGTGTATAACCGAGAATCCTATCAGCCATAATGGCAGTGTTGTCTAGTTTATCATTGCTAGAGGCTAATATGGATCTCAAATTAACTGGGAGGTGTTGCATGAAAATAGTTTTTAAAAAATCATCATTGACTTGCGAACCTACAAGAGTTCGCATTTCGCGTAACAACTGACTGGGCCATTTGTCTCCAAGATCTATTTCAGTAAGTAATTTGGTTACCTTCCGTCCTTCAGATTCTTCGAATTTGCGTTGCAGCCTTTCCATCAGATTAGTATAAGGGGTTGTAGAAAGTTCCTTATCTAAAAAATCGGCAAAAAGCTCCGCGACATCGGAATCCAATGAAGCTAGAACATAATTAAATTTGGTTAGTTCAAAGGTTATTTTATAATTGTAAAATTGAGCTTCCACTTGAATTTTCCAAATCTTGATATTTTTACTATTAGTTGGAAGGCCAAATAGGTGGAATTTTAATTAATATCCGGCTGATTTCTTCATAATTGCTTGTTGGGGGCCTGGTCTCCGTGTTCTCAAAATCACACATTATGATTGAAAATATTTAAAGTTTTCGACTTACAGAATGTAGCTGTCCACATTGGTGGTTACTACTGTGGTTGATGTTTGGTTTAACCACAATATTGTAAAATAATGAAACCCTTAATATAGAATGCAAGGCCTCAAAGTCTCGTATAATTTCAATAATTCACTTAATCATGCAGATTACGTGCCGAATTTTCGCCTATTCAGGCATCTTCATGTCATCTTGATAGTCTAATCTTCTTGAAGATGCCTGAATAGGCGAAAATTCGGCACGTAATCTGCATGGTTAAGTGAATTATTGAAATTATACGAGACTTTGAGGCCTTGCATTCTATATCTATAATCCAATAGTCTCTTCATAAAAACTTGTTTACGAAACCCTTAATTATAAAAATTAACTTGGAACATTTTATTTTACAATAGAACAATTTTTAGTATGGAATATTAACTAAACTGTTGTAACACATGTTGAAAACAGTCATATGAGTTGCAAGCCACCACAAATTGTTTTTATTTCTCTGAAGTGAATACTCTAAATATAGTTAATTAAATTTACTCTGATCTCATTATATGTGGATTTGTGTCTGAAAAACTTTATATTAATTTTTTAAGATGTCATGTGTTCATTTGTTGGCTTCAGGCCATATGAACAATTGAATAAAATAATTATTAATATCGTGAATTAAGCAAATGAATGAACCTTTATTTCAATATTTGTTGTAATTCGAATATCTATGTAAATAGTGTAATTTAAATAGCATGGGAAGTAATAAGAAGAATATAATTTATTTTTACTAGCATAGAAATAATCTAGCTTATTTAATAAGAAACTCATAAGGAATTTTTATTTTGAACATATTCTATTGGATTCTTTTCTTTATTTTATTTTACTTATTTTTAAACAACTTAGATGAATAATTTAATTTAATTACCAATTTTTTTTTTTAATTTCGTTCTTTTATAAACAAATTGTAATTTTATAATTGCTCTTGTGTTTTTATAAGTGTTAACTTCTCTTTTTCTCTAATAAATATTTTATAAGATTTTTAGGAAATATTTCTTTAGTTTGTTGTTTGGCACCCATGTTTGCACATTTTCAGGTAAACACATTTAAGTTGAGCTAGAGGAAAGGTTCTACTAAACCACAGTATTACTATTTCATGATAAATACCTTTACTTTTTCTAAACATTTTTTGATTTTTTTGGTAAAACATTTATTTTGTTTAAGAAATAATTTCACTATTCTTAATGCCTCAAAACTCAATGATTTTCTATTTGTTACCTTAAAGTTACAAAGTTTAAAATAAAAAAAAATTAAATTCTGTTTTCAAGCAAAACTAGTAACAAAAAGGAATTATTTTTTGAATACTCATTAAATTTTTCCCCATTCTCTCAAACAAAATTAAAAAATCCTTCTCATCGAGTTTCCCTCACATGCGCCTAGTATTAAAAGATAACAATAAATTAAAAAATCTTTATACAAAACTCAAAGACCTAGTACCTCTCCTAGACAAGTGTAATGTAGTTTATCGTATCCAGTGCTCCACCCTTAATTGCAACAGTTGCTATATCGGTGAAACCAAAAATTATTTAAAAAAACGTATTTATCAACATAAATACAGTATTTCCACGCGTAATTCGTCTACATCTAAATTAGCAGAACATGCCATTGCCCACAACCATTCCTTCGACTTTGAGAACCCCTCCATATTAGCTACTGTACCTAACCACGATAAAAGACTCCTCTCAGAATCCATTTTCATCCATCTAGAAAAAAATAACCCGGTAAATCACAAAACAGATAAAGAGATAATTTCATCCACTTATTCTAACATCTTCCGCATCCTCAAATCCTAGTTTTGATTTCATAGGTACCTGCAATTATCTCTGTACCTCTTGTACCATTATTATTTTTTGTATTGTATGCTTCTTTCTGTATATTTTCCAAATTTTTATGCATTGTTACATTATGTATTATCTCATTTTATGTTATTATTAAGTCCAGACACACTATTTGTATACAGTACCATCTATTTTGTTAGTTTTTAAATATTTTTGTTCACTCACTTGTCATGTG
The DNA here is from genome assembly GCA_911387785.2 of Aelia acuminata. Taxonomy (NCBI): domain Eukaryota; kingdom Metazoa; phylum Arthropoda; class Insecta; order Hemiptera; family Pentatomidae; genus Aelia; species Aelia acuminata. Next base: position 61,348,308 of record OU426980.1, on the reverse strand, counting down.
CTTTCACTTCAAAAGCGTTGGATTTCTCCGTCATAAACCTTTGAAGTCGGCAAACTAACCCCCTACCACTACCTCTCACCTTATTTTTACCTTTAGTCTTAGTATCCACCTGGACTCAGTAGGTAAATATCAGATTCTATTTTATCTTGTTAACCAGCCTCTTATTTTAATATTCATGTATACACCATCTTTTATATTATTATCAGTTCTGTAATGTATCCATTTATTGTCACCCTCTAGCATAGATTCTTTTAGCCCTGATAAAGATCCACAAGTTGGATCGAAACGTTGGCTTACCATAATAAAATCATTGTAAACTGAAAATCCTGACCATCATTTAACCTATCATTCAATTTTTTTATTTAAATTCATGTGATATTCACAACTGGAAAAAAAAGAACTGAAGGAGTAAAATAATTGAAATGATGCCATTGAGGTATATGTTGTTATTAACTAAATTACCTATTGAATCTCTAATCAATCAATATGTAGGAAAACTCAACTAAAATTTGTTCAGAAGCATGATCAGCAGCCATTTTTTCCACCTTGAGTTGCCACCAAGAACTCTGATAACACATTTCTTTGTATGGCTTAGCAATAGAACTCATATCATTACCTCTAGAATCATACTTGTATGCTTCTCTGGTATTTGTCCAAGTTTTCAGGATCCTATACTGCCATTGCTGTTGAATGCCTTTTTAAAAACCAGAAGTAAGTAATATGAAATATTAAATTCTTTATTTATTTATTCCGGGATGAATCCTTATGGATAATACTTACTAACTGGTTCTGCACTCTGGTGTGGTCCTTAGCCTCTTTCGTGATCTCCCCAGACTCTCACTCCTGTGCTTTACCTCTCCAATTCTTCACTTTCATTCTCTTCAGATCTACCTCCATGTCACTTCTCCAAGATTTCCTCAGTCGTCCTCTTTTCCTTTTTCCAGTAAATTCCTCTCTGAGTATCTTCTTCACATTGACATCATCAGGTAGTCTCTGTTTATGTTCCATTCAGCTTATTCTTCTTGCCTTCACTAAAATATCTTTTCTCATCCATCTCCTTATATGTTCTTATCCTCCATTCTCCTTGTGCATAGGGGACCGAATATTCGTTTTATTATTTTTCTTTCAAATATCTTCTCTCATCCATCTTATTAGTCCTTATCCTCCATTCTCCTTGTGCATAGGGGACCGAAAATTCGTCTCACTATTTTTCTTTAAAAAGTCCTCCAAGCCCGCAGGTCAGCTACTTTCAGGGTCCATGTTTCGGCTCCATAGCTCCCAACTGGTTGGATCAAAGATTCGTACAGCTTGAGTTTAGTATATCTGGACAGAAGTGTCAATCTAAAAAGTTTCAACATGCCTAACTACACTCTATCGCCCGCCATTATTTTCCCTCTTATCCCTGGATTATTCAAGTTTTCACTATTATCTTGTACTCCAAGATATTTGAAACTCTTCACCGCTTCAAAAACAAGCTCCTCAAAGTGAAAATTATTCGGCTTTCTTCTTTTGTCCAAGGCCATATACTTGTTCTTCATGTCATGGGGAAAATAAGGGAGGATACTAGGAGTTGCCTGGTAGTTTGAGGAATACTCGTAGATTCAGTGAGGAATGGCATTCATACATAGCAGAGTGACAAATTTTACTTTTTCTTTATCATTTGTTACTAGGGACAAACAATATGCAATTTATAGGTATGTGGGGGGAGGGTTTGTTTGATAGGGGGGTCTAGCCCACCATTTACCTAGATTGCTCCAGGAATATACTAATAATGTAGATCAAGTCGCACAGCAGCACCTTTTTGAAATGAATAATGTTATGATAATGTTGATAATTTATCATTATCATTATCATTCTGGTTTTTGATTTGTGTTCATCCTTTAGCAGTAGCCCAGGACAATAGATCATTGAAAATTTTAAAAACATAGAAGGTAAACTATCATAATTATATATGTCTATAAAATTGTCCTATTTTTCTGTTGTTGAGTAAAAATTTTACCTACTTTTGATCCTGTAACATCATTACTGATCTTCAAGAATATAGTAATAATTTATTATTGCTGCTTTTTTTTTTCCTCCCATATTTTTCTATATAAGTTTTTCCTAGGCAGGGAAGAGGATGAGGAGTTAATGCCAGAGTTTTAAGCTCACTCAGCACTAGGGCTTGAACTACTAATCTTTAGGTTATTGAGTTTCTAGGCAGTGTTAGCTGACTTGGCCACCCCACCACCGAGGCTTTCAGCTTATCAAACTGACCCGAGTCAGGTAAAGGAACTCTGTTTTGTAATCTTTAATTTCAAATCTCCAGATGAGTGCCTTATTATTTTTTTATTTTAACGTGTTAAAAAAGACTTATTTGACAGAAAAATAAATTATTAGTTGGAAGTATGTGCCTACATTCCTTTTAAATCATCTTTTATGTCCTACAGCTAATGTGATTATACCAATATGGTTTTGTTTATATATCTATTTCTTCTGATGATGCTCTTTTTCATTATTTATTCGAAAAAAACGCACTGGGAAAATTCTGCACATATAACAGCTAAGCAGTCTAAAATCCATGGGTGATTTAAACGACCTGTGCAGTTTTTTCGCCATTTATAGACCCAAATTTAAAAAAATAAAAAAGTGAAATGTAAAATTATTTAGCTCAAGCAGAGGAATGGTAGAGTAGAGGGGGCAGGGGAAAGGCCTTGAACTTCAAATACCTGTGGTTAGGGATCTAGGGATTGAAAAAAAAATCTGGTGCGATGCGCGCAACACACAACTTTCACTTACCAACTTACTTACTATTTTATTAATTATTGGAAATTTACGTGTTTTGATAAATATATAATCGTCATTCCTCAAATTCATACATTTTTTCCACATTCATTTCCTTATTTTATTTATATTTGGTATCTAAAGTGCACTAAATTTTTTTTATTGTTAAATGAAAGTTTTTACTTATGATGATTCGGCAATGCAAGATAATACTACATCTCTTGTGTCTGATTTTATAGTAATCTATGTAGTTATTGAAAACTTCATTTAGTTACCATGGAAACATATAATTTTTTTTTTTAAGTTAGAAAACATAAAAATTGTTTTTTCAATTGATTTGGTAATTTCAAAAAGGAGTCATCTCCACTTAAAAAAAGAATTGGAAAATTCCTTTGCCTTAATTTTTTGTAAGTATATAGTAAATCCTTGGGATTTTATACCTTGCCAGCCACTCTGCATTCCTCTTCCAAGTTCCTCCGCCAGGTCTGCCTCAGTCGCCCTCGTTTCCTTGAGCCTTGGGGATTCCAATCCAGTGCCGTCTTCTCTATGGCCCCATCTTCTTTTTGGAGCGTGTGACCAATCCGCCTCCATTTTCTTTTTTGTATCTCTTCCTCTATAGGCTGCTGTCTGGCTATGCTCCATAGTTCCTCGTTTTCAACACTATCATGCCATCTCACACTAAGGATACGTCTTAGGCATCGTTTGATGAAAACTTGAAGGTGCTTCATGATTCTAACCGTGCTTTTTCAGGTTTCACAGCCATAGAGTAAGATAGCCTTTACATTAGATTTGAAGATTTTGATCTTTGTAGACCTGGTAATATTTTTGTTTTTCCAAACGGCATACAGTTGAATGAAAGCCGCATTTGGGTTTTTTTGAGTAGGGATATACAATTCTGTGAGTTGAGGTCTAATGTTTAATAGATGGATGGAAGAACGTGAGATAATGAAATATATGTGGGTTTTTTTGCTCTTCGGGATTGGAATAGAAAGGCCCCAAGGATTTATTGTCTTCGAACATTAGGAAGATGAAAACTTTGCTCAAAATAACATTGAGATATGTGAGAGTGTTTTGTGAGACCAAGGATATATCTTATGAAACAAGTCTCGTCTCTTGCTCACAGATAGGCCACTATACGCTAAGCATCCGTAATCAAACTATGGAAGGGGAAGAAAGGAAACTATAAGACAATGAATACTTTGAGGAAGAGTGTTTCTCGGAATCTAGTAACTGTTTGAGGACTGAAATTGATTTCTTGTTGATTTGGGATATGTTATGGTTTCAGGTGAGATGTTAATTTAAACCTATACCGAGGATTTTATTGGACCGAGGAGTGTTGGAACTGGAGTTGGTCCAGGAGCTGAGGGCCAAAAAAGTGTCTGATTTGGAAAACGTTTTTTATCTTATAGGCTGAAAGCAAGCATTTCATAGACTTCAAATAAGAACATCTGTCACCTCAGATCAATTGCCATAAAATTTTATAGACCAACGAAACAAAAAATTTCGAACTTTTTTCAGTTTTTTACGTATAACACGAAAACATTTCATTGCAGAGAAATCTCACCCTAGATGTCAGGTGGAATCTTGTCTCGAACAATATGGCGGGTGAAGCATACCAAGATCGACAGAGGACACCCGTCCTTACGCTAAGGTCTCCTCTCTACCTGATCCAAGTCCTCTTCCTTTAATTAATTTCCCAGGGCTACCCTTGGGAGACAAGCCAATCCCTTCGGTGGTTTCTCCAGTCTTCATGTGGATCCTATGAACTCCCAGAGCTTTAGAGAGGGTGTGCCTGCTCCAACTGGTTCAGTCTTACCATTAAATTTATTATTTTTTTTCGAAGGGTATTGTTTTCCTCCATTAAATCCTCTCTCCGCTCTTTCTGCCTGATAGTTCTTCCTTTGATCTTGACCTCTCAGGGTTCTCAAAGGATAATTTTTGTCTGTTTTTCAATTGTACTTTTTCAGTATCCTTATATCCTTTAATTCACTGACCAACTTTCTTAAGTGGGCAAGTATTGCTGAGATATTCTCTTGCATATTGCTGCTAGGAGACATATTGAGGCATTGAGGCAAGACTACTTTACAATTAAGGCATAGCATCTTGAGTCAGAAATTCTGCAGCATTTATTATGATGAATATTTTTGCAATTAGAACAAAACATTGACATTTTATCGTCTGCTGATAGCCTGCTTACAATGAGTACATGGAGCTTTCACAATAACAAACCAAATCGTTTGGTTTCCTCTTCTCTCGCACTATAATCTACCATTTCCTGAACACATTCTATAACGGATCGATCCCTCGGCCATCTTTTATAACTTACCTTACAGCTTCATGTAAAGGCAAAAAAAAAAAAAAAAACGGTTCATGCGCACTTGTTATCCCGGGTTTCGGCACCAGTTAAATATCTGGTTATACTGAGAGTAAACTGTTCAGAAACAGAAAGCAAACAGTCTGATTTTGAAATATACAAATAAGCTTTTGATTAACATGTTAGGTGCGGCATCGGTCCCCGGGGTCTGATGTCTTACATCCCCTCTTAACAGCCATTTTCACATGATAATGTCCGAAAGTCTGAACACTTCAAACACACAATTTAGTCAATTTTTAATGAGATTATTGCTTTGTAGTGCAGAAAATGTTGCTAACAGCTGAAATTCTGTTGTTTTTTAGAATCGGACTCCGAGGTCCGATATCGGTCTGTCCTGCGCCTATTATGTCTAGTTCCAATCCTTACCAAGAGGTAATGCCCTTGAGAAGCTCATTTAATTCACTTTTTAGTCAAAAGATAACGCTTTCGTCAAAGGATTCCCATCAGACCCCGACGCCTGATATCGTCTGTGGCTCATCAGCAGTCGGACCCCGGGGACCGATACCGTTCAATTCAGGATACCCCTAAAATATGCTGCCGCACCTAATGTGTTAAGAATCAATTTTAATAACAATAATTGATACAATGATATGTAACCATGTGTCATATTCATATTTAATGTTAAATGTTTCAATTCATCAATTGGTATTAAGGCGAATGCTGTCACATTCCAGTCCTTAATTTATGTATATATATATATATATATATATATATATAATTTTTAATTTTTACAATAGATCAAATATATGCTATTAATAAAATAGGAGGATTTGAAAATAACTGAAAAATGAGGCTATATATATATATATATATATATATATATATATATATATATATATATATATATATATTGTATTTTCAAAATAAATTAAATTGGAATTATTATTTAATATATTTTAAAAAGGTATAAATGATGTAATGATTACATATATTCTTGAAAATGGCACAAAGAGGCTGAAACATTGATAAATAGATTTTTAAATTAAAAAAAATTTTGGTGACATGCGGCCTATATCCGTTTTCATCAGACCTAGTTTACATCCTTAAGTAATTGATTATAGCAATGAATTGAAAAAAATATGGCCACAAAATATTTGTATTTTTTACTGAATAGAAATTTTATTTTGTTTATTAAAGAACAAATTAATTATATTTTTCATTGTTTATATACATGGTGAACAACAGATAAGAAAATAAATAAATATGACCTGTATCTATTAGATATGTAATTAGAAACTGTATTAAGTGTATATGACACACTTGAATATAATTCTAGTTAAAATGATGATTGCAGTTTCGTGCTCCTGATAGAAAACTTTTGCTGTTACTTCTTGAAGGTTTATTTAATTGTTTCAAATAATAAATATTCATTAATATTTTCCTATAGCCATGGAAAATAAATAAATTATTATTTATGTTAGGGAATTTCATTAATTTTATTTATTTATTATTTTTTTGTTATTTAATTTCCTTATTATTATCCACTTAACATTTAACATATGATTCTTAAATTAAATTATCTATATGTTTTTCTTTAATCACAAACATTTTATGTGAATCTGTAAAACTGCTTATCATATATTGTACAATTAATGTATGTTGAGTTCAATTGTTGTCATACATCTATGGGTGTAGGCATTTGTATACTTTTATATTACATCTACTATGATATCATTCCTTGTGGTCAGCAATTAATGACTATTGATAATTCTTATAAAATCTTTTTTGTCCTTCAAATACATTTTTGCTAATATATGAAATCTTTTCTGCAATGTGAAAATCAAATTTTGGAATACTGTGAGATGTGCAGGTAAATAATACATATATTTTTTCCTTGTTAATTATATGGTAAATTATCAATCAAGCAGAAATAAATAAAAACCTTTATGTTGCAACCCATGGAGGATTATGGGTTCTCTACTTTGCTAGGAAATACTGCTTCTTGGTCAGCAGTCCTCAGAATAGAATAGTATCATAGTATCCTGCCATAGCCAGATTCTAGCCTTATTGAGCTTATTAGTTAAATGTCTTACCACTGAATTACAACCGTCCCCAAAAATTAATAACTAACACTAAAATGATACAGAATGAAAAATATCTTATATTTTTGTCTTTAAATTTTCTTAACTAATTTGAAATTGATCAAAATTGAACAAAACAGAACTTAAAGAGTTTGTATGAACTTATTGAAATAAATAACTGAACATTCTCTATCCTATTAGACAAGGTTTGGAAGAAAATGAAGAAGGAAACTATTTTCCTAAGTTACTATCACAGTGCAAACCAGTAATCCAAACTTATTTCTGCTGAAGAGTGTTTAAATTATTTTTGAACACAGAGTGTAATCACCAAAATTACTATAAGGATTATTGATTATTTGAGTTTTATTGTTTGTCTGACATTGTGAATTGTTATTCTAGTCTAATAAAAATTAATAAACCCATATAAGTATTATAACCGATGACAGGTATGGGGTTTAAAGGTAAAAAAAAAAATGCCAGGCAAACGGATCAGAGAACTTTTAGTGGGGAAATGAGAAGGGAATTAGAAGAGCTGGATTTGGACACTACTGGTATGAAAGCAATCTTGTTGGCCCAGTTATGTGATTATTACTTAAGTCAAGGCTTGGATCCTTAATTTTGAAATAATAAAAATTATTTAAACCCACATAAGTGTTACAATATATTATTTATATACATGCATACAGTTATATACATACATACATACATTTTTTTTTTTTTAAAGAACTCAGTAACTCTTTTCGAGTATTAGATGTGAGATTTGTTACCGTGGAATGTTGTTCGCTTTTCTTCATTTCATATTATGATATAATGAACAACATATTCAAGCTTTATTATCCTTATTTCTTTTGTAGAATATGAGAAATTATAAAAAACCTTGAATAAAATAGAATGTGTGTGTTAGTATGTGCGTGTGTGTGCTTGTGTGTCTGCAGGTGCATGTGAAACATGCCTATTAAGTTTTAAAAATGCCCTACAATACAACTGAGTATGGGCTCCTTTGGGGTCATGACCCCCCCCCAATTTCATGCTCAATCCGCCGCCCCTAAATGTAATGGACTCTTGATCCCATTGTCAAGTACATGATCACACTACTTTTAACATTTTTTATTTCACCATAATAGTTATTATTTCATATCTTTAGAATACAAAAATTATTAATGATGTCATTTACTAATGTTTGTCACTTTTTAATAATTGTTCATATTCTTAATGCAGTGTGTCTCTATTTTAATTCTTCATTATATTTTCAAATGAAACAATATCATTTTCAACTCCACACCTTTTTCAGAACTTCATTAATTCATTTTATCAGTAGAAGGGAAAAATGAATGAAATTAGGTTTTGAAACCTGTGGTCTCTAAAGAGCTTTGATCTCTTTTAGGTATTAATAATTAATATATTTTATTCCATTATGTGTTTTTTATTTCGGGTTATTTTATTATACATTCAAAGAAATTTGAAGAGAAGAAGGAATAAGAAGAAAAAAATATTAGTATATTTGTATTACATTTGTAATTGATTAGCGGTAGGTCACCATTAGCTATAAAATATCCATAAATCCTTCCAGCCCCTTGTGGCATCAAGAAATTTCCAGTTGTAATTACCAAAAACATCTCATTTTCATACTAAACATTACTTTAGCTACATACACATTCAATAATATAATAGTAATATTTTAAAACACTAAGATAAATATCACCTACCATGTACCATTTTCTCTGTTTATTCATTTAAATTAACAATCATCATTATATTAAAGTCAGTTTTTCTTTCATTTAGAAGAAACATATATTTTATTATATTTAATATTAATACCTTTTTATTGTAATTAGTTTAAAAGCTAATCAATTGTTTTGAATTATTATAGTTTCACTATTTTTGCCGGTCTCTAGGGTCTGCGTCATCACTACATCAATATTTATTGGCAATTGGATTCTTTAAATCAGGTTGCTTGGTGTAATCAGCTGTTTGATTTTATCCGATAATGTATGTACATAATTTTTATCCAAAAGGGTCTGGATATCATCTACATATTAAAAAAAAAATTATTTAATATATTTATAGATTTATCTAACAAATTGTTAAGTTATATTCCACTAATTTTAATCAAAAGGGAACCTCATATTATTAAATACCCATTATCATAAACTTACTTTGTTAAGAAAACATTGATTTATTTTGTATGTTTGTTTAACGTCACTTTATATGCCACTAAGTAAAAAAAAAATCAAATGGTTTATTTATTTTAATGGTTTTATATGTTATTAATATGGAATATGCAGTGCGTATAAAGCTGAATTTATGTTTAGTATAAATAAGATGTTTTTTGTTATTTACTGCTGCAAATTTCTTGATAATGGCACTGAGTGGCCGAAAGGTCAACAATAAAATGATTTATGAATGAATTGTAAATATATTAAGAATATAGCCCTAAATTTCAAAAACTTATCTGAGAAAAGTAGTATATTGTGTGTTATCATTAGTACCTCTTGATATTAATATTGCTACCTAAGTATCATTGTCTATAATTTCACATTTCAATTGTAATAATTTAATTAAATTATGTACAATTTGTTTAGTGTAGTTATTACTAATAACTCCTTATTTAAATAATTATAATATGACATTTGATACTATAAAAGTATAGTCGAAAAGCTTAAGATAGTTTTCTGCAGTATCATTTTTAAATATTGAATATATTTAATATTCAATTACTTATACAATTAATTGTTCAATATTTTATTCAATGTACTTTTGAAGCACTGATAATTAATATCAGTTTAAGTTTTGTTTATTTTTTTTTTTTTTTTATCTTGATGTATTTTGATATTTTATCTAATTTTGTGATCTAAGAGTTAATTTTTAAGATTTTTTTTTTTTTTTATTGCTTTGACAATATCTTGTTTTGAGAGCTTGTTGAAGAACTGATTGTCGCAATTAGGAAAAAGAGGAAACAATAAAAAGTTAAATATGTGATTTAGAAATGTGACTTATTGTTAAGCTGCAAATATTTTTATTATATTTTGAAGGTTTTTATAAACTATAACAATTAGATGAGTTCATATCTTTTGTTATTTTGATAATTATTATTTATTAATTATTCCAAAGAAGAGAATTTCATGATTTTTCATTATCTATTTAATTAATTTTATTCAAAAATGATTTGTCATTTTATTGTTTCATTTTTCCAATTTAATCCAAGTAATTAAAATTTCCCCAATATTTATCTTTTTCTAAATTTGACTGTTTATTCAATTTTGCTCATGGTTGTATATATTATTTTTTATTTGAAATAAAAAATGGAATTATTTTAAAATGTAACTAATTTAAGGCCATTTATTAAACTAAGTATTTATTGAGTTATTGAATAATGCCTACTTTTACCTAATGCATACTTTTATTCTAATAAATTTTTTGTATATAATTTCAATCTTTTATACCGTTTTAGTTATGTATTAATTAATTCCCAAATTTTAAAATTTTAGCTGCTAGTATTGGACTAAAGTTTATATTTATATATGAAATGTGCAATTTAATCTCATTTTCCTCAATTATTTTTTTTAATGAAGTTATTTTCATTTAAATTTAATTTATTTCAAATATTTTTGAAATTATAATTATTGTCCAACAATATTTCCTTATGGTAAGACATCAAAAATTCTAATGTCTTAATTTATGGTATTATAAATAACAACATATAAAAGACTGATTGATTTTGGATAGTATGTTTAATTCTTCAACATGGGGCTGTGAAAAATTTTGCATGATAATTTTTTTTCTGTGTTCAAAATTATCGTACATAATATATACATCCATATATATACACGTTCACGCCGGGACTGTAATTCATGCTCCTCGCCCATTGGCGGCTGAGTTTAATGCTTTTCACTCTTTCGGACAGGAGCTATTCCAGGGCATTATGAAGTATTAGCTATCTAACAATAATAAAATAAACAATAAAAAATACTATCCTACTAATCTAATCTAACGGCGCTATGGTCCTTGCAGGACCCTGGCCTCCTCAGCAATCCTCTTCCACTCCAACCTGTCCGCAGCTGCCCTTCTCCATCCAGAAACACCCAATGACCGAAGGTCCTCCTCCAGATCCTGCAGCCAACGCAGTCTTGGTCTACCTCTACTCCGTTTACCACCAGGGTGTCCCTCCATTATCATTTTCGGGAGCCTACCACCTTCCATTCTTTGTACGTGCCCCAACCATCTTATCCTGGCACTCTTGATGGTGGAAACAAGATCTGGAGTTCCATAAAAATCTCTTAACTCCGCATTTGTCCTCATCCTCCAGCGATCCCCTTCTTTGGTAGGGCCAAAAATTCTTCTGAGGATTTTCCTCTCCCATGTGCTTAGCAGCCTTTCATCATTGTGTGTAAGCGTCCAGGACTCGCTCCCATACGTTACCACTGGCTTTAGGACCGTACGGTACACTCTTATTTTGAGGGTTCTGGATATTTCCCGATTTTGAAAGATTTTCCTTAGGGACCAATAGCATCTATTTCCAGCTATTATTCTAGCCTTAATTTCTTCCCTAACATTATTATCCTCCGTGATAACAGTGCCTAGATATTTAAACTTTGGTACTCTCTCAAAGCAGTATCCAGCCCCCTCAATATGTCTGTCTCCTGTTTCTTTCTTGCTTGTTACCATATATTTGGTTTTTCCTGTATTGATTGCCAGTCCCATCCTTCTAGCGGCTACTTCACACTCCTCAAAAGCTCCAAGTAGTGCACTGGCTGTTCTTCCTGTAATCACAATATCATCTGCAAACGCTAGATGTTGTGTCAATCTGTTGTAAATACATCCTCCTGGCCTTGTGCGGATCGACCTCATGACTACTTCTAGCACCATACTAAATAACACTGGGGAAAGAGGATCGCCCTGCTTAACACCTTTCTGAATGTTAAACTCTTTTGACAGTTCTCCTTGAATTTTTACAACTCCTTTGCTGTCTTGAAGGGTCATCCTGATAAGTCTGATTAGCTTTTGAGGACATCCTAGATACTTTAAATTTGAGTACATTGCATCTCTGTCTATGCTGTCATAGGCTTGTTTATAGTCTATAAACAAGTGGTGAAGTTCAACATTCCATTCCCAGCATTTTTCAAGCATCATTCTCATACTGAAGATGTGGTCACTTGTAGATCTACTAGGACGGAATCCACATTGATAATCACCAAGAACCTCTTCCGCTCTCTTGACAACGCGCTTCATTAGTAACATTGAGAGAACCTTGTAGACCGTGCACAGTAATGCAATTCCCCTATAATTTCGACAATCTAATTTGTCCCCTTTCTTATGGATTGGCAATATAACAGCCACGTTCCAATCCTTTGGCATTTCCTCCTCCATCCATATCTGTAATATTAGCTCATATATTTCTCTATGAAGTGCCTCCCCTCCAAATTTTAGTGCTTCTGCTGGTATACCATCCATTCCTGGTGCTTTATTATTTTTTAGTGTCATAATAGCTTCTTCTACTTCCTCAGGATCTGGAGGTTCCAGCTCTGTATCTTCCTCTGTCATGATGAGTTCGCAATTTATCTCCTTAGGGTTTTCCTCTGGGTTTAGCAACTCTTCGAAGTAGTCCTTCCACCTGTCTATCACATCATTTTTGTCTCCCACGAGTCGACCTTCCTTGTCCTTGCAAAAGGATATACGGGGTTGAAATCCTTTTTTGATCTTTTTTACTCTTCCATAAAAATGTCTGCTTTTTTTGTTTTCAAAATCCCTAAGCATTGTTTCCAGATCTTCCTTTTCATTTTTTCTCTTTTTATTTCTGCACAGCTGCTTTACATTTTCTCTTTTCTGTCTGTATTCTTCCACGGCTTGCCTGGTGTATCTTTGTAGCATCCTTTTATATGCTATCACCTTCTGCTGTACCGCTATTTTACATTCCTGGTCAAACCAACAGTTCTCCCTTTTCCTTTTTTCTTCGCCTAATACCTCTTCTGCGGCCTTCCTAACAGCTTCACTTATTTTGATCCATTTGTTTTGGACATCTTCCTCTTCCGTGTGTAGTGTATTGTTTCGAAGATTTTCTTCCACTTTCCGAATGTATAGTCCTTGCTTCTCCGGATTTTTCAGGTCCTCTACTTTATACTTGTTCCTTGCTTTCTTTGTTGTTCCCCTAAATTTAATGGCCAGTCTTTGTTTGTATTTTATCCCTACCAGATAATGATCTGTTGAGCAATCTGCGCCCCTATAACTCCTCACATCTTCTATATCACTCTGGTGTCTGGTATCAATCATAACATGATCAATCTGGTTTTTGGTTTTGCCATCTGGTGAGACCCACGTTTCCAAATGGATATTTTTATGTTGGAAGAATGTACTTGAGATTTTCATGCTCTTACTAGAGGCGAAGTCTGCTATTCTGTATCCATTATCATTGCTGTTTTCATGAAGGCTAAATTTTCCCACTCCCCTTCCCAGGGTTTCTTCCTTTCCAATTTTGCTATTGAAATCTCCAAGAATAATTTTTACATCATATTTTGGGAGTTCATTATGGGCTCTTTCTAGTTGATCGTAGAAAGCTTCCTTTTCTTCATCTGTCTTCTCTTCCGTCGGTGCATGCACGCTTATCATAGAGATATTAAAGAATTTTCCTTTCAATCTTAGGGTGCATATTCTTTCGTTGATTGCCTTATAATCTAATATAGCGTGTTTTATTTCTTTTCTTACCATGAAGCCAGTTCCATACAGATTTTCTTCGTGTCCACTATTGATGAGAATATATTTTTTTAGCTCTATCATGGTTAGTTGTTTTTTCCACCTGATTTCCTGGAGTGCCACAACGTCAATCTTATATTTACTCAGACACTCTTCTAGCATCTGACTCTTTCCTATTTGTAGGAGGCTACGTACATTCCATGTTGCTATTGTTATACGCTTTGTCCTTTCCGTTCCAAGTCGTTTGCCATTTATCAATCCGAATCCGAGGCTTTTTTGAGGTTTTTTAGCAAGTTGTATACACAGGTGGGGGTGCTGGCCCCACTCTGTGCTCCTTTTTGTCGCCTTTTACGACTGGCAGGAGATACCCCAGGCCTATTCTGTCCCGAGCCTGGACGGGGACTATCCTACTACTTATGTTTATAATACGATATTAATTATAATTGTTTTTAAAAAATAAATTTTTATACGTTATATAAATATATGAATAAATAAAATAAATAAAATAATGTAAAATAAATAAAATAATATATGAATAAATAAGTATAAATAAAATAAAAATAAATGAATTTACATTAAATTTTCATTATTTTAACTTTGAGCTATATAGAAATTATTTCTACTTTCTTAACACTTTGGCTGCCATGTCACCTGAAATCGAGTAACTGTTCTCTTGTCAGAGAATCAAATATTAAAATTGTGTCGAAACGAGAGGGTTGTGTATATTAACTATTATATACACTATTATATTAATGTCATTATATTAAAATTGTGTTGAGATTCTCAGGTATTCTTTTTTGGCATTTAAAGTGTTAAAGATCTAATTATTTGGCCGGAGAGGCATTCTAGTGCGAGCCACCGGTGGTACACGCCGCCCGATGAGACAGTCAAGTGCGAGCCACCAATGGTACGCGCCGGCGTGAACGTGTTTATTTTATGTGGGGTTGTCAGTCATTTAATGTTTGTTTGGGTTTATAGGCATAGAACCTCCTGGTCATCAACACCTGAAATATTCCTATAAATGTCAGAGGCTCCTAAAAATAAGGGTCTGGACTAAATCGGAAAAAGAATTTTTTTAAAAATCATTTTATCTAAAGAAAATTTGAACCACTTTGTAGCAAAGTTATCGGGGAATGGGCAATTATCTAAGGGTGGGATCTGATTGACAGACAGTCATCTAGTCATAATAGTCATCTATTAAACATTTGTTTACTAAATTAATTAATCTATAATTTTAAATCATTTTATCTGAATATTAAAGATTGGCCATGGCCAGGGCTTGAACCTGAGTTTCAACATTACTGTTGTGGTGGGATAACCAACTACATTACCAGATCCCACATCACAGTATATCTACCTTCTCTCTTCACTGATTCCAAGTTCCTGTTCACTGCAAAATGGTGGAACTTCTGATCAGTTGAGAGATGTTGACATGGCTATGATGTGGGCTCTGATAGTGTAGTTGGTTAGCTCACCACAACAGTAATGTAGAGACACGTGGTCGAATCCCAACCATGGTTAATCTTTTCTCTTCTGATAAAATTATTAAAAGTAATACACTACAAATAGATATATTAAATATAAAATGATATATTTAAAAAAAGATATGTAGATAGTAATTTGGGTGTTGATTTATTTAAATGTATTTGAATGCGACTGAAATGATCATAAGTTTGTTTGCATGGTATAACGTAATCATTTAAACAGGTTATAACAGAGAAAAATAGGGAAAATAAAAAAAGGTAAACTAGAAGTGGTTAAACATTAGAGAATAAAGAAGAGAAAAAAGAAAATTAATTAAGATATGATTAGAAAATAATTATAAGTACGTATATATAGAAGATTAGGTCTAATAGATAATTTAATGATGTGATTATTAATTTACAGTTCGTAATGAATCTGATTACTTTTCCAATTATAGAATAATCATCTATTAGTGCCCTACTGATATCGGGAGTTATTCTGAGTATGTCCAGAACTTTTTTGTTGTAACAAAATTCCTTGAAATTAAGTATAATATCAAGAATTTACTAGCACCACACTTTGGGCATATTCAGGATGCATCCCTTGTAATGAGGTGTACTTATGTTAGTCGGGTGTGTCCTAATCTAAGGCGTGCAATAGCTTCCTCTTCACAACGTTTATTGCGGTTAAATGTAGTCCTTGGCTTCACATTCTTTTCTATATGTTTTAATTTGCTAACACCTTTCGGTCTGGAAAAAACATGAACATAGTTATTTAATCATCGCTCAAAATATTAACTTATTGGAAAAACATATATATATTCTGGTTTCAGAACATAGGCTAAGAGTGGGACTGGTTTAAAAAGCACCTGTCAACATCCTAATTCCGGCATAGTGAATAGTTTCAAGCCTGGCTAGGATTCGTGGGTGAGCAGAACTGTAGATAAATAACCCTTATCAAGTTTGGAACCAACCAGTGCCCGGTAGAGTGTCATCAATGCAGCCCTGTCTTAAACCCAAGTAGTACTGCTGAGAACTGAAGATCTATTGATAGGGACCAAATGTCAAGTGTCGATTCTAACCAAGAGTTACTTGAAGTGACCTTTATTTCTGTTAATGTTATTGTTGATATTGGCCTACTTGTCTGCAAACAACAATGGTTTTACACCCTTTGGGAGGTTGACCCCTAGGTTATTCATCGCTAGTGAGAAGAGGGTTGTTCTTAGTACGCCGGCCTGAAGAAGATTATTCAGAAAATGTTGAGCGTTAGTGAACATATGTCCTATTGTACCGTTTAATCATAATTTATGCAGGATAACTGTATGATCAAAGTTGTCATAAGCTTTTACCAATCAAAGAACTCAGCTCCTGTCTGTTAGCCATCGATAAAGGCATATTGTGTTTTAGATTCTACCACAACTAATTGATCTATTGTGGATTGACCCTTACTGAATGCTGATTGAAAAGGTTGTATTAATTTGTTCCTACCTATCATCCACATTAAACTTTTATTGGCCATCCGTTCCATGGTTTTGCTTAGGAAGATCGGACGTTAGATGGTTGGAAGGTGTTTGTCTTTTCCATTTTTTAGTATTGGAACCACAAGAGAGTTCCGCCAGCTATTCATAAATCCTCCTGTATACAAAATATGGTTGTATTAATCGAGAAGCCATTGCAGAGTATTAATCAGTAGTTTTTTAGCATATCGTTTTGAATGTTGTAAAGGTCGACTCGGTTTAGGACCTCTTTTGGTTTCCTTATTGTGAATCCTATGTTGTATGGCAAGATGACTTATCTGGCTGTTTTATTCAATTTCTCCTGGCTCCGGGTTTTAAACTTGCTATCATCGGTTTCCCAATCATATGTTGCCATTGGCAACAGTAAACATTCAGCAACAGTATTGGTTACGGATACGGCTATCAGTCTATTGCCAATTAACACTCTGTGCAGAGGAGGTAAATTTATCTCCTCCAGGCTGATCCCACCTAGGATATTTACCTCCTATGGAAGGAGGGGCTCCTTTGAGTTACTTGGGTTGCCCTTATGGTGCGATAATGTTGCTGTAGACCCTCCAACAGTTGCTCTTGCCCTCCGTAAAGATAAAGCGTTAAACCTTTGCAAGCCTGTTTGGGATTGTTGGTATTGTTGTTGCCAAATGTTCCTGCAATCTTCTTTAATAGCGAAATAAAAATCAGTATAAGGGACCGAAATGTTTACTGGCTCGCCTGTATATATAGCCTCTCTTGCAAAACCATCAACTTTTTCATTTTCTATAATCCCTGCGAGAGCTTTGACCTGTTTGAATGTGTTTATTATTTTTTAAAGATTCGTGATGTAATTTAATGATGTCCAATAAGACTTTGTTATTGTTTATGTTTTTAAAATTATTTATTGCTTGTAATGAGCTTAAGCTATCTGTTAATATTACAAATTTACTTTTTTCCGACTAATTAATATATTTTAAGGCTTCTAGAATAGCGTATAATTCTGATGTGAATGATGAACAGCCTGGCGGTAATTTAAATTTTGCGATATGTTTGAATTTTGGAATGTATATTGCGCTGCCTGATAAGTTACTTATTTTTGACCCATCGGTATAGATGCAAATGTGGCGCGGCCAATTATCAGAAATAAGGGTTTTTATTTCCTGATTTAATGCTATTTGAGGTAGAGATTTTAATTTTTTTTTTTTTTATTATTATGTTGAATTTTTGAAAGAGCATTTCGAAGTCAACAGAGAACTGCGGAAGTATATTAGCCAGATGAACGTGGTCTTGATTTTTTTGATGCTTTATAAAACTATTATAAATAAGTGGTTTATATTTTCTTTTCTGCCAATAAGCCTTGCCTTAATACTAGTACGCATAAGTACATATAGGATTTCTTGCTTTTACTTTGAACATGATTTTATCATATTTTATCAAGGTTTGGTGAATTAATACATTTAGATTAATAAAAAAGGCCAATTTCACCAAAAAACAGTAATAAAAATTTATTTTTTATTCTGGCAACGTTTCGGCTTCTAGAGCTATTTTCAAGCCTGTAAGCACATTTACATAAATTATTAATCTATAATTCTATAACAATACATAGAAAAAAAATTTTTTTTTAATAACATTTAACTTTTTTGTATTTTTGTACCTACCATGCATCATACTTCGGAATTTTTCTTATGGTGATTTAGAATAAAAACCAACAAACCAACCCCAAGTCATACCTCAACAAATATTTTGGAGTAACATATATAGAAGGGCTAACTAATAGAGTAGAAAACACTTTCAGAAAATATGATTTAAGCGACATAAAATTTGGAACTAAAACAGTGAATAAGATCAATAAAATATATTCAAAAACTAAAGACAAGATTCCAAAAGAAAAATTGACAAACGTAATATATAAAATAAACTGTAAGCAATGTCCTGAAAAATCATATTACGGGCAAACATCGCAATGGTTCGAAAGAAGATTACAACAGCATAAGCAAAATTGTTCCGCTAAAACGACAAAATCAAAACTAGCAACCGGTTTATCACAACATGCCGTGAACCACAAACATGTTTTTGATTTCGAGAAAGCACAAATTATACATCATGAAAAGAACACTAACAAAAGAAGAATATTAGAATCCATCTATATAACCAAAAACCTGACTAAAACCGTGAATCAACAAACTGATGTTGACAATTTAAACATTTTCTACGCCAATATCATACAGAATTTTAAAATAAACGTCAAATAAAACCATTTTTTTTCTTTTTTTTTCCGTTGTTTGTGAACCACGTAAAAAAACGTTTTAAAAGATACTTTAAATTATTCATACCCAATCAGTGATCGCCTACAATCATTCCTACTTAGCACCCCACCCCTCTCATAGAATACCATAGTAATCCAATCAGTTGCTCGGAGTTAGTGGTGGCAGATATAACAATGTATGACAGATGGGTAAATATAATTTTTTATCAATCTATAGCAAATAACCTTTCTAAACACAACATAAGATAATTTTATTTACGATTTTTTAGATTTAAAAATGACGCCTCCAGCAAGTTTTTTATTTACAACCTTAAAAATATTTTTATTCTAAATCACCATAAGAAAAATTCCAAAGTATGATGCATGGTAGGTACAAAAATACAAAAAAGCTAAATGTTATAAAAAAAAAAAAAAAAAAAATTCTCTGTATTGTTATAGAATTATAGATTAATAATTTATGTAAATGTGCTTACAGGCTTGAAAATGGCTCTAGAAGCCGAAACGTTGCCAGAATAAAAATAAATTTTTATTACTGTTTTTTGGTTAAATTGGCCTTTTTTATTAATCTAAATGATTTTATCACTTATTAGTTGTCTTCTAACCTTTAATGGCATTTCTACTGCTTCATTTAATATGATATCTATTGGGGTTGACTTAAGGAGCCCTAAGCATATTCGTAAACATCTATTTTGTATGACATCTAGTTTTTTTTAATTATGTGTCTGTCGCTTCGCCGTAGATAACTGCTCCGTAGTCAAATATTGCCCTTACAGTAGCCCTATAAAATAGTAACGAAATATTTGGATACGCACCCCATTTGGCGTTCACACTAATTATTCTTAAGGTGTTAACAATTTTTTCCGATTTTTTGATGATTTCTGCAATGCTTATTCCATTGCATTAGTGCTTATTCCAATGCAATTTTCTGTCAAAATACATCCCGAGTAATCGGACACTAGGAGCGCACGGAAAAGTTATTCCCTCCAAAATTATTTCATCCCTTAATAGAAAAATGTGTTCCCTACTAAATGGGCAAACTACTGATTCCGTTGCCGAAATTTCCATGCCACAGTCGAGTTTCCATCGTTTGGAACCTTTTATAGCTTCATTTAAGAGCTGTATCGCACTATTTGTATTTTTATGAGATGTGTATAGGCATATGCCGTCAGCGAACTAAAAGATTGAAATTTCATCCGGGATATATTTTCTTAAGTCGGATGAGAAAATTATAAATAGTATACAACATAAAATTCCTCCCTGAGGTAGTCCTACTCTCGCATTTCTAGTTAAAATTATTGAATTGTTGACCTTTAAACATATTTTTCTATTATCTATTAGATTAATTATAATATCTATAATTTTACGTGGAATTCCAATTTTGTTCATTTTCTTGCCAGTATATGTATGGGAACGGAATCGTATGCTTTCGTTATGTCAAGAAATAGAGCTATTGTTTTTTTACCATTAGTGAATGCAATTTGGATATCCGTGTGAAGCGCCAAAAGACTATCGATTGTGGATTTCCCTTTTCGAAAACCATATTGATAGTTGGGTAATTTTTTATTTGATTCTAACCACCATTCTAGTCAGAATTTGATCATTCTTTCAAATGTTTTGAGAATACAAGAACTAAGGGCTATGGGTCGGTCAGAATTCTAGTGGAATTTAGAATCGGAGTTGTATATGGGTTATTGGTTTGATAGGGAATGTTCATAATTATAGGTAAGTGATTTGATCCTAAAGGCTCGTCATATACTTTCCAATCTATTGTATGAGCAATATTGACCATACAAAAAGTGACGTCCAAACAAATATTTTTTGATTGTCAAATATAATTTACTAGAGTAGGCTTTGTTTAAGCAAATCAAATTCGAATTTTCTATAGCAGAAACTAGATTGTTGCCTTTGCTATCACAATCTTCACACCCCCATTGATAATGATGGGCGTTCACATATCCACCTACGATTACAGGACTTTCAAAACTGTTTATCAAATTTTCCCAATCAGTTTTAGTTATTGAGTGTTTAGGAGGAACATATAAGGACACTAGGTTAAGTTTATGTTTATTATCTATTTTTAATGTAATCGCTACTATTTCTACATTATTTATTTTGTGGAAATTTAAGATTTGGGTGAAATAGAATTTTGATTTTATTATGACTGCGACTCCTCCGTATCCATCTGGTCTATCCTCCCTAACTACATTGTAACCAGGGATGTTGACGTACCTATTGGGTTTAAACCAAGTCTCTGAGAATAAGGTGATGTCTATTTTTTCCGTGAAAATAAATGATTCTAAGCTATTTTTGTTCGAAATAGCTGATCTAGCATTCCATTGCATTAATCGTATTGTTTCGGTCATGAAAGGTTCTGGATTAGACATAAAATTGAAATGTTATTAAATATTTATTATTTTGTTTATTCTAAATAGCTTTAAATTATTATTTTTAAAATATGTCGTAATATTTTAATCTAATTAAAATTAATTTATTAGTAATTATATTTGAAAGCTTTCGCTTCTATCTCTAATCATATTTCTAATTTCTTCTTCGGTTATTGTAAAATTTTTGTTCGATATTATTGTATTTATTATTGCGAATATAGCTTCTGAGACTTAATGGGTTTTTGTAGGCTTAGCGTACAGGGTTCCGGAAGGTTTGTTTGTAGGGATATTGCTGTTTGTAAATATTGGGGTTGTTGGGTACAAAGGAGCGGAATAGCTATTGTTTATATCTCTTATTTGTCGTATTATTTCGTTTCCGTCTTGTTTTACTGGACTTGTGACTCGAAGCCTTTTGTTTACACTAATTTTGCTTTTAATGAATGAATTAGCTATGAAATTAGAGTTTATTTTATCCGCGTGGTCTAAGGTTGGAAATGATTCCGGAGTTTGCCTAAGAACGGCCCAACTTTATGATTTTCCTTCCAAACAATTTTTAGCTTCTAAATAGGTTAAATTTTGATTGGCCATTAATTCTTTAATCTTTTTTTGGTTAGTGAATTCCGGGCATAGATTTTTGGCTAATGAAGAATGATTCCCATTACAATGTACGCATTTCAATAAAGTACCTGGAGTACACTCTTCCTTGGTATGTTTTTCGCCACAGACTGGAGAGCTGGGCTTTTTACTTTTACACTGAGAGGTGGGATGCCCATATCGGAAACAGTTCTGACACTGTATAACAGAT
This sequence comes from Aelia acuminata, assembly GCA_911387785.2. NCBI lineage: Eukaryota > Metazoa > Arthropoda > Insecta > Hemiptera > Pentatomidae > Aelia > Aelia acuminata. The sequence continues at coordinate 61,326,058 of OU426980.1, read as the reverse complement.
TGAATGTACCGGTGCACCTTGCACCTGACATAGTGTATGCTAATATAATTAGGTAAAAATTGACCTCTGAAGGTAATTAAAACAGTACCAGTCAGTATTCTTTTGTTATGTTGTTAAAAACTTTCTTATTAAACCTTTTAACACCGGTAATTTTGAGGGATTCAGAATATAATGTTTTTGCATTGTTATGAATGTCTTCCTCCGATAAATTTATATCTACATCCCTTATTACACCTTTTCTCTCCAGCATAAATTGCGAGATCTATACTATGAAGTGTTTTGTTTTTAAGATTTCCGATGTAACCAAAGCGTTCGCGTGTACTCCCAACCTGGTTTCTACTTGTATTCTATTGCGTCCTGTTCTATTGATTGCCAAAATATTATTGTATATTTCAGGACTCGATTCATTTAGTAATTTTCCTATTGTCATAGGGTGAATACGACTAATCCCGGCCTCTTCGTTCGACTTGCTTTCAATTAATACGCAATAAGGTCCTAAATCTCTTTCTTTGTATAAACGGAGTGGTTTATTCGAATTATTAGTATTTGTATTTGTTTCGATTACTGGACTATTTTCTACTTGGGTCGTATTTGAATTGTGATTGTCAACACCTTCCATTTCTACTTCAGTTAAATTTGAATTAACGGGTTGATCCTGAGGTAAATTATTGAGTAAACTACTATGTGATATATCTGGGGGAATATCATTTCTACCATCACTGGAACCTGGCATTTTCGCTTCTAACAATTAAAATAAATAATGTAATATAAAATTAATACAAAGAAACAAAAACCTGTCGAAATAATATAACTTAAATAATTAAATACCACTGTTAAATAAAAAGAAAAAGAATAAAAAAATAAATTATTTGAAATTAAATGTCTTATCTGGCCTGAAGGCTGCTAATTCTACGAAGATCCTCACTGTTCGAAGGTTAACCACCGACACGGGGGGTTAATGGTGGGGGTTGTTTATGCATAGGACCGTGTGGCCATCCATGAAATCAAGAATGGTACCGCAAAAGGTTAAAGATGGATGAATAACTCCGTGGTTTTAGTATCTGATGCTTTATAGCCAACTCATCTATAGAATAGATTTGTTTAAACTTTTGATTTGGAAATTATTTGAGAATGTACTTTTTGTTTATTTTTTACCTTATTAAGGTAAAGTTAGTTTCCTCTGTTTGTATGCCCGAGTCCCTCAGAGCTTTTTCAAGCCTCAACTGTGGAACATCAGGCTTGCCTAAGACCTCTACTGGAAATAAAGGATTGACTGAGACCAGCCTGCTCTCTACTTATTCCATCCTTTGTCACTTTGCACATCCAAACAAGCTGTTTAGGGATATTTGACTCTTTCACGTAGAATATTAATTTGTAATTTGTAAAAGCCATTAGTTTGAGCCTTTATGGTGCTAAAACTTTAAATGAATGGGATTTAAATTGAGAAGTTGCCTTTACTGCCTTTTAAAACCTCTAGTGTTTTATACTGATTTGGCGGAGGTGTTGGGTCTGCTGATTTTCTTCTTAAGTCAATTTTAGTTTTATTTTAAGACAACTTTACTTAAGAATAGTTAATTAAGTTAGTCATTATGAACTTTCCCATAAACTATTCTTGATATTCTTAACTGAAAGATTGGCTTGTCATTTATTAAATTCATATAATTTAATAAAAGCAAGAATCAAACCTTAATTTAATTAATAATGCCTATCAGATCCGTAATCAATTCAGTAATATAGATAAAATATTTACTTTTTACTGTTCAATATTGTTTTTATTCTCCCTCCCCCCCCCCCTCATACTCTCTTTCTTTCACTATCTCTCTCTCTCTCTCTCTCTCTCTATATATATATATATATATATATATATATTTATTTATTATAGACCTACTTTTGAAATTTCCAATGATTGTCTACTTATTATATATATTTTCTCCAAAAGCTTTTGATTCTGATGTTAGAATTTTTGAAGTTTTACAGTATTATTGTTTTGTATTAATCTGGATTTTCTTTAAGATATGAATAATATCCAAAAACTACATTTCTATTCAAAATCTCAAAAAATGAAAAATTCTATTAATATATATTAAAAAAAATATTTGAAATTTTCTGTTTTATAATTTACTGAAAATCATCTTATGAATATTTTTTTCTGTATAAAATTAGTATGTATTTATGTGCATAGTTTTCTCATAGATGGACTGCAGTTTTTTTAAATATCTCATCCAGATGTATGTATTCAATTATATTTTTTTTCATAGAATTATTCAATATTGAATTACTGAAATGCATAAAGTACTTATAAAACAATGTTATGCATGAAATTTAATTGTTTATTTGGTTGCCGTTACTTCTTAGGGTCAATGGAAACATTACATTTGTTTATGCTGTTAAAAGTCATTTTGTCTCTAAGTAAATATGATATAGTTTTTGATTTATTGTAAAAATCTATTAAAAATGCCATGGAATACAAAATATAAATGAATTGTACTTACTATGATAGCTTAAAAACATTTATTAATTTTTCACTGTTCCAATTTTGATACAAATAAGAATAAGACATATGAAAATGTTTTAAACTTGTGAAACAGGCGTGATGATTAGATAGAAATTATATTTTTTTGGAAATGTTTATTTTGTTTCATGTTATATATTTTTAAAGATAATTAATTGTATTCCTTACATTTGGTTCTACTATGTCTATTGAATCATGGATGGCTCCCTTGGATGTTTTTTTTTTTTTTTTTTTTTTTTTTTTTTTTTTTTTTTTTTTTTTTTTTTTATATAGAAGAATATTTCTCATGTATTAAGTATAATATATCATGATCATTATGGTTATTCTTTCTCTGATTTCTTTTTCTCTCTTTTTTACATTGTCATTTTTATTTTTCTGTGATTGTTGATGAACTGTTCTATTCATTAACATTGATGAATAAATTTTCAATTATAAAAACTTCTATAATTGTTGAATTATTTTTGTGGTTTTTTCACCTAAAAATCTTTTATAAAACACCTTGTTATTTTCCTTAGGTTATCTTATGATTATTCGACTTAAAATGTTTTATTAAAATCCAATGCTGCAAAGTTAAAGTACCTGGAATCCTGGAATACCTGGAAAAAATTAACCACATTTCTATTGAAACTTATTAGTAAACATTTGTCATTCATCATCCAAATTATGTTTAAACCTCCTACTCAGATTTTCTTTTATTATTAAATCTTACTCTTTAAATTTAAAGAAAAAAAGTGTGTTTTCATTTAGCCATAAGGAACAAATGAACACTAATCATTGTGGGGGAAACAAATTTGATTTCTATAAGTATATTTATTTGAATAATTTATTTTTGAAGAGAAAAGATTTGGCTCCGCCGGGAGTCGAACCCGGATCTCCCGCGTTACATGCGCGGATGCTAACCACTGCACCACAGAGCTCGGCTCAAGGCAGAGCAAATCCTTCCTCTTCACTGATACCTACTCCCCCTATCTCACAAATTTTGCGAGTAGTAGCGGGGGGTGGACAAATTTTGTCCAGTTTATGATATTGATTGACATATGTCAATTTTTAAATTATTTTATATTAATCTAATCTTAATTTGTGGGTGACCACCATTTTAAATTATTTTTAAATAATTTATTTTTTGAAGGATTTGCTCTGCCTTGAGCCGAGCTCTGTGGTGCAGTGGTTAGCATCCGCGCATGTAACGCGGGAGACCCGGGTTCGACTCCCGGCGGAGCCAAATCTTTTCTCTTCAAAAAATAAATTATTTAAAAATAATTTAAAATGGTCTTCCTTTTACATTGGAGAAAAATTACCCAATAAATCTTTGTCTAAGAACAGCTGCAGGGTCCTTAGCTTCTTTCAGAATTACATGGGAGTTATTAATTTTATCTATAATTATAAAAGTGATCATCTTAAACTGGTAGAGAAAGGTGTGCTATGAAAGAAAAATAGATTGATGCATTTTGTTTTATTAGTTATTTTTTACCAATCTATTATTTAATTTAGTTATTTACTTTCCTGAATCATTTTTCCTTTGAATCATATGGTATTAGGCTGGTTACTATATGTTATTGGTCTGAACTTACTGGTTTAGTCCCTGTTATTTGTTTTTTAACTAAAATTCATTAAGTTAACAATGAAGGTTACAGAAGAATGACACAGCAGTTTTGTCAGTTCTTGAATGGATTGGTTTGTTTATACTCAGTTATCTTATCTCTCAAGCCAAACCTGTGTTGCTGTTTTAATATGAATTGAGAAAAATTTGAAATTGAAATGGTGTACTTTTGCGGCATTTTTGGAAATAAGGATGTTCAGGAGGGGAGGGGTGTTTTGAATGGAAGGATTGAGCAATGATGGTTTGAGGTTTTCAACAGCGGCAACACCATCCCTGAGAAGAGCTCTGGAGCCTCAATGTTTCATTCAGATGAACAAGTGGAACATTGAGGCTCCAGAAAGTGTCTTATAGGCCATTCCCAGAAACCGCACAACCATATTTCTGTCATCATCTTTGCATCAACATACATGCCGTATTCTTTCTCTTTTATTTAGGTGTGCTTTCTCCCTCAATTATTTTATTTCTTATTAAAATATTTAATTTCTTATTGTTTCCTAGTTATTTATTTATTTTTATTAATGATAAATCAAGAATTCGACTAGGTAGTTTCTTTAATAAGAAAACATAGATAGAAATGCAAAAAAATTTGGTGAATAAAGGTCAAACATATTATGTTTTTTTATAATTATGTTTTATAATAATTTATTTTATTTTATTTTTGCCCTTTTATTTAATTTATTTTGTGGCATATGGCCATTCTGGGCTCTTTTTAAGTTTGGATTCAGTGCCAATACTGTTTTGAATAACTAATAAAATTACAAAACATTTTAAATATATTTATTTTAATATTTATAATTTACATATATATCACAGTGCACTATTTAGAATATTTTAATTTACCTTTATAGCTAGATAATGTTATACTGGTTCCAGTTTAGTAAGAGTGGTGATGTACATTCTTTTTTCATGTCCTTAGGTCACCAGTAGTTGATTGTTCAAAATTCTGCTTTTCTTTTCTGTTATCCCTCAATGTGTTTATGGGCATTCTTACTTGGTTACAAACAAAATAGGTAGTTTCTTTACTGCCTTCGTCCAACTTCCATGATAAGGTTCATTAGAATAGGCCAAGACTATTCTGCTTGGTCAACATACTCAGAACTGCTGCCTTTGGCTTCTTGCTCACCACTCCTCTTTTCCTTTAGTTAGATCTGTAATATCGATCTTTTTACATTTTATTTAAATTATTTAAAAATATCGTTATAATATATTAATTAAAAAAATTTAGTTTTATTTTAAGCTGTTGAAATTAGATACCTAGTTTGCATCAATTTCATTTTGCGGTTTTCAGTCCTGGCAATGCATGAATTGGAGAAGTATTGACTTGTTAATTACTTACTGCTATATAAGTGACTCATAACTTTATTTTAGAATCTTTGAACTGAACTCATCAACTAATTTTAGTTTCTTTTCTCTGTAATTATTTTATTTCTAGTAGTTTGACCCATGATGTGGAATGCTTAGAAATTTCTGTGTGAATGATGAAATTAATGCAGACTAGGTATCTCATTTCAACAGCTTAAAGCAGATCTATCAAACTGAGATAGTACATCGATATTAAGTAGTTCAACTGCACTGTAATATATAGATGCAGTTCAGTTTTAATTATTTACTGGTTTTTTGTGAACTCCCGGATTTTGATTTGATTATAACTCCGAGAAAAAAAATGTATATGTGATACGAACAGATAACTACTCACTTATAACATTTTTAACCTGATTTGCCAGGACAAAAAATCCATGCTATTATCTTATTTTTACCTACAATAGTTTTTATGGATATTACCATAAATTATTACTTAAGGTTTTGTTTGTGGGCAACTAATACTTTTGGAAGTTGCTCCTTTAAGAGCTGACTTTGTGTTGATTAGTAAGTAATTGTAAAAAATTTAAGTACTTAGGATCAAGGTATCCTCAGAAGATACGTATGATGAAGATATCAAAGCTTTAAGTACCAAAAGGGAAGCAGCCGATAGGCTGCCTAAATTTCTTATTATGGAGTACGAAAGAGACATTGAAAACCAAGAAAGGAATATAGAAATCCATAATAGAAGGTACGTACTCTATGTTTCTGAGACGTGGGAAAGAACAGAAAACATTAGCAGCCTTGGAAATGGATTTTGGAGTAGTTGAGTGTCGAAGTTGGACCATATACCAAACACAGAAATAAGGAGAAAGGAAGAAAAAGACAGTAGAGAAAATTACAGATACTTTACTCGATTCAAACTAGGAAACTTAGTTGGTTTGGGCCTGTCATGGGAATGGGGGCTGAAAGATGGCCAAGACATATGCGAGACTTTGTCCTGGATGAAAGAAAAAAGAGCAAAGAAATATAGTAATTAGTTTTTGTTGGTAATTTAGCACGTTAACAATAAGTATGTGCTTATTTCACTTAAATAATCCCCGTAGGATTAATTGGGCAGAAGATAATGCCATTTATCTGGAGGCTTTGTTCCCTGACTCATCTCTCCTCAATTTTAAGTACACTTTGCTCAAAATCATAGGACACCCCATTCATGTTAAATTCATTATAAGAAATCGTTAGCTTTTGACTATTTTAATTGTAGGTAGGAATTAGAATTGGAGTTTGATAAATAAATATAGACTAATAATCTAGTAATTAAAAATATTTACATGAAAATTTACTGCGAAAAAATTATAGGCCACTTATTTAAAATGTTTTATATATTTTTGGGCCCCCTTATTTTTCTAAAGCTGTAAGCATTCTATTTGAAAGGGATTTTAAAAGTTGTATATAGATAGAAATTAAACCACTTAGTTTGAATGCTGAGCCCTGAGTTTGTCCAGAGAAGTGAATTGCCTTCATGCAGCAAATACCACCCTACTCAATTGTACCAAACAGTTCTCGATGTTGTTGAGATCAGGAGAAAAAACTTTTCCAGGCAAAAGTGAAATATTATTCTACTCAAAATATTTTCTTACCAACCAAGCCGTGACCTTGCACTGGTGAGCTCATTTACATGCTCCACATTATTAATTATGGCTCTCTTATGTTTTCTTATACTTTTTAAAATACATAATTTTATTTCCCTTTGCCACAAAAACCATTATTGACCCAAATCATGAGGCAACCATCACCTAATTGCCAGTGACTTAAAATCCTTCAATTTTCTTGGTGATCATGAAAATAATATTGAAAACCATCCAGACAATATAAATTGACCGCTTTTTGTTTGTAAATATAACTTTTCTCAACCCGTTTGTTACAGCCAATGTTATCCTGTGCAAACTTTTTACTCGACTAGTGGTGTTGTGACAGAGATGTTTTTTTTTTCTGAATCCTCTGCCATTTCAAGTGTCCTGCACTCTGAAGAATTGTTTCCACATTTCGAATCGAATGTTAATGGTCACTGCTGGTGCAGCTAACAAAGCGTTTAGTATTGAGTTGGATGCTTTGCGTAACATTCTCTTTTGTTCGCACATAGTGGTTTCCACTGGCATGCCAAAGCATTTCTTTGTGTCATCCTTACCTCCAAGTCTTAAATAATTTCCGAACACGTGCCTATACCAGAATTGAGCTCTAAAAATTATTGAAATTGTTCAATTTTTTCTTGTAAGGTTTTAATGACACTAATTTCACAGCACATAACCTCTAAGCATTTCGAAATTTATTAATTTATTGTTAAAAAGTTCAATAATTAAGCAAACAAAAAATAAATTCAATAGCACAAACAGATTGATTGCTGATTTAATGAAAGAATGAGTGGCCTATATTTTTGGCACACATAAAAAAGCCTTATAAGAAGATAAAAAAACCTGTACCACTACAATTCATGAAGGTTCTGGGGTGCTGTACTGTGTAAGGAAGCACTGTTTCTTGGTCAGCGGTCGTGCAAGGAGGTGATTTGACCAGGATCACGCTCAACTGTCGGATTCCCCCCCTTAATTTTTCAATTGAGAGGACCCACATTTTAGAGGCTAGATTGGCCCCCAGGAGGGTCTCTCAGCCACGTAGACGATCTGTGACAGAATATTAAAGATGTTGTGCACCAAGCCAGATTTGAACTCAGGATCTTGGGCTACACAATGCCTTACCAATGAGCTACCCCGCTCCCTCGTATAAGAAGCTAAAGGATTAAAATTACAACTAAGGGGGGATTTATACATTAATTTAATAACTTAAACACCAATGACGTAAAATAAGTATAATTTCTTTTTTCTCACTTATTTACTTGTTCTTATAACTAAAAAATTTTGGAGTGGCGTATCATTTTATTGCATAGTGTACATAGATTTTTGTGAATTTCAACTTTAAGGGAAAATGCATATTGAAAAGCCACCAGTTGTTAGAATACTTGAAGAAACCAATTAATTAAGATTTATGAAAAAAAGTTATTTCTTTTTTGTAACTTAATGAATTATTTGTACATTTTTATAATTAAAAGTATTTGGTTATGAGTTAATTTTGTTTAAATAACCTTCGAAGAAACTAAGTCATACTAAAAACTGAAGTAGCAAACAAATTTACTGGAATTATGGGAAAGAAATCTTATATATATGTGTGTGTGTGTGTGTGTGTGTGTGTGTGTGTGTGTGTGTGTGTGTGTGTGTGTGTGTGTGTGTGTGTGTGTGTGTGTGTGTGTGTGTGTGTGTGTGTGTGTGTGTGTGTGTGTGTGTATATATACACTGGGCAAAAAAAGTCTGGAAACACCTACCATAGTTTTTAACTTATGCTTTTCCTGAACTCGCTGTGTAATTTTTAATATTAAAAATACTCTTCTTTTGCTCGATAAACATTAAACTTTTATTTTAACATATTTTAAAAATTTTAGACTCTAGCATTATTTAATAACATAAGTAATAAAATACGGTAATAAAAAACGGAAGTAATGAAAATACAGACAAAAAAGTCTGGAAACAGTGATAAAATTGCAAATCCTACTTATTAAATCCGCTATTAAGACAGAGTACAAAGGCCAGAAACCACGTCTTATTGAAAATAAAGCCATTTAGTCAGTGATTAGCAATAATAATGGAAGTGTTACAGGCGATTTGGGAGTTAATCGTGTCCCTAAGAGATCAAGGAAAATCCCTGCGGGAAATAGGACGGATAGTAGATAAATCTGCAGGTACGATCTCTAAAATAATAAAGCGTTATAAAGAATTACGATGTGCATCCAGTAGGCCACGCAGCGGGCGGCCACTGAAATTAAATAGTGTCCATGAACGGGAGATTCGTAAAACTGTACATGACAATCCGTCCACTAGCGCTCAGGTGATTGCCGATAATTTGTCTCGTGACTATAATGTAACTGTTACTGCTCAAACGGTGAGGATCAAGTTAAAATCTTGTGGTTTTGTCGGCCGAGTTCCCAGGAAGAAACCCTTCATAACTAAATTAAATCGCAAGCGCTGTCTGGATTTTGCTAAAGAGTATGTAGGGAAGCCATCATCCTTCTGGGAATCAGTTATTTTTTCTGATGAAATTAAATTTAACGTTTTTGTGTCAGATGGTCGACAGAAAGTATGGCGAAAAACTAATAAAGCTTTTGATAATAAAAACTTGAGACCTACGTTCAAACATGGAGATGGTGGGATTATGGTCTGGGGCTGGCGGCAACCGGAGTTGGTTCATTACAAATTATAAGTGGCATTATGGACCAATTTATGTATAATGATATATTGAAAAATAATTTGCAACAAAGTGCCACTAAATTGGGTCTGGGACGTTTATTTATCTTCCAGCAAGGTAAGGATCCAAAACATACGGCCATGAAATCGAAGGAATGGCTGTTGTACAATGCACCACGCCAATTGAAAACACCTCCCCAGTCTCCAGACCTTAATCCCATAGAACATTTATGGGATGAAATAGGCCGGCGATTAAGAAAAAGGGGGATAAGGAACAAAGAACAACTTAAGCAATTTTTACTGGAAGAATGGGATAAAATTCCAGCAGAAGTGACCAAAAAACTTGTTGGATCAATGAAAAAAAGATTATTAGAAGTTATAAGAAATAAAGGAGGTCCAACGAGCTTCTAATAGCTCGTATAAATGTAATGTTATTACTGTTTCCAGACTTTTTTTGTGTGTATTTTTGTTACTTCCGTTTGTTGTTAAATAATACTAGACTCTAATATTTTTATAAAATGTAATGTTTATTGTGTAAAAGAAGAGTATTTTTATTATTAAAAATTACCCAGCGTGTTCAGGAAGAGCATAAGTTTAAAACATTGGTAAGTGTTTCCAGACTTTTTTTGCCCAGTGTATATATATCACTAAAATAATATTGAATCCCTTATAATGAAATATTAGGAACACCTAGCAATGTAAAATATTGATAAAATTCTAGAAATAGGTGGCTAGAAGGTGTGTAAAAAACACAGGAGAAAACATATGTTTCAGATTATAATATAACTTGTTTATGTCTGTTAACTTTTTCTCCTGTGTTTTTTACACACCTTTTAGCCTCCTATTTCTAGGATTTTATCAATATTTTAGATTATTAGGTGTACCTAATATTTCATTGTAAGAGATTCAATATATTTTTTTTTTCTTTTTTTGTTCTTAAGTATAAATAAAATTCATAGGAGGTTCACTAACCAGAAACTTTGGTGCTTTTCTACAAGTATAAGATTATTATTTCACTGTATATGGCTGTTATTAACTTTTTAAAATGATGATTCTTATTTATAATTGTTTGATCGTTGGTACAATTCTAAGGTATTAAATGAATTACTATTTTGCTAAAGAGGAGTTTTTATTGTTTATTTTTTAAATTTAGTGGCAGATAGATTTAGACAAAAAGATAGTAAATTGAGTATCTTGATGTCTAAATCTTTAATATAAGATATTTTAAAGAAAAACGATTAAAATTGCTTAGTTTTTATTTATGGAAACTATTTTTTTTAGTAAATAAATCACTGTGCTCCTGATCTGAATGAAAGATCCTGGGTTTAAGATGTTTCAGGTTATCATTTATTGTGTTACTAGGCTGTGGGTCATTCCTGGGGTCGATAGATCCACTTATGGCACACCAAAACTCTATAAAGTGGTTTTTGATAGTTAATGTAGGGGAAAAACCAGGTCAAGCATGATCTCGTTGAAATCACCTTCTTAAATTACCGTTGACCAAGAAACAGTACTTTTTTATAAAGGACTTTCGGAATCCTCCATTGGTTGTAGTATTTTATTTATTACGATTTCTATTTATAAGTAACTATCTGGTGAATTGAGCTTCATAAATATATTATTGAACCTTATTAACTTTATTCAGATCTATCATTTTATTACACTTTTTTTTTTTTTACAATAAGTACTTAGTTATGAAATTATGAATGTGATATTTTAAAGAGATAAATAGTAGTATAAATAGTATTTTAAAGATATAAATTAATCACTATATAAGTATTGATTAGAAAGACTAATGTATGAAGGTTTCAACAACAATAGCTTCTTTTTTTCTTTTTGAGGTGTTGATGGTTGACCATTGTATTACAAGCAGAGGATGGTCTGGGTTGCTGTCAAATAAAGCAAATTAAATAAGTAACATAAATTATTTATTTAGAACCATTGTTTTTAAAAAAAATTAGAATAATTTGTAAGTCAACTCTTAGATCATTCATCAAGCCACAGATTTTATTTAACATTTTTGTTTTCTCTTAAAACGTTTGTAACTTTTTTGTATTTTCTAACACTCACAATGACCTGCAAAGTGGATTGAAACTATGGTTCTAAATAAATAATTTATGTTACTTATTTAATTTAATTTATTTGACCGCAGCCTTAACCATCCTCTGCTTATTTTTTTCACTTATTTTTAAATCTTTAGCTTTCTTTATAATGATATTAACAAGTTTACTAAAATCTTGCTTTATTTTAATTAATCACTATAAAACTTAATGTAGAACATTAAGTTTTATAGTGATTAATTAATCACTGATAACAATTAGAATTTATTCCTTGTAAACATTATAATCCATCTATTATTTTAGATACGTACAGTAAAACTTTTGAACGGACTCTACTCTTAAAGAACAATGTTATTAAAGTCCTGACAAATGAGGTAAAAAGTTAATGTTTATGAATCCTTCTATAATGGAATTGCTTCGATTGGACACAAATTTTATTCCCCAATCAAACTTTTCATTTCTCTCGAACAAATGTATAAAACTACAGATTAAATATCCTGAGCTACATAATTTATTTTGAAAATCATCTTAATATAAATTTCATATTATTTCCCTCATCATAATTAATTAGAAAATTTTTAATTTTTCGATAATAAAAGACATATAGGTATTAATTATGTAGGTATGTATTGCATGAATTCATTTAAATTGGCAAAAATATCTGTTATAGATTAACAGGCTAGGATGATCATCACTCTGGGCTTATTTTGCACCATATATTGGAAGTCTGAGCCTCAAAATGTTTGTTTTAGCACATTAGCATATGTTTTAGAAGGCAAGTTGGATTCACCAGCTTATGTGCCTTAGGATCGAAACAATATGTCTAACAGATTTTGTCCAATCCAAACAGTCTGAACCAGAATGCTGCAAATCTGTTGCACACATAGATGATATGGAAAGCTGTTTCATCCTCCTTACTACAGAATCTACTCAAGAGCGACTCTAAGAGCTTGAGTGTAAACATATGGTTTACAGTACTCAATTTGCAGTGACTCATATAGATCACTGTTTATTTTTTTATGTTCCTTATTTCCTGTCAAGGTTCAATAGAGTGGACCATCCAAGAGTGGTGCAAAAATCAAAGTGTTGGAAGTTCTTGTAGATTCAGAACTGTTTTCTTTTAACTCCGTAAATCACCCCTATTCTCTTTTTGGCATTGCTAGTGCTAATGCCACATACAGGCTCAGGGTTATGGTTATGGTTATTGATCCTTTCCTGGCTAATTCGCCTACTTTTTTTGTTTTCTAGCACTTGTTCAATGCTGACATTGTTCTGTTCAGCTAGGCTATTAAGGTATTGGCTGCAGTTCCTGACTATCTTGGAATTTGTTTCACTATTACTTATTCTCCAAAAGCTGTGTGACTCTCTGTGTATATGGAAATCTTTTGCCAGAAAACTGTTCCTTTAGCAGTTCCGAAGCACACTGGCAAATAGTAGTAGGTCTGATTCAAAGACCGTGGTATTGATGAGGGTGGGTGTTAATGCTAAGTTTTGAAATGAACCTTGGGTACCGGGTTTGAACTCAAGAACTTTAGATTATCAATTCGGGTTGTGTTTTCCAATACATTAGCCCACTCAATCTTCCAATCTTAGACTTTTGGCCAAAACATTCCAGGAATCTTTTAATTGACTTTTTTCTTAGAAGTGATAAATTACAGTAAGCAATGTTTTGTTCTGATTTGACATGTAGCCATTTTTTTTAATTTTATCTCTTCTGAAAGGACAAAATTGTTTAATTCAGTGGTCTGTAGAATTTTCTTTCGAAAACAGGCATAATACCTTTGTTTATGCTGAACAACATTTTAATATTCATAGTTGGCATTGTATCTGAAATTGTTGCTCTTTTCAGTTCA